>JAVGWX010000002.1:126835049-127228949 GCA_036924085.1 Ariolimax columbianus
CAACTCACCTACCTACCAATATGCTCCCCTTTCCCCTCCATACTCACTAGTCTACCAACCAATACATACCTACTAATCTATGTATCTTCATTTAACCAAAACAAACTACACTACGATTATAAGTAACATCAAAGGTACAACTGATCTATCGTGTATCATTATGTGTCATTCTCTGGGCACGCTTGAAAATATCAATCTTTCTAATAACTTCCCAAATTGTAATGTTACTCTTAGTATCTAGGCTAACTGAAACGAGCGCAAAGAGAAACAAGGCACCCATAATTATATATTCAAATATGCAAATATTACTGCAGTCTCAAGTGGACTCTTTAGTCCGAACAAGCGGACCCCTTGGGGCCTGTCGATTACTGCAATAATAGCAACAGTCCAAACTGTTCGGATGTCGTCTCACGTCTAATTAATATATCAGTGGGAGCATAGCTAGGGAAGTCACCGTACAATTATTCTGCATCATATAAATCTCGCGTATGTAACATGATATATCTATTTTCTGAATGGTGTTTAACTTGCGCAAGACGATGTGTCTCATTCTGTCGCACATTAAAACATGATATATAGAATATGTTTGTGAATGGTGAAATACGACTTCTACTTTAAATCATATGAATGTATAGGAATCGAGATTTGTTCCCAGCACAACTAGTTCTTTTTTTTTGTTCACGTATATTTGTATCAAGATTCTCATACAGTAGTTTCACACTGACAGCTTCCTGCCGGCCACTGATTGGAAGAATAATAATGGAGCAGCCCGGTACAACACTGATGTGCCGATAGGCAGAAACTTTCGTCGTCAATTGGTATAGATTATTGCTGATGGTTTTCGAAAAGGCTCTTCCTGAGTTGAGGTAACTCTTGACGTTTCTTTGGTAGGGGGTTACAGTGGCTCTTCTTACATCCCCAGGCGTACTTGATAGAGCTGGCATAAATCCTCCAGATTGTAGTATAATTGTGAGGCCCTCAAATAAGCTTACCACTGTAGGTATAACTGTGGCCATCCCCACCTCGCTGGCCAGATTGTTGTGACGCTGCTTATATCCAGAATCACAAACGCGGACGTGAGATGGGGTCCTTGATCAGTATGTCCACACATAGCTTCTTAAAATCAACAAAGCGAATAGAGATAAACTCTGAAAGCGACCGTATCGAAAGATGGCACAAATTGATTCAAGCTCCAGAGATGGAACTTCAGGAGGTACTTGCCCCCGGACATCATCTACCATTCCAAACATGGAAGTCACTGAACAGACCCCGAAATCAATATATCTTCATTTACAAAAACAATTTGACCTCTTTCTACTGAGAACAGACAACTAAAGATGATTAACCCGCCTCTATCGCCGTCGTACACATTATTTATAGATTCCAGTTGAGGGACACAAGTTAATGGCGACGATAGAAATGACCAAGGCCATCAGCTTCACTGACAAAAACAAGTCGCCCTTTTTCGGACAATGACAGGTCAAAGCATATTTGTAAGCCACCTTTATCGGCCGCTTCCACAATATGTATATGTCTCAGTGGAGGGGTACATATGAAAGGGAACAATACTTGGGATCAAGTACGTCAGCTTTATTTTCAAATAAGTCGCCATATTTCGTGCTATAATATATCGCTTCAGGTTATCAAGCCACACATATCGCCCCTAGGCACGAGGGCTAATTTAAATGTATCCAATCTTCAGTTCAGTTCATCCTGAAACCCATCAGGTCGTTGGGGCACACTTGAAGACACACTCACAATCCCACGCCATCATTCTCTGTACGCTGTGACCAGTCGTGCCTCACCGGGACAAAGGTTTGACCACTCAATGATGTCTGGCCATCTCTTCCTTGGACGACCCTGAACTCTCTTTCCTGGTAAGAAACCATGCAGTATAGAATTTGTAATTCCGCTGGACCTCGTGCGTTCCCATATCAAGCCATACTTCGCCTTTTAATAACTGTGAACAGATAATCAAAAAGCCCAATTGTGTTCTTCATTCTTCGTCGTATTTCTGCGTGACACCATCCTTATATGTAATATTTAAGAGTCTCCTAAAGCACCTCATTTCTATTGCATGTATTCTGCTCTGGATATCCGCAGTAATAGTTCATGTATCACAGGCATACACAAATATTGAGAGCACCAATGAGCGCATTAGTCTAACTTTTATGCTGAGGACGAGCCCCTTATCCTGTCATTTGGGTTTCAAACGTGTAAGCGCCGCTGTTGTCTGTGCTATTCTGGCAACTATCTCAGGCTGCGAGCCCTCGTCACTGATCAGTGATCCCAGATACTTGAACCGGTGTACAACTTCGAGTTTCTGACCATTTACATTTATCACAGATGTAAACCCTTCCGTTTTATTGGTCATCAGCTTTGTTTTCTCTGTATTTATCTCCATGACATGTCTCTGCGCAACTCTGTCCAATCTACTAACCAGCTCCTGGAGTTTTGTTTCTTGCCTGCCAGACCATCTATATCATCTGCAAATCGTAGGTTTCTAAACTTCTTGTCACCTGTTCTGACCGTACCAACATGTCCCCCAATGGCCGACTCCATTATTCTTTCAAAGAATGCATTGAAGAGTGTTGGAGAGAGTATACAACATTGTCTCACTCCAACAGATGTGCGAACTATTCGCTTAGTATTTCGTCTACAGAAACTGCACTTGGCGCCTTTTCATAAAGGTTCTCCTTTACCTTCAAAATATTACTATTGATCTTGTAATGCGTCATTGTTGTCCAACGCCCCTCCATGCCATACTCTGTCAAATGCCTTTTTGAAATCAATGAAGACATGATATGTGTTGATGATACTTTAAGTATTTCTCATTCTTCTTCTTCTTCTTCTTCTTCTTCTTCTTCTTCTTCTTCTTCTTCTTCTTCATCTTCTTCTTCTTCGTACGCTGTCAGACGTCAACCTGTATTTGTTCGAAGAAAGCAGCTGTCATCCTGAGGCTGTCGAAATTACCATATGGCTTGTCTAGTGTTGCCACTGGTGATGGCCACATGTGCTTTCTCTGGTCCTCGAATGGCCGGCAGTTTTGCAGCAGATGTTCAGCGGTCATTTTCCCTGTACCACAAGTGCATTCGTCAGTGCCACCTATCTTCAGTTTATTGAATAGGTGGTACCTCAGTCTGTTGTGGCCTGTGCGGAGTCTGAATACTACGACCTGCTCTCTTCTGTTCAATTGGTAATAGGCGTCATTCCTTGTGTAGCCAGTATGTTCTGTTTCACATTTGGCCATGTATCTGGCCCTAAAAAGCCTTTTGGACTCTTCGTGGGTCACACTAGAAGCTAGTTGTGGTAGTTTTGCCAGTCTGTCTACCTCCTCGTTGCCTTGGATGTTACAGTGGGATGGAACCCACTGTACCACTACTCTTTTTGGTGCGGACTGCTGGCATAGTTGACAGAGTACTGCTTTTAAATCATTAAGTTCAGTATTTTTCTGGCTTTTTAGTGCTGTAACTACGGTCAGGGCATCTGTAAACAGGACTATCTGGCTTTCATTGCTTTCGCCTGTGAGCATTGCTTCTAATGCAGCCCTCAGTGCCTCTGCCTCCGCTCTGAAATTGTTTGAATATTTTCCAGTTGCCAATGACAGAGTTATTTTTCTACCATTTGGTAGACTCAGGAATACTCTTGCCCCTCCGTTCTGTGTTGTGTTTGTTACAGAACCGTCGGTGTATGCATGGGTCCAGTCCATGCTTGGGTAGTTTTCCGTTATGTATCTCAGGGTTATGTCTCTTCTTTCTTTTTAAGATTGGCCGTTTTCCGGAATGATATGCTGTTTTCATGTGGGTTTGCATACAGTAGGGATGGGCTTTGGTGTTGTTATGGTTTTCATAGGGTCTTCGCTCATCTTTGCTTTGGTTATTTCTGCAAAGTTTCTCCGCTTTAGTTCCCATTTCCAAATCTATTTAGTCTCTGATGCATTGGATGGTCTGTCAGTCTTCTGAGTTTCTCTGCTTGCTGTTGGGCTCTGCAGCCTCTTCTGTCGGTCATGGATTGCAGATTTGTAATCTTTTCAAGTTCTACAATCGGCGTTGACTTCATGCCTCCTGTTATAACTCTCATGGCTTGGTTTTGAAGTTTGCTAATTTTATCAAAGTTCGCCTTTGCTGCTGTTGTCCATGCCGCAATGCCATACTCGAGAACTGGTCTCACTCTTCCAGTGTACAGTTTCTTTAGTATTCTTTCGTCTGCTCCCCAGCTTGTGGCAGCAAGTTTCCTCATGATTGCCATTCTTTGTCTGGCTCTCATTCGGTTTCTCTCGATCTGACTTTTCCATGTCATGCGCCGATCAAATGTGACTCCCAAGTAGTTTGGGTTGTCGTTTGGCCGCAGATATTTCCCGTTAAGACTTATTTTGGTGTTCTGGGTTTTATTTGAAAGCGAGAATATCGTACATATTGTTTTTTCCTCGTTTATTTTGACCAGCCATGAGTTCGCCCACTCCTCCAACGATGTTAGGGCCTGCTGCATCCGATTGTTTGCTACGGTGAGATTTTTTTCAGAGGTTCACTTAGCGAGATCGTCACAGGGAGCTGTGGACTCTTTTTGGTATATTCTCTGTGATGTTGTTTATATACACCAGGAAAAGTGTGGGTGACAGTACCCCCCCCCCCTTCCACCCCTTTGGGGTACTCCTTGCTCCAGTGTCACATTTTTTGCTCATCTGCCCTTGTACTTGAGCTCTGGCTGTTCTGTTTTCGTATTTCTCATTCAATATCCGCAGAATAAATATATATGTTCAGTGGCTTGAAACTCTGCTTTCTCTTATGCAATGATATTCTCTGCCTGTGGTTTTAATCTGTTGAGGATTATTCTTAATAGAATTTTGCTAGGATGACTAATGAGACTAATTGTTCTATAGTTTTATCCAATCTTAAACTCGGAAAAAAATTAACTAACTTGCTCATTTATTTCAAAACCTAATCCCCTTTCAAATAGGTCACTTATAAGTTGACACCCTTTTCCCAGCCGTGCGCAAAACTCTGAAAGCACTTATGCGAGCCATTTGGGGTAAATTCCATCATGCGCCTTAAGTTTTTTGTCATTTTTTTCTTTGCCCTGAAATGTCGTCCTTTCTTAGTGGCATTTTGGGAATTAAAGGAAGCCTAAATTTGCTGGGATCCATGTATAATGATTAGGTGCGGAAAGGGGGGGGGGGGGTTAGAACGTGTCCAATGCCATGTTTCAGCAAAATGGATCTGCTCTGGCCAACTCACCGTGCCGCTTCCAGGATATTACGCTAAAACATGACATTGGACAAGGTTGGGTTTTGATCATCATGTTTCACTTAACCCTACGGTTTACCTTCGCTACCAAAGCATGTGGATTTACATACCGGTCATGTGGATCTACCGCCCTGGTCAAGTGGATCTATTACTCTCGTCAAGTGGATCTACTGTTCTGGTTAAGTGGATCTACTGTCCTGGTCATGTGATTCTACTGTTCTGGTCAATTGGATCTACTGTCCTGGTCATGTGCATCTACTGTCCTGGTCAAGTATATATACTGTCCTGGTCATACGTATCTACTGTCCTGATCAAGTGATATACTGTCCTGGTCATACATATCTACTGTCCTGATCAAGTGATATACTGTCCTGGCCAAGTGGATATACTGTCCTGGTCATGTGAATCTACTGTTCTGGTCAAGTGGATATACTGTCCTGGTCATGTGAATCTACTGTTGTGGTCATGCGTATCTACTGTCCTGGTCATGTGAATCTACTCTCCTGGTAATGTGGGGAGATTTGGTTCATTAGGCTTCATCTTCCTGACGAATAATGGCCCAGTCCTTCTCTTTCGTATAGCCATTATATTTGATTTCTCTCTAGACCGAAAATCTTGAGAGCTAGTTTAATCACGCAATGGGTAAGATTATTACAACCACTTTTCCTCCTTGTCATCATTTGTGTTGTGGATTATGCGAGTACATACATGCCCTTAAAGATGACTCGTGAATGTGCGAGCAGTGCGGATTATCTGTTCGATATTTATGGACAGATAACTTTGCTATCACAAAGACGAACTATTACATCGATGATAGCTCAAACTTGCAGCATTTAATTTGGTTATGAGATCGGTGACCAGGGCCGGTTTCGAGTATCACACATATATTGTTAATCCTGTGCAACAAATCTGTTCTGCTGGTTGAACCGAAAAGGACGATCGATGCGTTTTGCAGTTTCATTGGGGTGGCGGAAACCGATAAATTATCTCAATGATTGTTGCTCGTGCACAACTCCTCCAACTGGACATGGTATTTTTAAGACGAAAATGGGATCAAGATGCTGAGCAGCGCATGGGCTGCAGTGGTCAGCGACCCATAGCTGACTGCTAGTGTCAGGGCCAGCGAACCAGAGCTGACAAGACCCTTCTACCCCTCCACACGGTGATCCTGGATAACAGGCTGCAGCAGGGCAGACTGGCTAAGGAGAAGGGATCGAAGAGGGAATGCTAACCCGGTACTCAAAAAATGCTTGCTCAAGTTGGATATGTTGGACCGAAAGGTGCAAATATCGCAGTGAAGCTATAAACTACGACACAGCGCATTCCGTTCTCTGGACTACATTCTGCTACTTAAGCCCCTTTCATGGTTTGGTAGTGGGAGATTGAGAACGAACGAAGCCAAGCCAAGAGGAAAATGTGGCATGTGACCTTTCCGAATATTTCTTCGCCTATGTGACCAGTGCCTCACGGTGAAGAACATCCAGAATCTACCAGAACCTACCAGAATTTTATACCCTGGATGATAATAAAGGTATTAATTCCAGCGGACAACTGTCACCTGTGACAGTATGAACATCAACAGATCCTGATATCGTACCTATTGAAGCGTCTGTAGAGCCACATAAAATTATCCAGAGTGAATTAAATGCTTTAGTGAGAGATCTGGAATTGCCCAAAAATATAGCAGAGCTGTTGGGGTCCAGACTGCAGCAAAAGAATCTTCAAGAAGATAATGTGCAGGTTTCTATATTTCGTTCTTTGCAAAATAGATCTGCTTCCGTATTTCAAAATGACAGATAACCTCATTACGTGAGTTGCTATAGCGAGTCTGATAGGAGCACTACACATCAACTAGACAGATGACAATTTGAAGGATGTTCATTGATTCATCAAAGTTGAGCTTAAAAGATATGCTGCTCCATGATGGCAATCAGTTTCAATCGCAAATGAAGTCCACATGAAGGAAACGTACAACAACATGAAACAATTGTTACACTACCATCAACTATGACAAGTATAAGTGACAAATTTGTGGTGACCTGAAGGTCAGGGGCGTGTTGACGGAGGTACATGAGGGTTATGCAAAGATTTGTTGTTTCATCTCTCTGGGAGACCACCGTGCCAGTACTTCCAATTGCAAGAATAAGAATTGGCCCCAACGACAAAATGTTGAACCAGGGACAAATAATGAACTTAACGAACCACTTGTAGAATCACAAGATCTTGCTCCCTCCTATACAAGTCAAACTTGGGCTAATGAAGAATTTTGTTACTGCCATGGATCGAAATAAGTAAGATTTTTATTCCCTCGTTACAAATTTCCAAAAATAAGAGACATCAAAATCAAGGAAGGTATATTTGTCGGTGGACAAATGATCTTCATGTAAGATTTTCCGAGATCAGCGATTTGATATCCTCACAGGTGATGAAAATAGTTTGGAATGCTTTCAAATAAGGGACCAAAAACTTTCTATGAAGCATTAAGACTGCCAATTGTCTGCAGCTTGCAGACACCATGTTGCAGCGCTACGAAAGAATTTTGTGCAACGTGTCCTTGGAGTTAAACTTTTTGCACTCTCATGTAGATTTCAACTCTGCTAACTACAGTACTGCCAGTAGCAAATATGGGGAACGATTTTATCAGGACATTATTACTCTTCAAACTAGATACCATGGGAAATGGAGCGAAACAGAACTGTTGGGCCCTTGTGAAAGATGCTCCACAACCGAATTATAAACCACAGGCAAAAATACGTCGCTGTAAATAATTTTCATTATTTTAAATCATGTAAATGCAATTGTGTAAAATGTGTTTTAAATGGGTTTCAAATACTATATGGTGTTGTAAAGGTCATATTCATTTTCATAATCCCAAACAACATAAATGTGACTTTATGAGCAACACAGTCAACATTTGTTGTCCAGTGAAATGTATTGATACCATGCTGATTATGCAATTGAAGCACCCTTGGTTATTGTTTATATTGATCCAGTAGGACAGTAGGATCATAGATTGCTTACAGAAAGTTTGTACCAAAGTTTATATATGTTCCTGCAGTGTTGGTTCTATAGTACTTGGCATTGGTTCTTCTTCCTTTTTCTCGTACTTGCTCAAATAATCACATCTTTTCTTTCGTAAATTTAGCAGTCTGTCTCTGGTTTAATTTTATATTTAATACAGTCCAACATTCAAATAATAATTTATATTTCCTTCATGAGCTTGGAAGTCTGTCTCAAGAAACTCTTATCCTCATACAGTTACCCTCAAATAACCATATACAATTGTTTCAAAACTTGGAGGTCTGTCTCAAGAAACTCTTATCCTCATACAGTTACCCTCAAATAATCATATACAATTGTTTCAAAACTTGGAGGTATGTCTCAAGAAACTCTTATCCTCATAAAGTTACCCTCAAATAACCATATACAATTGTTTCAAAACTTGGAGGTCTGTCTCAAGAAACTCGTATCCTCATACAGTGTTACCCTCAAATAATTACATATAGTTGCTTCATAAACTTGGCAGTCTCTTTCCTATTTCTCTAGTCGTCATATAATCTATTAAAATAATCAAAATACACGTACAATGTCCTGTTGTATAGTATTTCCAAGGCTCTTGGACATCAAGACGAAGCCATACTAAGTCAGCTTGCGCCTTTTAGTTGCTTAGAGGAGAACGCAATACAGTCCAATAGCATTCTCGATTCTTCATTGTACTTCATCATTTGTGATACGGACTTTGTGGGTGACATTTACGAGTCTTCTAAAACATCTTATCTTCATGACCTGAATTCTTCTCTGGAGGTCTGCTGTAATGGTCAATGTTTCGCAGGCATAAATGAATATCGAAAGAACCAATGAGCCCATTAGTCTGACCTTTATGACCAGGGAGAGTCGTTTATCTTTCCATATATGTTTCAATCGTGCGAGCTGTTGTTTGTGTTATTCTGGTCAGGACTTCTGATTTTGATCCCTAATCACTGATAGTTGAACAAAGATATTTGAAGCGGTTTACTGTTTCACGCTCCTGACCATTTGCTTTGATCACAGCGTTGATTCCTTCAGTGTAGTTGGTCATTACCCTCTAGCGTGGTGACATTTCCACAAATCATTATGTCTGGAATTTCCCGGTCAACGCGACTATTTTCAACTCCCTGCCACTTTACGTTCCTGAGATATTTAACAATTGCGGTCGTCCAACGATTAGTCAGTTAGTTAGTCGTCGAGACATCTTCATCTCATTCCGGACAAGTCCATACGTGCTTAGATTTCACCCTCAGTATCTCTACCATCACGTGATGACTGACCGTTCCGGGCCTGTGCTAGTTAACCAGACGTTTTTAGATCCCTAGTGGTGTTCCTTTCCCGCCACCCCTAGTTTCACAACCAGTCGCGCCAATCCTTTTTCTTGCAATTGGATGTAGAGTCTGGATCAACTCCCGAATCTTCTTCCAAGCCGATTTCCCTAACTGCGTTTACGTTTTCGGCTCGGTCCATTGATTTCCTGCCCGTTACCATAGCTGTACTCGCCAACCAATCAGCTCTCTCGTTCTCTTTGACACCTGCATGTCCCGGAACGAATATGAAGGTGACTCTCTGTAACTTTGATACCCGACTCCAACCACAAGCGCCGCGCGCAGCCTGATTTCACCTTCCTGAGCATCCTGAATGACTGAAGATGCACACATGTGTGCCCCTCGTTTATTCAAGCCATACTATCGCCTTCGTTGCATTTATTGATCTCCGTAGTCAGACTGCCTGTGGTCACAGAAAAAGCTCCACACTCTTCCTTGATCGTTTTCCCACCTCTCTGAGCCGTGAAAGCCCGTGTGCTTCTAAGCCCACATATGATGGATCCATCTGGGTAGATAATGACATCATCACCCTGTTACGGTGAGCTGTTGAAACGTGAAAATTGCAGATCTTATTTTATCTTGTAATTTCCAAGTGAACACACTATGTCCTTCTGACATCGCTTCTGTACGATCCCGAGTCTGTGACGTCAGAAAAAGAGAATGTGTGAACGATAATGCTATTTCAAGGAGAAATTGTAGACAAAGTGTTCTAAAGGTGAGCTTCCTCATGGCTTCCTCATGGATTCTGGGGTGATCACTTTTGCGCTGAATGCCTCAGTCATTGTTAACGCCGGTGGAGAAATCTCAACCTCATACGAAGCTGGACAGTACAGGTATTCTAGTAAGGGTATCTATAAAACAACCGACATTTATTTATCATATATGATTAGTGGTCTTGTCTTCTCGTATCACGGCAAAATGTATCTCTCTATTGTTTTGAAAGGATCGTGCTGCTACTCTCATGGAAGCGAGTTTGTCTATTGCCAACACTGACACATGTCACGGACACATTATTATTTGTTTAAAAAATGTAATTTGAACATACAGTGTCCAGCTTTTAGTTTTAATGTTGTTAATTTGCCTTCATTTCGCAAATATTAGTAGGATGCTGCATCCGACTCTGTGTTCTTTGTGTCCTTTTTGTCTCCGATGATGTCGGCCATCATTGTCTTTACTTCTCCAGTTTGTGGGCTGAAGGTTGGAATGACAGTATTAAAAATAACTACAGAGCAGTGAATGAACAAATTGCAGCGGTCACGCAAATAACACAGTAAAGACGAATACACCTTTCAAGACATCTGACGACTATACTTCTCACGACGTCTGACGACTACATCTCTCACAACGTCTGACGACTTCATCTCTCACGATGTCTAACGACTTCATCTCTCTGGACGTCTAACGACTACACCTTTCAAGACATCTGACGACTACATCTCTTACGATGTCGGACGACTACATCTCTCACGACGTCTGACGACTACATCTCTCACGACGTCTGACGACTACATCTCTCACGACGTCTGACGACTACATCTCTCACGACGTCTGATGACTACACCTCTCACGACGTCTAAAGACATGAATGGAAAGGTGAGAGAGTAGATGTTTTGTTTTCTTTCATGGAAAATCTTATTTTTATGTCTGTTTTATAAGTATATGTTTATTTCATTATTGATTTCAATTATACTTTTTTATATATTGGTGCCTCCTGGGTGATTCTCATTTTTGACAATGCTTTCTGTCACTGAGAAAGCTTAAATACGGGAATCTTGTTCATGGACCGACCAGCTGCAGTTGAAATCTATGCTTCACATTGGAGAGAAAAGGTAAAAGATGCGTTATATTTAGACAATAAGACAAGCTTACTTTGAAAGGGTCCAGCTGTAATGATGTGCTTCACATTGGAGAGAAAAAGTAAACGATGCCCTATGTTTAAAGACAAGCTTACTTTAATAGGGTCCAGTGCTTCACATTGGAGCCAAAAGGTGAATGATAATGGTGTCTGCTTCGCCCATGAGCCCACACTTGTCTATACTTCCTGTTACTGTTTATTAGATACCGTTTGCTATTAAACTTCTTGTCTTGTTTTGTGCTTTCTAATTTAGAGCAACTCTAGCTATTTACGATTTAGGTTACTTCCTTTCAGTATTTGAGAACATCAGATCTAAAATTCCAGATACACGGACGACACACGATAGATTACAAAATCTAATTGTGTCAACAACAAAAGCACAGCATCTGTATTTATGTACACACAACAAAAAAAACTAAAATTAAAACGGCAGACAAAGTAGGAAACAAATCAATTAATTGTCATAGATAATGAAGAAATAGGAGAAATTGCAGAATTTAAGTATTTGGCAGACACAATCAACAATTCTAAAGACTTCAATATAAATTGATTTCACGCTTGCAATTGTCTTATATAAACTAGGCGGATAAAAATGTATGACAGGGCACAAGCAAGAAGGCGCATATCCAGCTGATCCAGAGGGGAATTTTCTGGACAATTCACAGAATTATAACGAGACCTGGACATGGAACAAAACAATTGAAAATAAGATATGGAGTGCTATAGGAGGAAGCTGAAGATATCGTGGATAAAAAATAAGAAGAATAGAAACATTTTGTAACAACTGAATATACAAGAAAATTTGCTTATAGACAAAGTTACAAACTGAAATCATAACTATTCCGATCATACAGGAGACACAATGGTATGAGGTGGCTGATAGTTGAAGGCACGGTGCCCAAGAAGAAGTAAAGATATTGCCCAAGAAGCTATTAAGAAGCAAAGACGCTAATCGATCAATGCGTGAGGGCAGAATGGAGAGACCAGAACAGAGAATACAAGCCAGAAAATGTCAGCATAGACACAACTTGGCAGAGATGGGTAGACAAAGAACTTCTGGTTCATGGCCCACATCTAAAGAATGGGTCTTAGAGACACTGCCACGCGTGGAGCGCCCAAGCAAAACACCAGAACATATCCTATAGGACTACCTACTTATAAAGACCAAAGAGGTGCAGTCTGGTGCGAGAAAGCTACCATGCTCGAAAAGCTGATCGGGAAGAGGGGGGGGGGGGAGTTGGGGGGTAGCTAGAACTAGTGAAGACCTGAAACACACAATCTCTTTCTCAAACCTCACCAGGCTAGATGCATATCTTTAGTTTATCGGAGAAGGAGACGAAGAAGAAGTCCCAGAAGAAAGTTGGTATCAAGATATTACTGACAATTTGACGATGTGCTAGTGTGATGCGGCCGACTTGCCGAAATGTGTTCAATTCCGCCATAACGGAGACTACGTTCTGGATAGTATACTTCACATGTCTAGTTCCTGAAGGTGTGTCGTGTTCATCTGCACATGATCTCCCTAATCTCCAGTGGTATTGTTTCTTGTCACAGATCTGGGCTTGTCATTGCATCTGGTCATCAAACACCAAGTATGTAACAGAGACATCTGCTGGAGAAGGTCTACAGTCTTGATATGATTCTGGGTGTAGTCGCATGCCAGGTTTGGGGTGGGAAAGGGGGGGGGGGGAGGGTTGTCAATGTTGAGTAGTATATTTTAGTTGTTCAGATGGGGATGGGTGAGTGAGAGAGAGAGAGAGAGAGAGAGAGAGAGAGAGAATTGGAGAGAAAAGATAAGAAAGGGTTGAAAACAGGGGGGAGGGGGGAAATTAAGAGTGGTCTAAGCTATTTTCTGGTCTGTTTCTTAAAATCGACTTCAAGATATACCCATAGGTGCTCAACTCAGTATCTCGGAGTAAATGGTGAAGGGCGTTGAGACTGGTGGATCCCGTAGTTCAATTGGTGCACACTTCTGTGCATCCTCTCTTGTGCCTCAGTTTGCAAGAATCTAGTTCGATTTCAAAGTTCTGTAGTCTGTTATTTACTGACTCATTTATCGATGTGCCATCATCTAGCAGGCGGTCATTGTGAGACTTAAACATGTCATTTTAACGCGAGGATGAGAGAGTGGTGGATATGGCAAGGAGCAACCACGAGAGAGAGGGCTGGATAGAGATATATGATTCGAAGAGAGATAGAAACAGAGAGGGTAGAGAGAAGAGTAAGGACAGAGAGAGATCGTCGAAAGGGGCTAGAGAGAGAGAGGGATAAGATAAGGAGGGAGAAGATAGAAAGAGTAGATCGAATAACAGAGTGACCGTTGGCGAAGGAGAAGTGTGAGAATGTGAGAGTGAGATTAATTCAGAGATAAATTTTTAAAGAGATAGAGAGAGAGAGAGAGAGAGAGAGAGAGAGAGTGTGTGCGTGTGTGTGTGTGTGTGTGTGTGTGATATAGAGAGAGAAAGGGCAGCAAGGGAGTAGTGTGTGGTTAGAGAGAGAATAAGTGAAAGTGTGAAAAGAGAATGAGAGAGAATAGGAGATCTTGATCTTGAACTTAATCTTAATGACCCGTTCTTCAGTGTAGCTGCGAGTCCTAACCGTCTCCAGCGGACCCTGTCTTGTCCCACGGAAGTCCAGTTGGTGATAAGTGCTCCTCTAGAGGCCTCTCGGATATTGCCGTTTACGGCAAGGGCGTCAGACCAACGCATTTGAGGTCTTCCTCGCGTTCTTTTCTTACCTCGGGAGTACCAGACTGCTGTCGCTGTGCTCCATCAACCATTGTTTGGTCTGCATATTTGGCCTTCCCATCTATGTTTTGCCTTGTCTGCATAGATTACCGCATAATTAAACTGGGACAAGCGTCTTATGTCAGAATTGTGGAGGCCTGCATACGTTGGTTTCGGAGAGTAATTCCGACCAAGCGTCTCACAAGGAGGACTGGGTCACTCTCAATTTGCCCTCTAGTGATTTTGTTAGTGTCCATGTATCAGCATTGTAGCACATCGCAGGGAGTACAGTAGAATTGAAGAGAGAGGCCCGTAGGTCCTGGTCGTGGCAATCGTCCTGATGAGAAGGCCGTCCAACCCACGCGGCGACGTCTTGTCAGTTCAGCTCCAGGTTATTCTCCATATTGAGCAGGCGTCCAAAATAGATGTACTCGTTGACATCCTCTAATCGCACCCCGCGAAGGAAGACTGGATCACAAGTGGCGAAGCGATTGCACAACACTTTGGTCTTCAAGACATTCATTTCAAGTTTCGCCTTCTTGCCTTCTCCATCGAGTTGCTGCATCATTTGGTTGGCTTCTGCTGCTGACTCTGTGATTACCACTGTGTCATCGGCAAATCAAAAAGAATTGAGGCGTCTGCTGTCACTAAGGATACCAAAAGTGTCCCAGTTGCATCGGCTAAGGACTGATTCCAAACATGCAGAGAAGAGGTTCGGTGATATAGTATCGCCCTGGTAGACTCCCTTTTGAATTGGTACCACAACTGGACGTTGGAAGGGACGAAATGTGGAAGTGCAGTTCGTATAACTCTGATGAAACCGGTATCTACACATTGTTGCAACAGTGAACACCAGACAAAATGTTGTTCTGCAGAATGAAAAGCCTCTTAATAGTCGATGAAGGTGAATATCAAAGGCATCTGGAACTCTCAGGCTGCCTCAATATGGCGGCAACAGGTTGAAATATAGTCCATTGTTCGGAAAGCTTGCCTGTTTGACTAGTTGCGATGTTCGAGAGTAATGCGGACTCTGGCAAGGGTGCATTTTTTAAACAACTTGTAGGTGACCGGGAGGATAGTAATTGGACAATAGTTTCCTAGATCATCTTTGTCTCCCTTCTTGTGTAAGAGTGGCGCCATCTTTGTCTCCCTTAATGTGTAAGAGTGGCGCCCTCTTTGTCTCCCTTCTTGTGTGAGAGTGGCCCCCTCTTTGTCTCCCTTCTTGTATAAGAGTGGCGCCCTCGGGCTGAGCCAGGTGGCAAGTGTTCCTCTCGAATGAAGATAACGTGTAAAATAAGAGAGAGGGACAGAGAATTGACAGAAATAGAGTATAGAGAGAATGCAAAAGAAGATGGCAATAGAGAGGGGACAGAGAAAGAGGGTAATGAGAGAAAATGAGAGTGATAGGATACATTAATGAGAAAGGTTTCTGAAACAGTAAATAGACAATGAGATAGAGTGATATGAAGAGGCTGTACAGAGAATGAGAGATATGTGAGAAAGGTGTGATAGAGAAGGGTCATAAAAAGAAAAGAACGGTTAGAGAGAGAAAGGTTTTCGAGAAAGGATAGAAAGAAAATTATATATTTATATATACGGTAGATAACGAGTGTGTTGCGAGACCAAGAAATAAAGAGAGAGAGAGAGAGAGAGAGAGAGAGAGAAGTGTGGGAAGGGAGAGAGATAATGATGTGAGCATCCATATCGTACGACGTTGGAAGCCAATCTGGCCTTGTTAATCCAAGCGTTAGCATGGATATATGTTTGCGGATGTTTATCTACTGAAACATTAAAAGTAATTCAATACTTCCATCAGCGAGTATGTGTTGAAGACTGCATTGTAAGATGGTATGTTCTTTTAAATGAGTCCTGTACGGGTGTCAAAAATTCCAGTCCTTGTTGAATTGCAGTTCCTAACTGCATATATGTACCAATTAATTGATTTGTGGACTAGTGTAGCGCATCTCAATCGTTTTAAACTGTCGAGCCGGTGAAAATAGGAAAATTGTTCGCGGACCGGTGAAATCAGGAAAAATTGTTCACGAACCGGTGAAATCAGGAAAAGTTTTTCGCGAACCGGTGAAATCAGGAAAAATTGTTCACGCACCTGTGAAAACGAGAAAAATTGTTCACGCACCTGTGAAAACAAGAAAAATTGTTCACGCACCTGTGAAAACAAGAAAATTGTTCACGAGCCGGTGAAAATAAGAAACATTTTTCACGGACCGGTAAAAATAAGAAAAATTTTCATGGACCTACGAAAATAAGAAAAATTGTTTACGAGCCTGTTAAAACAAGAAAAATTGGTAAAGAACCGGTTAAAACAAGAAAAATTGTTAGCAGACTGGTGATAATAAGAAACATTTTTCGGCGACAGTTGAAAATAGGAAAGATTGTCTACGGAAATGGGAAAATAGGGAAAAAAATATTGATCATTGACAGGTGAAAATAGTAACAATTTTTCGAGGACTGCTCAGATAGAAATAAATTCCATTATTGGTATAGTATTTTGTCTATTATTTGTTAAAGCTAATATCATAAAATGAATATTTTCCAGCCATTTTAAATAACTAGAATTCGAGCAGTAAACAGTAAAGCAGTAATTTCCTTTTCGCGGACCGGCAGCGGTCTTAGGACCTGCGGTTGGGAATCACTGGAAGAGCGTGTCACGGTGGATCTCGAACCTTGTCCAGTTGCTATCAAAGACAAGCACGTTGACTGCATTGCCATTCAATTGCCCGGGTAGTGTCAGACAATTATTCCGTCTGCATCATCGTTGATGTCGTTTCGGAGTTCGAGGGAGTCCAATCAACGCGCAGGTGGTCTTCCACGGAAGCAGATGACCAGCACGAAGATGTTTGCGTTGGTAGCTGCATCCTTCACCAATGGCATTTAAGGTAAGTCGGTGATGTGAAAACCTTTCGAGTGGTGGTTGTGGAGCGTGAGGCCTAGCATACGTTTATCGAGCGAGGATTGAGCGCAAAAAACTAACCGGATCGTTTCGAAGATAGTTGCCTATTACGGCTTTGTTTAGTACTTCTACTGAGTAAGGGCCCATTTAAATATATATCTTCGCCTACAATATATAAACATTCAGACATATTACATATAATTAGAATGTATTAGAGGTATGGGCGAATGGATAAATGGATGAATGAATATACGAATGGTTGGGTGGATGGATGGACAACTGGGTGGTTGCATTTGACAGAAAATACAACTAAATGATAGACATACTTTTGCACATTGCATATTGAATTATGTTGAATTGGAGAAACGGATGGATGGACTAATGGATATATGTATTGGTAGAAGAATGAATCGAGGAGGCAGGCTGACTGATACATACAAACATACATATATACATACATACATACATACGCACGCACGCACGCAGACAGACAGGCAGGCAGACAGACAGACAGACAGACAGACATACCCACACGCACACGCGCAGGGACGCATGCACGCAAATACCCACGGACCAACCCACCACCCCACCCACCCCATGCACACACACACATTATGCAGTATCAAATCAAATGTACTAATGGATCAAAGGACAAATAGATTGATGGAAATGGTTGGATAGATGGATAGATGTGTGAATAGATGGGATCAGGCTGACTGGTAGACATACATGCATACAAATTATATTGTATTAAATTATATTAAATTCGATTACATTTTATTAAAGTACATTAGATTAAATTAGATAAGATTAGATTGTAATATATTAGATTAGATTAGATACAATTAGATTAGATTAGATTAGATTAGATTAGATGGAAAAAAGATAAGATTCAGTCATGAATTGATGTAAAGTTGCACGGATAGACACATATACAGGCTAAGAAGTTGATAGTCATAGACAGAAATTCATCAAACGGTCAAATAACCTTTAAGCTGCTTGTAGGCCACAAATCTTCAACACATACAAAGCAAATCATCTTGTCCTGAGCCATCCGCTTCAGATCTCTTCACGTTCTGCCTGCTTCCTTTATGTTTGAGAGACACATAATATGAGATGGCAATAAACAGCCTGCACTCCATCTCATCTCCATGCTGTTGTAAGCAATGTTTGTACTTCTCTTTAACCAATTCCCATCGACCTCCAGAGTAAACAGTCTATATTCAACCTTTCGGCGTGTTTTTACCAGCGGGTTCGGAAATTCAGGCTTAAAGTCAATATTGAATCTTCGGATGTCATGTCTTCGTTCTACAAGAACATCTTCCTCTCCATTGTTTCGTATGTGTTTCCTAAAAAAACCCGTCTCCATTGCTGTTCCTTGGAGTTTCATTCATTCTTTCTTGGGAGTACTCTTTCTTGTGTGTTCAAGTGTACACTGTTGTTCACTTATCTGCCAGTTCTTTTGTTATGTTTTGTATGATCGTGTTCTTCCCGACGTTGACAAAGGATTACATAAGATTATATTCGAAAGCCCTTGACCTTGTCAGTTTTTAAACCACATTTTTAATAACTTTTAAAAGCAAATACAGATTGCAAGCAGGCAAATGAATGTGAACTTTCACTACAGCACGTAGCTTTTGAACATGAAAATGTCTTCCTTTTCCCGTGCATTTAAACCTTCGACTCAACACTTTAGTTGGCGTTTCCTCATGAATTCTGGGTAAAGCATTAATTGCAGAAATGTCTTTCTATACGTCATCGATCCATCGGTGTATTCGACAGCTAGAAAAAAAAATGAATGAAAGCTTTAAATCAAAATCAGGAAGTGAAAAGTGATGGACAAATCTCTTTTCACCAAAATGAGTCATTTATTGACATACAAACAAGTCACACGTAAATTGAAAATGAGAGTGATCATGTATTATGAATCATCATATTATTGATGAACTCAGATAGCGGTTGTAAGGTTGTCTGAGCATGTCTATTCACTGGACCTTATCCTCTGGTTGATGAGTTCTGAAACCGGTTGTAAGGTTGTCTGATCATGTCTCTCCACTGCTGGACCCTATCTGGTTGATGTCATAAAATTGACTATAAGGTTGTTTGATCATGTTTCTCCTTGTACATTCGTCTATATTGCATGGCGTAGAAACATGAACAAAGAACAAACGTTTCTAGAAAGAAGTTTATGCTTTCGAAACGTGGATATATATATATGCATCTTCTGGAAAGAAAAGAAAACAGAACAGGAAGTCTTTCACAAATTCGAAATGCAAAAGTGTTTTATGACCGGAATTGAGTTCGACATATTTTTGGTCCCATAAAATACCTTGCTGAAAATAATACAAGAAGGGAACGTGGAAGGCAAACGCACGAGCTAAACACCGCTATAAGTTGGAAGTAATATCAAATGATGGACAGGAAAAAATCTTACAGATTGTACCATCACGGCAAGAGACATAGGAGGTTGGAGATCTTTACAGCCAACTTTTAGTTTGGAGTTGGCAGATGACGTGAGCTAATGATATCATAACTGCCCTGCTCCGAGTAATATGCTATGTTATGTTATACTGAAAGCACATCATGGCATGCCACCCAGACCCATATGTGCTCAATCTCTCTTAGTAAATAACGAACGGCATGAATGCCGATGGATCCATTTCTCTGTGGTAGTGCACACTCCAGCTCAGCCCTCTCACCCCACGCTTGATGTCAAACTCCAGCTCCACTTTCTCTGTTCATCCCACACTTGATGTCAAACTCCAGCTCCACTTTCTCTGCTCATCCCACACTTGATGTCAAACTCCAGCTCCACTTTCTCTGTTCATCCCACACTTGATGTCAAACTCCAGCTCCACTTTCTCTGCTCATCCCACACTTGATGTCAAACTCCAGCTCTGCACTATCTGCTCAACCCACGCTTGATGTCAAACTCCAGCTCTGCACTATCTGCTCAACCCACACTTGATGTCAAACTCCAGCTCTGCACTATCTGCTCAACCCACGCTTGATGTCAAACTCCAGCTCTGCACTATCGGCTCACCGCACACTTGATGTCAAACTCCAGCTCTGCACTATCTGCTCACCCCACGCTTGATGTCAAACTCCAGCTCTGCACTATCTGCTCACCCCACGCTTGATGTCAAACTCCAGCTCTGCACTATCTGCTCACCCCACAATTGATGTTAAACTCCAGCTCCACTTTCTCTGCTCATCCCACACTTGATATCAAACTCCAGCTCTGCACTATCTGCTCACCCACGCTTGATGTCAAACTCCAGCTCGGCACTATCTGCTCACCTCACACTTGATGTCAAACTCCAGCTCCGTCCTCTCTATTTACCGCTGTCAAACTCCAGCTCACCCCCCCCCCCACCTTTTCTGCTCACCCCTGTCAAACTCCATCTTCACCCTCTCTACTCACCCCACGCTGGATGTCACTTCAGCTCCGCACTCTCTGTTCACCCCATTCTTGATGTCAAACTCCAGCTCCGCACTATTTGCTCACCCTACGCTTGATGTCAAACTTCAGCAATCAGTGAATTTCAAAATTAATCGACGGCAATGACTTCATCCAAAAAGCGGCCAGTGACGGTGTACAAATACATTGAGGGCAAGAAAGAGTTGCGGGATACAATGATTGCTCTTGAACATTCTGGCCCAGTATCGCCTTCTTTAGCATATATTCACTGGGAGAATGGGTTCATACCTGCCCATATTTGCTGAGGGCAAAACATGTTCAAATTAACCTTGTCTTCTGTGACCTCCATCTGAATTACTGGAAAAAGCATGGCCCACACCTTGCAGAAGCGATAGACATGCGCAGGAAACGCTAAATGACATTGTGAGTTTCATGTTACACATCATCCATTACGACCCCTGTCGGTCAGGGACTGATTTAATTCCTCCATCATGCAGTCCTCACAATTCATGTTTTCAGGGCCACCAAAATTCGGTAGGAAAGACTCAAGTCCAGCAAGACAGCTTCCTATGAGACACCATTCTGTCAGGAACAGCTGATATTTGCGTTATAAACAATTGAAGATAAGTGAAGCAGATCCATACATGTGTTTGGTGAATGTGGATGTACTGGGTTACCTGGCGCAGAACATAGTGCATCGCAACCGCTTCATAAACTTAACTGAACGTCTTTATACTGGTTTAGAAGACTCTACAGAGTACAACCAGTTTCATAGAGGGTGCTTAACCGATGTGCGAGTCCATCTTATACTAAACACTCAAACACTAAAGCAAAGTAGACCCTCAACATGCTAGGCGAACCATTATCGGTGTTATGCCATGTCATACAGTTAGTCGCATTTTATGACATGCTCTCTGTGGGACAGTGGTACCATTATTGTCTCTGTCGTAAACAAAGATTCAGCAGACCACTCGAGACACGACAGGACGCTTTTTTTTAGCCATAATGTGGATGTCCTATGACGTACATGGAAGAACAAGACGAAGAAGATTAAACCAAAATGTCAAGTTTTTTTCATATCGTTAATTATAATAATCCCGAGTATTATGATCTGAAAACGTTAACGTCAACTATAAACCTTAGAACCGGTACTCCAAAGTAAACAGTGCGTCACGGTGTTTAAACAGTCTCTCACCGCAAACCTTCAACTGAATGTCAAGGTCATATATATCTTCTTACATCTTAACAATGGTGGATTATGTGTCCCTGTTTAGGTCTCGTTTGCTGAACGTGGGAGTTGGAGGGAGGTCAAGGGGCAGATGTGTCTTAAGTTCTCTCTCACTCCCTCTCTCTCTCTCCCTCGCTCTCTATCTCACTCTCGTATCTTCTTTCTTGGTCGCCATTCAGACAGCCACGTCAATGGCTGCAACACAACCCTGCATATAGATTTCAAAATAAGGACGGTGGAGTTGCACTATGATCTGCACTCGGGGGACCAGGACATCGGTCTTTAACTTGCATTTGTTTTCGAACTGCTTCCCTAGCCCAAGCAACATCACGAAAAGTGCCTGCCGGGTAGAGACATGAAGTGAATTCGTGGGCCATACTATATGATGTTATTCTATGGGGATTCCGTGGCGAAGTGGTTAAGCCGTCGGCCTCGTCATCAGGTGGTGTGGGTTCGACTTCGGACTCCGCCGTCTTTTTCACGGGTGCTTGATGCGGAGTCCCCTGCATCTCGTAGTCGCCCCCTAGTCGTTTTGTCCTTGACTTGCCACTGGGGTCGGGTGGCACGAGACGAGAGAGTGAGGATAAAAAGTAACCCAGTTAATCCTTACAGAAAAATATCGCTAGCAAAATTAATTATGTCACCATCGTCTACGATGGACGGCGGCCTTTGCTTTTATTCTAAGAAGTTCTTAAGATCTGCCCGTCAATCGAATGTACCTGTGGTACTGAGAATATTACATCTGAACATCTGCTGCAAAATTATTCGACATACGAGGACCAGACAACACACAGGTGACCATCACCAGTGCAACCACTAGACAAGTTCTATGGCGGTGTCGACACCCTCAGGATGACCGCTGTTTTCTTTGCACAAATTCAAGTGGACGTTTGACAGCTTAAGAAGAAGAAGAAGAGAGGAAGAAGAATAAGAATAAGAATAAGAAGAAGAAGAAGAAGAAGAAGAAGAAGAAGAAGAAAAAGAAGAAGAAGAAGAATCGATCTAACTGTACATTACTGAGCAAAACAGCAGTTTGGCAACAAAACAGCAGTTTGGCAACTCCCACCCGTCTTCTGTCTCATATCCCCCTCTCCTCAACCTGCCCATCTCCTCAATCCGCCTATCTCTCCCTCTCTTCAACCTGCCCATATCCCTTCTCTTCAACCCGCCCATCTCCCCCTCTCTTCAACCCACCCATCTCTCCCTCTTTTCAACCTGCCCATATTTCGTTCTCTTCAATCCACCGATGCCCCCCTCTCTTCAACCCGCCCATCTCCCTCTCTCTTCAACCCACCCATCTCCCTGTCTCTTCAACCCGCCAATCTCCCCCTATCTTCAACCCACCCATCTCCTTCTCTCCACTCACACACCCATCAAATTACCCTTCTTCAACCGTTCCAACACCCTTCACGGCCATATCTTCCCCATCCAGAAGGTTCAAGCGCTCAAAAGAAGCAACACTGTTTCTTGTCGCAAAATCCTTCCATTTTCTCATTTTGTTTCCGTAATTGTCTCTGCTCTTTTATCCACTTTCATATTTCAACATAACCATTGTCGTGAACAAATCATTCTTCTCTTTATGTCATATAGTTAAAAAAAACAGAAACACAATTATTAGTTGTATAGTTCAACGCACCAAAAATGTGAATCTTTTTCGGACGTGAGACAGAAATAAACCGGTCCAAAGCAGTCTGCAGCATGATCTTTATACATTTCTGGTAGTGCACAGTTTGGTGGTGATCAGTTTGGTGGTGATAGTTTCGTGGTGATTAGTTTGGTGGGGATTAGTTTGGTGGTGATTAGTTTGGTGGTGATTAGTTTGGTGGTGATTAGTCTGGTGGTGATTAGTTTGGTGGTGATTAGTTTGGTGGTGATTAGTCTGGTGGTGATTAGTTTGGTGGTGATTAGTTTGGTATGGATTAATCTGGTGGTGATTAGTTTGGTAGTGATTATTTTGGTGGTGATTAGTCTGGTGGTGATTAAATTGGTGGTGATTAGTTTGGTAGTGATTAGTTTGGTGGTGATTAGTTTGGTGGTGACTTTTGTTGTTGTTTTGCGTTCGCCTTATTTCTCTAATCCCCAAGGCGGTGTGCGTTGCACTGTGGTTTTATTTTGCGCCTGTCGGCCCAGTGCATCCGACTTCAGCATGCATTTTATGTTAGTGTCTGTTTCCTCCTGCATTTTCTAAGGGTTTGCTTCCCCGGGGTAACGGCCTGTGCTGTGATGGGGATCGAACCCAGCACCTTCCGGTTGTGAGCCGTGCCACTTAACCACTAGGCCACGCCGTCCCCATTGGTGGTGATTAATTTGGTTGTTCTCAGTTGGGTGGGGATCGGTTTGGTGGTGATTAGTCTGGTTGTCATAAGTTTGGTGGTGATTAGTTTGGTTGTTCTCAGTTGGGTGGTGATCAGTTTGGTGGTGATCAGTTTGGTGGTAATTAGTTTGGTGGTGATTAGTTTGGTGGTGATTAGTTTGGTGGTGATTAGTTTGGTTGTTCTCAGTTTGGTGGTGATCAGTTTGGTCGTAATCAGTTTGGTGGTGATCATCTTGGTGGTGATCAGTTTGAGAAGAACCATGCTGAGAACAATCAAACTAATCATCCCCAAACTGAGAACAACCAACTATGGGTTCACAAATTATTAAACGCAAATGGAAGCAGCTGAGCAAAAAACGTGTTCGTGGTCAGCTGTAGTTTAGAGTAGGTCATGGCGTGTTACATGAGCGCCGACTCTACGAGTTACTAAGTGACGTCTTGCTGCGCAATATTGACAAAATGTGAGAGTACGTTGTGAGGGTAATCCACAATAATTGATAAAATATATAACACTTGCTGGTCATTTATATAGGGTTTTTATATTCGTACAAACCTAGAAAACTCTTATATAAAATGTAAAGACTTTGGTATTTATTTGACAGCAAATCTTTAATTTGTGTTAACTAAAAAACAATTTCATATAGGTTATGTCATACATATAAAGTGAGGTAGCTTCGCCCAAGGGTT
Source organism: Ariolimax columbianus (assembly GCA_036924085.1). Taxonomy (NCBI): domain Eukaryota; kingdom Metazoa; phylum Mollusca; class Gastropoda; order Stylommatophora; family Arionidae; genus Ariolimax; species Ariolimax columbianus. The sequence goes on from JAVGWX010000002.1 coordinate 126,859,790, forward strand.
CGAATCATGGCATCTCCAGTAAGGAAGACATACGTTGTTTTCCTTTTTTTCCGCATACGTAAAGCGATGGCTTACTTACTTAGTCGCTACTCTTCTACCGTGAGGTGTAGAGGTTAAAGTGATGGCAACCTACCGTATCTGCAATAAAATTTACGTTCTACAAAGGACATGCTACTTACTACTTACATTAGCATAACAAATGTGAGAATAGAATAACTATAAAATATAAATTACATTAGGGTGTTATTAGGCTATTTATTTTGTAATGTATATTTTAATGAATATAATAGTTTCAAGTTCGCTTTACGAATAAAATTGAATTCATCTTAAGACAGATCAGATGCATTCAATGAGACGTCTGAGAATTCATGTCTTTTACAGGGCGGTTTGTTCAGGAAAATAACTGAAGCACGCAAACTGTTTTTTTTTTTGCTATGTGTGTTATTCTCGCAGTTAATATATATATAATATTTATATATAAAATATTCTGTCAGGTGTAATTTATTCCAAATAGCGTTATTCTCCACCAAACAAAAACAGTTTCCTTTGCGAAATATTTTTTATAATTGTCAGTCAGAGAAACATCTTTGATTACTGTCTTCGGATTTGAGTTCCCTTGTAGTTCAATTGGTTCAATTGCAAAAAAAAGTGGAACTTTTTCCGCGTCAACATAACATTCAGAAAACTACAGTTTAAAATGTGCTTCGTGTGCAAGACAATCACGGAACCTGGTTTGGTATTTTACATTCAAAGACTTCAACTCACCCACAAATGAATCGAAACCAAAACCGTTGTTCTGGTTCAAAAGCTAATGGAAAATTAAAAGTATTGCTTATTCCTCCTTGATATTATCCGAGTCGAAGTATGTTCTGAAATTACTTAATATGACCATAGGGGTGATGAACAACAGTCCTTGAATTTGAAGCTTAGCATTGAGTACTTTAAGATGAGTTGAACCGTCTACATGGAGTGCCAGATCACGCAGTCAGCAATTGCTTTCTAATTCGTGCAAAGCTCTTCTTTCCTGTCCATGATACCATATCATAAAAGGGCTTCAACATCTTCCCTGTACCAAGCCAACGCACTTTCCAGTAAAATGTGAAGTGTCCATGCTCGGATTTAACGTCTTTTAAAAATTCTTGAAACTGACAGTTACTGCTGTCGACTAAGGACAATTTATGTAGGATACTAATGTGATCATGACCTGGCTAACTTTGATTTAGTTTTATACGCTGGTGCGCAATTCTGTAAATCACACACACGCATCTTATTTATTAATCAGATAACTCTGATATGATTTTAACAGCATTGCCACAGTTTTACCCAATTATCACTGGAGCCGAAAATGATTGATATCACGTTTAACTTCTCCTACAGTTAAGGTCTAATTTTTATTTCATTTCCTGGGAAGTGTCTTCTTCCCTTACAGAATGACTCATTTGTTGAAGATCAAGCAGTTTTAGGTAAAATTATATTTATCAATGAGGACATATATAGCCAACTCAACAGTATCAGTGAGTTCTGTGCTCTCGTCTAGAGCAGTTGAAAATGTCACAAATTGTAATGCAGTTCTTCGAGACCTCATGTTATGATATCGTCCATTTCGGTTATAATTTCACTACAGCTCATCGAGAAAGACTTCTTTGTTCAATGTCTGCTTTTATTCGCATGGTACCTTAATAACAAAATTAATACATTTGTTTAAAGTTTCCTTCGGAATATAGCTTCGACTGCTTAACAATTTATCCCCTGGCAATAATGATTGTCTGAAAAACGTAGCCAGGTTTATTATTTTATTTGTTGAAAAAACAGATGTTGAACAGACATTATTTTAAAAAATTGTGTATCATCTTTTCTCGATTAATCTTTGTTATCTCTGTAATTGTCGTACTTGGTATTAAAAAGCTTTTAAACTTTGCATTATTTCCCAGAGTAAATAGTTACCACACAAATTTTAAAAAAACCAGCAGGGTTTTCTATTTACATGACAAATAAATATAATCACCAGTTAATTTCTCTTTTCTAGAAAACAATAGATTCACTCAAAACAAGTCTCTTGTTCATGTCATCTTAACAATTTATTACACAGACATAATTATAATAAAGTGAAGCTAATATAATAAATCGCAATGTGTAACATTATATCAGTATAGTTAAATATAATAGACTCGGTTATCAAGCTTTATAAGACGCTCAACAGTAACGGACAGCCGTGCTGCTTGCATGTGCTCACCTGATATTCAATTTAAGAATTTTGGTTGGCTATTTCTTTTCAAGTCAGCTTCACCCCAACTAACCTTAACTTGCTTTACCTTGTAAAGTTCACAAAGGCACATTCCACACACGTTACAAGTAAGGTCAACGTCTAGTACTCATAAAAATCGCGTGAAACAATTCAGATGAACGCATTTTATTTATGTTATAAATTTAATTCCAGAATTTTATTAGCAGGATATCTTAGTTTTATTTGTTCTCTCCTATTACAGATCAATCTATCTATCTATCTATCTATCTATCTATCTATCTATCTATCTATCTATCTATCTATCTATCTATCTATCTATCTATCTATCTATCTATCTATCTATCTATCTATCTATCTATCTATCTATCTATCTATCTAACTATCTATCTATCTATCTATCTATCTATCTATCTATCTATCTATCGTTCTATATATGTATCTATATATCTATCTATCTATCTATCGATCTATCAATCTATTTATTTATCTATCTATCTATCTATCCATCCATCCATCTATCCATCCATCCATCTATCTATCTATCTATATATCTATCTATCTATCTATCTATCTATCTATCTAACTATCTTTATGTCTACCTATATATCTATATACCTATCTATGTATTTGTCCATCTATCTGTCTGTCAATCTCTCTCCCTCTTTATCTGTTTCTCTATCTTTCTGCCTGTCTGTTTGTCTTTCTGTCTGCTTGCATGCTTGTCTGTGTGATTGTCTGAATGTCCATCTAGCTTTCTTTATGTTTATCTGCCTTCATGCCTAACTGTCTGTCCGTCCCTCTGTCCTTCTACCCACCCAATGTAGGTTAGACAGCAGCGTTAGTCGCCAATACAACATGCCCGCTCTGTAACAGACTGATCTAATCTATACTCTGTAACAGACTGATCTAATCTATACTCTGTAACAGACTGATATAATCTATACTCTGTAACAGACTGATCTAATCTATACTCTGTAACAGACTGATCTAATCTATACTCTGTAACAGACTGATAAATCTATACTCTGTAACAGACTGATCTAATCTATACTCTGTAACAGACTGATCTAATCTCTACTCTGTAACAGACTGATCTAATCTATACTCTGTAACAGACTGATCTAATTTATACTCTGTAACAGACTGATTTAATCTAAACTCTGTAACAGACTGATCTAATCTATACTCTGTAACAAACTGATACAATCTATACTCTGTAACAGACTGATCTAATCTATACTCTGTAACAGACTGATCTAATCTATGTAACAGACTGATACAATCTATACTCTGTAACAGACTGATCTAATCTATACTCTGTAACAGACTGATCTAATCTATACTCTGTAACAGACTGATCCAATCTATACTCTGTAACAGACTGATCTAATCTATACTCTGTAACAGACTGATCTAATTTATACTCTGTAACAGACTGATTTAATCTAAACTCTGTAACAGACTGATCTAATCTATACTCTGTAACAAACTGATACAATCTATACTCTGTAACAGACTGATCTAATCTATACTCTGTAACAGACTGATCTAATCTATACTCTGTAACAGACTGATAAATCTATACTCTGTAACATACTGATCTAATCTATACTCTGTAACAGACTGATCTAATCTCTACTCTGTAACAGACTGATCTAATCTATACTCTGTAACAGACTGATCTAATTTATACTCTGTAACAGACTGATTTAATCTAAACTCTTTAACAGACTGATCTAATCTATACTCTCTAACAAACTGATACAATCTATACTCTGTAACAGACTGATCTAATCTATACTCTGTAACAGACTGATCTAATCTATGTAACAGACTGATACAATCTATACTCTGTAACAGACTGATCTAATCTATACTCTGTAACAGACTGATCTAATCTATACTCTGTAACAGACTGATCTAATCTATACTCTGTAACAGACTGATCTAATCTATACTCTGTTACAGATTGATCCAATCTATACTATGTAATACGCTCTAGGGAGGTTTGACCACACTGTTAGTCGACTCTTACCGTCTGCTCTCAGTGTGTGTGTCAGCCACCTTTTTCTCGTTTCTGTAACACACAGTATTCTGTTCTAATGACGTTAGTCCACAACTAAATTCATTGGGCTGGATTGGGTATAAAAGTAAAAGTAAAGTATCCCATAGCATTACTGCCGTAGGGGTGTGAGATGGTAGCGATCTCACATTTCAAAGGCTCGGCTGTATGAGGGCGGTAGCCATCTCCTCTCCCTCGCCGCTTTTACTTCCCGGACTGAACTGGTACCCATTTAAGGCTGGGTCGACCCGGGAGCCATTGCGGTCTGAAAAAAACATTACCGCCTCAACTGGGGAATGAACCCAGGACCACTCAGATGCGAACCCACCGCGTTAACCACTGCGATACGCGGCTCCCTGGATTGTGTATGCTAGACGAAAATATCCGGCACGCAATACTACAAATAAATATGTCCTTCTTCTATAGAATTTCAAAACTAAATATCAAATCTCCCAACCGAAAATCTCAATTCTAAATATCACATCTTGGCAACCAATCTACAAAATAAAATAAAATCCTTTTCCCCTAACCTAGCCTGTAATCTCATAACTAATTATCATGTATGTGTGGGGATGAAGACTAACGTATGGTCAGGAGATGGGTAGGAAGACTAACGTTTGGTCAGGAGATGGGTAGGAAGACTAACGTTTGGTCAGGAGATGGGTAGGAAGACTAACGTTTGGTCAGGAGATGGGTAGGAAGACTAACGTTTGGTCAGGAGATGGGTAGGAAGACTAACGTAGGGTCAGGAGATGGGTAGGAAGACTAACGTAGGGTCAGGAGATGGGTAGGAAGACTAACGTTTGGTCAGGAGATGGGTAGGAAGACTAACGTTTGGTCAGGAGATGGGTAGGAAGACTAACGTTTGGTCAGGAGATGGGTAGGAAGACTAACGTTTGGTCAGGCACAATATACTGATCAGAGATGTTAGTCAGGGCCAAACAGAACATACTGGCCAAGACTCTCACCTCAGCTTCTTCGTGGCCCGCCTTGGAATAGGGGCTGTTTTCATGGCAGACTGGCTAACAATGTGAGGGATCGACGCGATTCCCGTAGTAGTGAGCGATACGTAGATAAAGCCAAGTATAGCACAACCGCATGGAGGACCCAGGTCCACCTTCATCAGCTCGCTCGGGATGTGATCAACGCTGCTGCAACCCGCCACTTAACGACCTTTTCAGGACGCACAAAAGCGTAAACCTACTCATTGTGGGCATTCGAAACAACATCATTTCCGTGACCCCCAACCCCGAACCTAAATATCATATCCATGTGGACTGTGTTTTCAAAACTAAATATCATAACCCCTCCACCGTCCCCGGCCCGCAATCACAAAATTAAATTGCATGTCCTCTATGCCCCTGATAGTTCTTGAAAGTAATGCCATGTTTATTGGTATATATTGATATATGGAACCGTGCAGTTTAAATCGGTTCTGTCAGCGAAGGCTGGCTGCAATAGACCTACTGTCTATTAATAATGTCCTTTGTTTCTTTTCTTGGCGGTACAATCTCCTAGGCTTTTCCCTGTCCAACGTGTGATGCTGTCCTCACACTTACAGAGGTGTGTACGTCTGCCACAACTAACCCACACCCCCTCCCCTCCCGTCCTCGTCTCTTCTTCCAATACTGTTGTCAGCAAGATGTTATGTTTGTCGATGTGACTAAAATATTGGAATTTTCTTACTCAGATTTCGTTGATCAATTCTGTTTGCATCCCTAATTTCTCCAAGACTTTCTTATCTGTTATTTATATAAATATATATATATATATATATATATATATATATATATATATATATATATATATATATATATATGGTGTGTTTCAAAGACATCAATTCTCTATGACGTTTGTAGTAAAATATTACGAAGGAAGTTACAGCATAGTGACAGCAACCTCGTCACGTGAAGCAGAATACTATGTCCATCATGTGCCCACTAAACGCGCTCAGTTGTCTTTCTGTTATCGTGTTAACATGAATTTAAGATGTGGCAGAAGGGAGATTATACTGAATAAAAGAATATGAAACGAATTACACAGAGTCATTAGCCCTTTCTGGCGTGATTGCCAAGTTTAAAGAATAAGTCTACGTAACCTCACAGGCATGTCGGAAATGGAATATAAAGAGGGTTGTTCGTGTGGCTAATAACCTCATCATGTAATACCACTACTACATATGTTCAAATACAGACTTCTTATAAAGTGGGACAGATGTAGTTGCGAACCTGTTTTACTTGGAGCGAAAACTCGTACCATCACCGGACCTGACCACACATCGCTTCGAATAATTTCCCAAGTGAACCACCTTACTTCTCCTCGGCTTAGTTTGTTCCTGCCTGCAGTTCAGTTTCCATCCATCATTGCTGGCGTGCAGTGTGTGGAGCTGAAGTCGAGTTTCTTGGTGCAAGTGCACTGCTTCCGTCGTTTTACGTCCGTGTTTGTGAAGGATTACTCTTATGTCACCTGTTTAACTGTTGTACATTCTTCCGCGAGCCCCGTAGACAGAACTTCTAATATTATATGCGTGCAGTGGGAGCTGATCCGGTCTCACTTGAATGGGTTATCATTGTTAAAATCAGTGAACAACTGTGGATTAGGTCCAGTAGGCTGTTGTCCCATCTTACCTTGCGCTGGGAGGTGTAGGTGTAGAAGGGTCTTGGCATCTCTGATTGGCTGGCCCTGATGTTAGCAGTCAGCTAGCTGAAACAGGGGCTAACTGAGTTAGGCTAACTGAGTCGTAGAGATATTGATTATAGTTACGGCTAACTGAGTAGCAATACCCCCTACTGTTGTCGGCGCCCAAAATTGGAACAAATAACAGTTCCACTATAAACCTGTCAAACATTTTATAATAGGAGACAGAAAGGTAAGTTGGAAACCGGACCGGACATTTCATCCTGCAGAAATGTTAAGCTACAAAAACTGACATATGTAAAGTAACTACAGATTTTTAATTTAATTGAAACCTGCCATTCAAAAATAATGTAAGATTAACAACAGTTATAACCATGTCCCCTCTGTCTATGTGTGTATACACTGGACAACATACTTCCTAGAGAACGTGTGCACTTATGGCTGCCTCAATGAATATATTTTGGGAGATAGGGATATAACTATTATGCAATTTGTTATATTAATTATGTATTTTTCAAATAGAATGTAACACACAAATTCAGACTAGATAAACAACATACCTATTTGTGATTGAAATTAAACTTTAGATTAATATTACCTCATGATGACTGTCGATTATAAAGGCCATTTGTATAAAAGACACTGCCATAAGTTAGGGAAGGAAATACGCCAAATAGGCCTATGTCGAAAAATTACCTGGCCAAAGTTAACCGATTTGACAAATGATTTAAACTGATAAATAATGCCTGTTCTTGAAAAATTAGATAACAAATAACCTTAACAAATAAAACAAGTATCTGTGATACTGAGTGAGACATTGCGATTGCGAAAAATATTTTCCCCCGTTATTCTATTTTTAGGACATTATGCATGTGCATCATTATGATGTCCCCGAGTGACAAAGTAATACAAACACGTACAACTTCCTGATAAGCTAATGTCTAAGTAATAAATATCAGGAAATAAATTGGAAATCAAATTAGGCTTTTAACTTTCTTTAATGCTCTTTCTGTAAATTTGTGACAATGTCAACGAGTCTGCCAACTGGGCACATGATGGTGAGTAATAGCTTACGTCATGTGTTCTATAAATAGGGGATCTACCCCACGTGACCAAAACACAGAAGTCAAGATGGCTGCGTTTATATCTGTTCCGCTGAAAAAGACTAATGAAGTTGATTTAGTTAATCCCCTCAAAAAATTTATTCGAAATACATTTACACAAGCAAGCCCAGATGAATATAATCAATCGCTGAATGAGTTCCATAAGCTTAGGAGCACAATGATAACAAAGTCGGTGGACAAACATGAATCGGCGCTGGAAGTGCTATATCGGTGAGTAAATCAATACTAAATTAAAATACGAAATTATTACACGGGTCAAAATTCAATGTCAAAGATCTCACTGCAGGAAAGCGTTATGTAAATTGTGTAGTTTCCGATCAAAATCTCAAACGTATAAATAAATGATAGTTGGTATTAACCACATATGAATTTTTCCATAACAATAGCTTCAAATTGTTTTCTTCGAAGTAAACTATTATCTATTCCGATTCCAATTTAATGTTAATTTGTTGTGATTATTTGAGACTAACGTACTATCATACTATGTTAGTATGTATCATTGAATTCATTGCATGTCTAAATTGTCTTTCAACATTTGTAATTATTGCGATCGATTACTACTTAGTCGCTTCCATTCTACGTGAGGTGTATAAATTTATTGAGAGATCATCTGAGTAATCAAAGTCATACTATTCTATGTCAGTATGTGAATCTCAATCTGGCCCAGTCAGAATGAGTCGATGACTATTAATAGTTATGTTATGATTATTTGAGACTAATGAACTATGTACCATTGCATGTTGATGTCTAAATTGTTTTTCAACATTTGAAATTATTGCGATCGATTATAGTCGCTTCCATTCTACGTGAGGTGTAGAAATTTATTGAGAGATCGTCAGAGTAATCATACTATTCTATATGTGAATCTGGCCCAGTCAGAATGAGTCGATGACTATTCATAGTTTAATTCTATTAATACAATATATCAAGTGATGTCTATTAACTCACTCTATGAGTATGGCTTTTTACTGATGCCCTTCTCATATCTCTTGGGCTGGTTAAGTCAGTAATTCTACTTTCAGTCTTTGATCTTATGTTATTTGTCACCCTAGCCTAGCGGACTTCGGATTCTCCATGATGTTACGTTATTATGTCTTTAATACCCCTTCCCTCCCCCCCCCAACCTCATCCTCTTCCTCTCCCCTTATATTAAATACAGAAACACTCTCTATGGAATTAATAAAAGTAAAGGGGTAGGTAGTCCTATAGCAAGTATTTGCTATCAAAAATGAAGTGCTACTGATTAAGTATGCAAGGCGCCATCTTTTTATGAAGTGCAGTGACCAGTTCCCTTACTCATTGCCTTTATTTTCCAAACGGTAAGAAACATACACATTTGCGGTTTGGTGAACTTAAGCATGTTCATACCATGGATCAAACCTGATACCATTGCTGTCAGAAGTGAGTGCTGTACCACCGATTGCACAGGCTTCTTGTAAGGCTGTTATCTGTGCTAGTCACCGTTTGTTTCATCTGGCCTAAGAAGGACTCCAAAAGCTGTTATACCTTCAACTGTATGGTTGATTGTGCCATAACTTGAAACAATTAATAATTCTATTAACTCTTTTTGTATTTCAGGTATTATGACCAGCTAGTTGCAATTGAAAACAAATTACCCATTGCAGAAAACCAGGTGAATTTCTATAATTTCTTTCTGATCCTTCACATTTTAAGTTACATTAAACAATAAAAATCTCCTCTTCCCTGTCTCCATGTTGTTGTGGTAGGGAAACTTGCATGTTTTTTAAAAATCTCAGGTATTATCCCAGTGGTAGCATGTTTAGCACTAACATGGTCTATAAGCAAGACATGTTAAGTGTGTTCCCATCTATTTAGAGCAAGATTTGCACCATTATATAGTTTCTGGTGTTCCTACTGGCCCAGTATTACCATATTAAGCACCTATTCACTGGGAGAGAGCTTAATTCCTGCACAACTGGCTTGGAAAAAAAGGAGTTTTCCTGAACCTTGCATACTGTCCAATCCAGCTTGTTGCTAAGGATTGAAAACCCAAACCTCAGCTGGATTATTAACAAGAACAAGGTTCACCACTTGCAGGTATGTGAAGTAGGCTTGGGCATGATATGCTAAGAGATATTGTGGGTCTTATATTATACATAATGCCCCATTGTATCCTCACCCAAAACATTGAATGGTTGGATACAAACTGTTGCCCTGTATGCAAACTATGGGGAATCAAGGGCTACTGAAAGCAAATCTGATAGAAAAACCTGTTGAAATCAAATTCACTAGTCAACATGTTTTTAAAAACAAAACAATGAATATATTGCAAACATAGAGAAACCACTATAAAACTATTTACTTAATATATTTTCAAATTAACATAAGATAATATATAAAGATAAATGACCATCTCAAAAGCTGTTTAATCCAAAGTCAGTCTATTTGGTCATTATTTATCAACTCTAAATGTTGTGAGCCCAAACCAGAGGTCTGTACAACATTTTCGTTTTTGCACATTCCACCTGTTATAGGTGCTGCTTGTCTTCCTAATCTCTGTTGTTTCTTGTTGCTACCTTTCCAAGTGAATCTATTTCAGTTACCTATTTCTGATTTAGATATATAAGATAAATTGTGATATACATTCAACTGTTATTGCGCCTTTGTATCTTTAACTGTTTGTTTTAGCTGTGTACCTCAAAATTTATACAAGTTTTGCATCACACACATCTGAAAAAATATTCTTCTTCTTCACACTTACCACTTTATTATTTCACCTTATCAGCTTTCTGGTATTTTCACCTTATAGCTCATCAACCAACCTTCTCTAAGCAGACTGACTGATCTTGCACTATTTTTTTCCAGTTCTTACAAACTTCCTTGTTTTCCTTTTATCTGCATCTAGGTCTCTCCTCCATGTTTTTTGGCCTTCCTTTGTTTATGTGGGTTCTTCTTCTTCTTCATTCGTTCTCAATCTCCCACTACCAAACCCTGAAAGGGTAAGTAGCAGAATGTAGTCCAGAGAACGGAATGCGCTGTGTCGTAGTTTTTACCGCTTGGCTGCGATATTTGAGTACCGGGTTAGCATACCCTCTTCGATCCCTTCTCCTTAGCCAGTCTGCCCTGCTGCAGCCTGTTATCCAGGATCAACGCGTGGATGTGTAGAGGGTCTTGGCAGCTATGGTTTGCTGGCCCTGACGCTAGCAGTCAGCTATGGGTTGCTGACCACTGCAGCTCATGCGCTGCTCGGCATCTTGATCCCCTTTGTGGGTTCAATAGCAGGAATTGCCTGGTGATACTGGCATTGAGCTTTCGAAGAGTGTGGTCTACCTGAATAGACATTTTGGTACATTGTTTAAGACACATTATACAGCAGTGGTCATGTAATATGCCAATATTCTTCTCAGATATGATGGTAGGTCTACTCCAGGTGATTGGTTCACTATTGGTGCTCATTCGCCTGGTAAGAAACCTGCTCTAAACATTAAAATGTCCATATAATGACTGTTGGTGTAGCAGTTTGTGTTGCATACTTATTTTATTGCTTCAGACACTAGCCTCCATAAGCAAATTTTAACTATACCTACCTTTAGGCATTAGAAGATGTTGGGTAGGATTTAAAATGGAGTGTTTTTTAAAAGCTCCATTGTGCAAAGCCACAGTCTGTGAGAGGTGGGGGTGGCAAGTGTCTTTCCTTGCTGTTTTTACTTTCCAGTGTGTCAGGTACCCATTTGCAGCTGGTTGACTGGAGAAGTAGGCCTCGATTAAAACCACAACCCTGATATTTGTTTAGTCTCCGGACACGATTCGAACTACAGAAAATAGCAAGTTGCTCGCTATGAACTGAGCTAACGCGCATAGGGCTGGCAAATTCTTTAATTAAAACAGATTACTTTGGCCATATTTTCTGCAACAAGATATCTTGTGGAATTAAAAGTTTCACTTGTTTATTGGTAAAGGTACACTGTTTTAAACCTCACTGACGTCACATGATTAGCTAAATTTCTTGATATTTATACACACACACATGAAGGACAGTCATTAAGTAATGGCAATTTTATGATAAAGGGCATAGAAGAGTATGTGCAATGGAAAATCTTATTTCAGGACACAAAATGGCTCTTTAACAATACTTCATGTAGGGACTATGCTGATTAAGCAGTTAGTGCAAGCGCATTATAGCATACACCATGGACGCCCTACTGTCGACTTGTGCCATGGAAGAACAACGATGCGGTATTCGTTTTTGTGTGGCCAGACGAACGAACTGAAAACTTCTGAAATCTACAGAAAAATGGTGGTTCAGTATGGAGAATGATGTTTGAGCCAGGGAAGAGTGTATGAATGGGTTGAAAGATTTCAAAATGCACACAGAGTGAGTCACTATAGATGAAATAGCCGCAGGTTTCAACGTGAGTCACGGCGTGGGCACAAAATTGTCTATGATGACCTTGATTATATGAAAGTGTGTAACAGATTGGTCCCATGGCAGCTGACAATGAGGTAATGGAGGTCGTGCAATATTGGTTAAATGTCAAATAAAAAGACTTGTTTCTAGAGGGCATCCACTAACTAGTGGACAGTGTTTTGCCAGGCGTGTGAACTATGTAGAAAAATAAAATTTTAAAAAATGTCTCGCTCATACTCTTGTAAAAATTGTATTACTAAAAATTGCTGTTACTTAATGACCATTCCTCATATATATTCTCATCTACTATCCACTTGTGTTGTTAGACGTCATGGAGCAGTGTAGTTTTCTGTCGTATGCCAGCATTGTCGCTAATGTTGTCATTCCGTATTTCTTGAGTGTCTCACAACTGACACCATCTATCCATCTTTTTCATGGTCTGCCTCTTGCTCTGCAACCCTGATTGCTATTGTATATACACGTAACTGGTATCTTTGGTTGCATTCTTGTCAGGTGTCCAAATTATTTTATTCTCTGCCTTTAATGTGTTCCATGCAGGGTGTTGCACCCACTTTCTGTCTGATTACTTCATTTACTTCGACCGCTTTAACTTTCTTGGTTTTTTTATTCCACCTCTCTATCCAGCCTTCCATATTGTGCGAACACGCTGCTGAAGATTTTGAATTTTCTGACCAGTTTAAAACGGAAAGGAGACACTGTGCTTTTTTCCTGAATACTTAATGTTTTCTTTATTCTGCTGATTTTCATTGTCTCTGTCTTTGCTGTGCTAATCCTCATATTATATCTATCTATCGCAGACATTGTTAAGGACATTAAAATGTTCTTGGAGGTTATGTTCATCGAAATGGATGATGCAAAAAGGAGCTCGTTCATTGTGGTGGCTTCTTGTTTTGCTTCAGTTGTTATTCAATCCTTGTATACAGTGAACAGAAGTGGTGAAAGTACACATCTCTATCTTACCCCTGTCTTAACTGCAAACCAAGTAGTGAGTTGACATTGTGTTCTTACAGTTCTTTGGCTGTTTTTATACATTTCTATTATATTGCTCAATAATTGTACTTGCACCTCATAGTTCTGCAGGATCTCCCATAGGTTGTTTCTATCCACTTGATTAAATGCTTTCTCCCTGTCTACAAAGACGATATTCTGTTCCTGATTGTATTCAATAGTTTGTTCACAAATCTGTCTTAGATTAAATAGGGTGTCTGCGCAACCTCTTCCTTTTCTGAAACCAAACTATTGTCATGTAATTTTCAGTCACTTTTTGTTTCTTTTTTTTTTTTTTTAAATGGGTATACCTTGATTTTTCCTCCTGGAACTTCCATTGTTGTCCATGCCACATTCATTATTCTTGACAAGCCATTTATTTATTTATTAAAATGTCTTTTTATGTTTTGGGGTGCACATTTCTAGAATCAAAATTGCAGCTTTTAGGGACTCTTAAAATGTGAATTAAAAATATGCTTTCTGGTATTTGTTTGTTTGTTGCATGTGATTGAATATAATTATGTCTATCAATTCGTTAACTAGCAGGGGAAGCCGTCATTGCTGTTACACATTTATAAATCCATTATTAACTGCTAATCTTTTAAGAAATGTGTATTTTTACAGTTAGAATTATAGTTTTTTTTATCTGATCTATACATATATGTCAGCTTGCATAGATTTACCATATTTTGAAAATTGTTATCACATTTAATTAAGTGACGACATAATGTTGCTTTCTATTGTTGTTTTTTTTCCGGACTTTTATGGGTTTTTCCCTCAAGTGGTTCTTTAGTCATAGGAAATGGCTTGTGTTTGTCAAGTTGCTATCAGAAATCGGTTATCAACATTATGAAACAGAAATTACCATAAATTAAACTCCAATGTAAAGTCCATTTTATCGTGTGGCTCTGAAACATGGAGACTATAACAACTAAAAAAATGATACAGACTTTTATAAATGGGTGCCTGCTCGGAATGGAGAGATTGAAATGGTATAATAGGATTACAAATGTGGAACTATTGGAAAGAACCAGACAGATATAAATGGAAAATGATGTTGACGTTGGATAGGCAGCGTATTATGGAAACAAGACAGTCTCTGTTCTGGAATCACCAAAGCAAGAGATGTTGGGGCAGACAAAATTACACATGTATAAGAGAGCTCGAGGCAAACATAAAGAAAACAGGGAACACATGGATTAGCTGGAATAGATAGACCAGGACATGAAGACATGATGTACATTTGTTGAAGACATGAATTCCCTTTTATATTAACTTAACTTAACGTCTTTATACTGGTTTAGAAGACCCTGCAGAGTCTGTATACAACCAGTTACATTTACATCACCTTGCTCTAAAAGCTATGCGCATCCAGTTTATTCTTAAATGCATTAACTGTCCCTGCCTCCACTACCTCCCCTGATAATGCATTCCAAGCAGACACCACTCTCTGACTAAAAAAATATTTCCTAATATCTAATCTGGACCTCTCTTTAGTCAGCTTGTAGCTATGCCCTCGTGTTATTGTGGGTGGCTGTATTTTAAAAAACTTGTTATAGTCTAATTTATCCATTCCTCTGATCATCTTATAAACCTGTATTAAGTCACCACGAATTCTTCTCTCTTCGAGACACTGTAGGCCGGTTTTTCTGAGTCGTTCCTCATAACTGTAATTCTGGAATCCCACTATCATCTTTGTCGCTCTTTTTTGTATTCTTTCCAGCATGTTTATATCCCCTCTATGATAAGGACTCCACACCTGTACACAGTACTCCAATCTAGGTCTAACTAAAGCTTTATACAGTTTGACGATCACTTCCTTGCTCCTATGTTTAATATTTCTTTTTATCATACCTAACATTGCATTTGCCTTTTTCACTGCTACCTTAACTTGCTCACTCACCTTTCCTGTATGATCTATTATAACCCCTAGGTCCCTTTCCGTATCTATCTTTCTAATATTGTTTTCTCCCATTTTGTAATTATGTTCCATATTGGATCTACCCATGGTGATGACTGTTCATTTATCTACATTAAACTCTATTTGCCAGCTTACAGACCATTCTCAAATTTTATCTAAATCCGACATCGATATTTCCGCTTTAGAAGAGACACTACTGCATAGTTTTGTGTCATCAGCAAATTTTGCAATCGTGGATCCCATATCAATGTCCAAATCATTTATGTATATCAAGAACAAAATTGGTCCCAAAACCGAGCCCTGTGGCACACCACTTTTCACTTCACACCACTCAGAGTACTCCTTATTTATGCCCACCCTCTGCCTTCTTCCAGTTAACCAATTTTCAATCCATTTGGCAACTTCCTCACCATGTGATTTTAACTTTCGAAATAATCTTTGATGAGGTACTCTATCAAAGGCCCTTGCAAAGTCTAGATAAATAACGTCCACTGGCTCCCCTTTATCTATGATTTTAGTAACCTCCTCCATGAATTCTAATAGATTTGTTAAGCATGATCTCCCTCTAGTAAACCCATGCTGACTATTTCTAATTAGATTAAATTTGTCTAAATGCATTACAATGTTTTCTTTGATTATTGACTCTAACAGTTTACAGACTATGCTTGTTAAACTCACCGGTCTATAATTTGCTGGATCTGATTTTTTGCCTTTTTTTAATATTGATTGATTGACTGACAGTTTCAACAGCTTGTACGTTTTATAGTTAGACTTGTATTTACTTTTTGCTGGCTATAAATTTCTAAATAGACCTATAATTACTTTTTAAGGACTACATTTTGAACAATGTTTCCTCCTCCTTTGTTCCCCAAGTATTAAACATACAACAAAATGGTAAAGGTATTTCCACTACTGTTAGGGGAAAGGTGTTCATTGTACCTATGCACCAGGTTTTTCTGAAAGGATGAGACCAGTTTCTTTCCTAAATGTTTTGCTTTCCCTAACTGTAGGGCAGGTACCCACTGAGGAGGAAAGAATGTGGCTACTGTGCCTCCATTCTTGTTGTAAAAGTGTGAAAGGGAGCTGAAGACATTTGTGCATGTGACTAGCTACTTATGTGGTATGTCTTTGTTGTTCGAAACTACTCATGCTGAGTTCAATTAACTTTTGATGATATTTCTTTGGTAGCGGGTTACATGAGCCCTTCATACATCTTAAGGGGAGCAAAGAGCAATCAGTGTCAGGTGAAACCTACTGATCAAGACCCCCAACTCATGTCTGCGATATTGCTCCCTTAAAACAGCCTGTGTAAAAGCAGGCCAATGAGGTGGGATTGACACTGTAATCCCCATAGTAGTGATATTACTAAGGCGGTGCATATTGCAATACAGTCCAGAGAGTGCCCCCACCCCCCCAGTTCACCTTCTCAAGTATGCTTTGGTATGTAAGAACTGTTATCCACCACCAATGAAATGTCAAAAGGGTTAAATCAACTCAGGTATGAAGGATTTTCGCAACAAACACATCCACGTGACATATGAAATGGAGGTCTTGGTCACCATGACCCTGATTACTCTTGACTCCCATTCATGGCTGCAGACACCTACACTTTAAGAGTACTCAAATTATCTTGATACACATGATAATGCTATATATTTTGGTTGTGAGGAATTTCGGAATATACAATTATTCCATCTGATTGTACACACTCAGAACTAATCCAGCTGTACATTTTTTTTCAATATTAGATTTCTGTTCAGTTTGTTTGGAGAGATGCATTTGATCAAGGCTCATTCTTATCAGGCAGAAGAAGTTTGGGTAAGATCAGAATTATTTAAGCTTATTTCCCTGGTAAGCGAGAATCATTTTACATTATCTCCAAGCATGTTGTGTTACAAAGCAGCTAAAGAGTTATGTGTGGGACTAGCAGTCTTATTATGTAAAACTATTGCAATAAAATGGTCACTTCAAATGCCCAGTTACATCCTGTAAAAAAGGTAAGCTGTAGTGGAGATCCTAAGTTTCACTTGGAAGGACAAGGCGAATCAGCTTATTTTAAGTGGCGCTAATATTCATGATTTAATTTCTGTTGCTCGTAACATTATTTTTACCCAATGAATTGTGATGATTTCAGAGGGATGAGCCTACATCAGCTGGGTGGTGGACTGCTAATTTTATAACAAAAAGAATGCCAAAACCTGAAGCTGTTCAACAAGACAATAAAGTATGTGAGAAAGAAAAAAGACTGGCCACTAAAATTTGTGATATACAAAGGTGCTTTGTTTACCACACTGAGGGAAAGAATGGATAGATGGAAAGACTATTTCTCAGAGCTCCTTGGTTTTTGGAGGATTGTCGACTTTCAGGTAAAACAAGGCTGTTTTAGAGGGAGAAAGCAACATCATGACAAAGGAGTTGAAGGCTATTTTGTGGACAAAATTAATGTTGGAGAAGCAGCTGGTCATGATGGTATAATGGCAGAAATGGTCGTGTACATGGGAACTGCAGTTGAACTGTTTTTCTTGTTACTTTTCCTGGCAACTTGGTGCCACAAAGCTATGCCAAAGAATTGAGAGAAAGCCATAATTATATCAATTTTTAAAAAGGCTGACAACCGACAGTGCGAAAATCTTAGTGGCATATTTCTCCTAAGTGTCCCCAACATAGTCTACTCAAAGATATTGGAGCAGAGACTAATGCATCTGGCTAAGCCACAAATGGGCACGACCCAATGTGGTTTCATAGCAAACCAAAGTACTCAAGACCACGCCTTCACATCTAGGCAACTGAGTGAAAAAGCTCTTGAATAAATGGATGAAATGTCCCTCTTGTTTCTAGTAATTGGAAAAGGCATTCGATAAGGTTGCTTGAAGCATTCTCTGGGAATGCATGTCAAGGAAAAACATTCCAGCACCCTTCATCTGCGCCATAATGAGTTTCTGTAAGGCTTGCTGAAGCTACATTAGGACATAAAACAAGAAATCATAGGTGTTCAAGATCACCTTTGGTGTAAAACAGTGACATTAAATCACCATAATGTTCATACTACTCGTAGAGAATGTCATCAGAGCTTGTAAGAGAGAGAGAACCAAAAGAGCACTAAGTGCTGTATCGGAAGATAATCCAGTCTATATATCAGATCTGGCATTTGCCCATGATGTGGCCTTAATTAGCAAATCATATTCACATCTCCACACCAACCTTCAATTCTGGAAAGAAGTGCTGGAGAAGAGAGAGATGACCATTGACAGTTCAAAAACAAAAACCACGGTAGTTTCGAGGGGTGAGAAGAGACATCACATTACAATAGAGGGGCATATCAATCAGCACAACTACGTCGGAGCTGTAATAGACCAGAAGGAAGGTATCAAAGAAGAGAGTGTTACTTTAAGAGCAGCAGTTGGCTGACTTTTTCATGCTATAAATAGAGGATTCCTCAATAAAAGAGAAATAAGGAAGACAATTAAGTTTAAAGGTATAAAGAGGAGGGCTCGACTTCATCGCCACTGATTTCCCCATATGCCTCACTCATTAAGTAAGGTATCCCATCTGCTGAGAGCATCGCACAACGCACAAACTCCATAGCTCCAACAATGAACCCAGGTATCTCCGGAAAAATTGGCGTCATGAACCGATCATTGCGGCTCGAATTAGAACCCCCTGCCGTCTGAACACGTGGCAAACGGCTTGACCACTTCGCCACAGAGACGCCCCTTCCGTGGACAATTAAGTATGCTGGTCTACCTATATCCCAGTTTTGACTTATTGATATGAATCATAGGCAATAACCAGAGCCCAGAAAAAGCCAGCTTCAAGCCTTAGATATGAGACATCTAAGAAAGGTGAACCAAGTACATCACAATCTCGAAAGGCAGTCCTTGCTCAACTTAAGTGGTTTTATCGTGTCTGTAGAAGGAAAGAAGATCAGTTACCACAGCAGTCATGGAAAGCAAGGATCTAGACTTCACAACTGCCTGTAGAACCCGGTCTAACTTCATCTGCAGTCAGGATGTGAGGAAAGCTACTGCAACACACCACATCAGGGAGCACAAGAAAGTAAAGTTACTTATCATGATCATTCAACAGTTCCACAGTTCTGTTTCAGAGGATCATACTATCACTCTGCTCCTCTCATGTATCTAGAGACTCTCAGAACATTCGTTATTTGCTTGTCTGATTTTTTATTTTTCAAACAGTTGATATTTAAGTTTCCAGTTGCCTGTTCGCAGATATTGCCACTTGAATTCTTTTTCTGTATTTCATTCCTTATGGAGCATAGGCTCAGTACATGAAGCCTGCACTAAAACACCTTGTGTGCTCTTACAGTGGATATATCTTGTTGTAATTTGAGGCTTCACATGATGAATAGACGTGCCTTTGTCCTATTATTTCAATCCTGGTATTATGTCCACACCAGGATAAAAGAGTAGTAAACTTCTGTTTAATCAGACTCTGGAAGCTATCAGTGTCTTATTGTCTCATCATTGATTTTTGTCAATGTTTTGATTTCATGCATTCTCTTCAATATTTTGAATTCACAATGTAACTTTATGTTAATAGTCACCTTTGATTTCACGAACAGCTATTGCATCATCTGCTTATGAGAAGGTGTGTGTCCTGTTCAACATCGCTGCCCTGCAATCTCAGATTGCTGCAAATCAGAATCATGATAACAATGAAGGATTGAAGCTCACAGTCAAGTTGTATCAGGTAAGTCAGATTGAAGTATGTGAATTGTTGCACCCATTACTAAGAAAAGGTCAAGTGATAACATTCAAAGTTTGAATTAGAGTTGTGGCGACTGTAATTACTAGAGTGGGAGGCGACTGGGGTCTCATTTTATGTAAACATTTTTGCATCAGAAAAAGAAATGTCGGTACAAGAGGATGAGAGAAGATTTCAGCAGCTGAAGTCAATGTTCTGTGATCAAATAGATGTGTTGCAGTCTTTTAAACTAAACAGCAAAATGTTGGTGTTAGCATAGATGTTTTACAGAATTAAATTTCAACTTATGTTTTTCCACCACTGATGTTTACAGGATAGGGGCCGTTAAAAGTTAAAGTAATTTCTGTTGTAACAAATTATCAGTCTCTGTTCGATATGTGCATAGGATGTTTGAATAAACACATTGTGCTTTCTCCTGTAGATTCATTGGGACTGGGAAAGATTGATAATTTAGGGGAAGAAATGAAGATTAGATAACTTGTCAAAGAGTACGAGCCAAAATGTTGCTGGATATATAACAATCACTATTTTAAAATAACTATAATTACAGCACTTGCTCCCACTGGGAGGATAAAGGCAGTCGTTATAAAATCTGCAGACTAGGTTTTTATTTCACATCTGATAGAAAAATGTGGATACATTGTGAATGTTGTTTGAATGTATGTCATTGAGGCCAAAAGACTAACATCCAAGCCTGTCGCTCTTCTGCACATTTAACAAAAGATGTAACGATAATTTGTTGGCACCCTGTATGCCTTGACCTGTTCTGCATTACATGTTTGTAATGTCTTTTGATCCATACAGCAAGCTTGTGGAATCTTCAGTCACCTAAAGGATATAGTACTGTCACATGTCCAGCATGGTCCACTGTTTGACCTTAACCCGGATACACTCAGCGCCCTTAGTGCTCTCATGTTGGCTCAGGCTCAAGAATCTATTTATAGAAAAGCTACTCAAGGTGAGAAAATGTTTATTAAAAGTTTTATCTTCCTATAATTAATTTCTTAACTGCAAAGAAAATTTATGAATTGTGTGCATAAAGTACTCACCAGTTTATTGGAAGTACTGTTTCATGGGTAGTTTTTAAAAACATTGTGCAGGGGTAAGATAGATAATACATTTCTTGTACACAAGAAAATGTTCTCTGTTTCTAAGTGTCACATACTGCACATTGCCATCATGAACATCTATTTTCACTGTACTGTACATGCTACCCTGACATTTGACCATGAATATAAAACATTTGCACTAGCTAAATGAACTGTAACTCTATATCACTTTTCGAATCAGATAAATGAGCACTTTAAGAATCAGTTACATTATCTTCTAAAAATTGTATATCAATTTGCAATTGATTTTTTTTTTGCATTTCACCATTTTTGCAAGCCTAACACCATTACACAATACACTTCACCTAATGACAAACACGCAAATGATAGATGAGATATAGATTGTGTTCAATTCATTGAATCTGGGCTTAGATCACCTTAAGGGAACGTATGCAACCAATTGCTGACACAAAAGAGGCAGCTCTCCATAAGGTGACATCCACAGATTGGATGTACCATTTAATCATACCTTATGGTGAACGCCATAGCTAATGGGTTATGGGTATGCTCTGATCAACCCTTGACACAGTATTTTTAGTTATATCTGTGGTGAGATTATGATTACCGTAAGTGCCAATAATAAAAACACGATAACACAAACGGACCTGGGGACAGCATAATGTTCAATTATAATTATTGAACCAATGGTCACATGATGTCAAGTAATGGACTCTGTATGAAGTCGAGTTAATGAAGCATTCACTGCATGAAGTGGAGAAATCAACCAATGGCTGCATGAAGTGATGTAATGAATCAAGAACTACATAGAGTCGATGAAGCATCGATTGCATGATGTAAAGTTCATGATTCTGCAGTCATAACAAGTAAACAAATTCAATTGAGGGCTACAGATGATCTCCAGATTAAACAAGAGTAAAGACACAATCAGAAAAGGAAACTACTGGACCATAGTACCCAACAGCACGCAATACAAGAATAAGATCAAAATACAAGAAACTGCAAACTTGTTCTAAAAATAACTAACAGGAATAAAAAAAACCACAGTTGAAAGGACCGTGCCTTTACCAAAAGCAGATTAGAAAAACCAAACAAACGGTATTCTGCGTCTAATATTCTGAGGCATTTTCCTTTGCTCCATTTGCTGAAGTATGGGTCCAACTCTGCATTTGGCTTCCCCCTAAACAATTGCTAGGTAAGCCTGATTCCAGTCATTTGCAGTGTGGTTACATAGCAATGGTTTCTGTATGTTGAGGTTACCATCCCATGCACAACCTTCTTTAGTCACCTCTTGCATCATGCAAGGAAAGAAACATTGGTTCTATTCTGTTACCCCTTACTATAAAAAAAGAAAGGGATCACTGCAACCTTGTGTTAATGTCATAAAGGTAAAAAAAAGAGCAAATGTCGTTGACCTTAGCACTCTTTTCACTGTATGTCAGAATGTAGAAAAGGCACGACCTCCACTCTATTTCTAGCTGGTCTGACTCTAAAGGTACATTCCATATGCGTGTAATATTAACATAATTTTTTTTCTCCCTTTAATAGTATACATTTACTTTAGTTAATTTTAATATTGTTTTACAAATTTAATAGCAATAGAAAATGTTGGATTTTAAAACTTGAATGTTGTTATTGAATGCCCACAATTGGTAGATTTGCTCTTTTGTTTGCCCTGAAAAGGACGTTAAGTGGCAGTTTGTTGTAGTTTTCCTCACATTCCAGGCATGCTGATGAAGATGGACCATAGTCCTCCAGGCAGTTGTGCTATGCTTGGCTTCATCTGCCACAACTTTAGAGCATTTCCTCATTCCTGGATTGGCACATCCTCTCTATCCTTGGTCATGTGGCCGTCCTCTTACAGAACTTCCCAGCTCAAAAGCTTCTACACCTGTCCTCGGAAATCACAGATGGGAAAAGACGTATCCCTCATGGAGTCGTTTTCTGTGTGGACCAGGCAACACCTGACTGAGACACATTGCCTCCAGTCCATCTTCTCTGCATGCTATCTGAAGCTCTGCCATCAACCATGGTCATGGAAAGTCAGCATAGGGGGCCCTGGTTGCCTAGGCAGATGACTTGACTTGGTTGAAGACTCTTACTTGTGAGGGTTGTGCTTGTGGTTAATAACCTCGTCATGTAAAATGATTGCTGTTTAAACCGCTGCAATAAGAGCTGGAAAAGTGTTTTGACACATGATTCATATTAGGCATATCTACGCTAGTGGCCATAAACTTTATATAGTGCAAAATGAAGAAGAAAATTAGCGATGGAATTATTTATGTGAGAATGATATGCTTATTTATCTTTAATTTCTTTTATGTCCAATGTTTGCAGACAAAATGAAGGAAGCAATGGTAGCAAAACTTGCGTACCAAACATCAGAGCTATACTCAGATGCTATGAAGCTTATGCAATTAGGATCCATCAGGGAGCTCTGGCCAAAGGTAAAATAAGATACAATTAGAACAAGGAGACCAGGGTTCGGTGCTGTCTTTGTCAGCATTTATTATTTGTTCGTTATGGAGCTTGGGGATTACAACTGCAGTTTGTGTCTTTGTGAGAGGCTTCTTTAGGGCCTTTGTTGATGACTGACAAACTAGTCAAGTAACAGATGTGTTTTAGAGAATTAAATTAACTTCCTTCACTTCTTTTGATCTACACTCATCCTTTGTAATTTTTCTATTCGCCTCCTATGGTTGTCTGCCATGTTGTCTTAGATTGGGTGGTTTCTTTTTTGCTTTCCCTCTGATGTACATAACATAGCAGTTCTAGTAACTTATAAGGACATGGTCAATATAATTCCAGTGCCATTCACTTAGGATGATGAGCCCTGAGATTTAAGGAGAGACACTGAAGATCTGCTACCAGATAAAATTAATTGAAATGGAAGAACTCCCAGACACATCTAGCTTCAAAGACAACCAAATACCTGAAGTTTCATACTCCCACTGGTTGCGTATAACCATTTTTAACTGCCTTATAGATACCGTTGCATTTCGTTTAGGAAGAAAAGTTGAGAACAACTGTCATTTGCTATGCATCTTGGTCACACAGGAGGGTTCTACAAAATCCAGAGAGCGTTGAAATACTTTAGTGCATGCCTCGCCTCAAGATCTGTGCGGCATTGGTAACCTCATGCGGTAAAGGAAGCATGGATATCCATTCACAATACCTATGTTTAATGGATACCTTCGATTAACTACACTCCCCTTCAGCTCCTGGGGTGTTGAGATCCTTTTTGTATATACTTGCATTCATGTGTATAGACAAACGGTAATTATTTGGCCTGTTGTATCTTTGTATGATATAAGGGCTGCCTTCATGAGGGCCACTATTTGGTTGAAATTTCATTACCATTAGAATTTTTGGCTAACACTGGCTAACAGCCTGCTCTGTTCAAATGGCGGGAACAAATGGGTGGGGGGAGGTAGCGGCAGGCAGAGTATACTGCTATGCAATTATCCAATGATCGGGGGTACGGTGAAACGAAATGATTAGTGACATGACTCGCAAGCAACAATTTTTTATTGTGTTCAGAGCCAGCAAGGTTGTACCTCTATAAAAAGTAATCTCATATCAAATAAGTGCCATATTTTGATGCATGGAATAAACAAGGTGCAAAACATGGTACAGTAAACTTTATCTTAAGAGACAAGGCAAACGACAAATGAAAATTATTTCACAAAAATTACTTCCTGTTAGATGAGGATGCTGCATTCAGGAAACCAGCAGTCGATAAAGTTCAGGAGTTTAAAATCGGTTGTGAGTCAAGCTGGAAGGACGCCTGAGAGGATGGAGCAGAGATGTGCACAATCAATAGGAACCTTCAGCATCCATAATGTTGCCATTATTTGTAAGGGAATGAGAGCCAATGGCACTGAAGTGTAGTGATGTAGATTCTTTATAAGAGTTAACATTTTCAGCTGGGTAGACTTCAATCTTATCAAGCCTATACTTCAACAATAAGAGAAACTATAAGGCAAGAGCTCACGCCTTCAACAGCAATGGCTGTAAGGTATGAAGCCTAAGAAAAGGAGATGCAAGGAAGCTTTTGAGTTGCTCAAAGGAGAATGGGGCCAAGAACATTGACAATCTCTCTACATGACCAAATTCGTCACTACACAGAAATCAGGCACTGAACCACCTTCTGTCACCATTGTTAACCTTTACCTTGCGCACTGTGCGACTGACGTCATGAAATCGCTGAGAGCAGTTTGCGACTTATGTTATCCTTGTGTAGTGACGGCCGTTCTGATCAAATATGAAAACGAACAGCTACGTAGAAATAGTCTGAACAATACTGCTCTTTTGATTGTAGAGAGTTCTGACAGATACCAACAATGATGATTTGGGAATTAGTTTTAAGCGTTTGAAAATGATTTTTTATGTTTTTCGCTTGGATTTGAAGATTCATCCATTTCTGAAGTAAATCTATTTAGATTGTTTATTTAGATATAATAATTAAGTTATGCAGCCATTACGGTAAACATCGGTAATCTGCGATTTTTTTTTTTTTTTTTCAACCAAGGGACGCTGAAAGTGGGAAAGTTTAAATGTGTGTGCTGTTTTTCAACACTATCACCTTAATTTCTTTTTATCTCAGTAACACCAACATATTCATTATTCATTTGTTTCTCTACTCTAGGCTGCGTGGCCTAGGGGCTCAGGTTTCACAATCCCAACGTTCTGGGTTCGATTCCCACTTGTGCCCAGTTTGGCAGACACTGGGTTTTTTCTCGGGCTAATGCTTCTCCACATACGGAAAGTAATGGCAACACTTGCCAAGAAACTTATAACAGCCAAATAGGTGGCAGTTGTAAGAAGCTACGTTCTGTAAAAGGACATACGACTTATTTTACTTTTCTACTCACAAACAAATCAAATCAATAGACCACCAAATAAAAATATTACAGGCTGCTCTCAAAGTTACAACCATAGTTAAACGACGTGACGTCCTGAAAAATAATGCAGCTGCAGGAAAATTGCGTAATTTTATAATTCAGTATGGTATAGGTTAATAAAATGCAGATTGGCTGGACATATGATGCACACGCCTGACAATAAATGGTCACAAAAAGTAATGACCTGGTAGTCCTACAACTTAAAGTGCCCACTTCAACAACCACAAATGAGATGGTACTCCAAGGCAGATTCCAAAATTAGTTTAAACAACATTTGACTACCTGACACTTGTTATGCCTGATTGAATACCAGGATTACAGACTGGATTGTTCCTTTTGCCTGCCAGAATCAAAATTCCTGTAAGTTAGCTAGTTTTCCTCCACACATAAACATTTCAAGTCTTTCTAACACTTATTTCGTGATGACAGTTTCTGCTGTGAGACTGCCATCACCTTTTATTAATTGATGATCGGAAACACCCAGTAGTAAGACCTCACACAATTACAGCTACCATCGTCGTCAATGCCAGAGTGCAGACCCTGTACTGCTGAGTCGGCTAAATGTTAACAAGTAAAATGCTGGAGGCTGGACACCCCAGAGCTGCACCTTCCTCAGGTCTAGTATGCCACAAGAAGGAAACCAGCAACAAACTTACTAATAGCCCAATATAAGTCTTCTAAAAAACAAACCAGAGGAGACACAGCGCGGCACCTTCTTGTGACAGACCAGATGGACTTGCAGAGCAAAAGGATAGCCCCTGGCACTGATCTACCTGATTGAATACCAAGATTCCAGTATTCTGGTATAATAATAGTGGTATAATTATTTTATTCTATTTTAGCTTATGTAGTGCAAGCTACTAATAGCTATTTTTTTATGCCACCCGAGCCAACTTAAGCTAACAATAGGCATAGTCAAGGGGTTTATCTCTAGTTGTTTATAATACAAGATATTTCTTTAGGTATAGAGTATCTATTTTATATATGTATATGTATATATAGTCTCAATTTTAGGATTGGCTTCCAACTGTGGTAATGAAGCAAGCGGCTTTCCATGGAATGTCTGAGTACTACCAGAGCTGTGTGACTCAGCAGTCTAAGAGTTATGGAGAAGAGATTGCTAGATTACAGGTTTGTGCATCACTAATCTCTGTTGATTGTAACTATGAAGAGCTAAAAAAAAATGGCTACATCCTAGGTAAAGGACAGGTTACTTTAGAATGGAGAATTGCACGAGGAATGACGTGGTCAGTGGTAACACTTTATGGGGAATTCAGCTTGCCATACCCCTTAGCTCTCTCCTTCATGTGTCAAGACGATTCTGTCGCCTGTAGGTCTATGGTCTGAATCCAGGTGCATATTACTCTACATTCTTGTCTATTGTTCATTCTATATATTTTACTTACTAGTAGAATGCCAGAGTTATGAGCACCAGACTGAGGATCTATG
Organism: Ariolimax columbianus; assembly: GCA_036924085.1. Classification (NCBI taxonomy): domain Eukaryota; kingdom Metazoa; phylum Mollusca; class Gastropoda; order Stylommatophora; family Arionidae; genus Ariolimax; species Ariolimax columbianus. Next base: position 126,887,301 of record JAVGWX010000002.1, read on the forward strand.
TAAACAACTGTAATTCATAAATGACTTTAAGACATGCAGAAAGAAACATTGAAACTAGTTACACAGTTCATATCCTCAGCAGAGAAAAGAGAAGAATTCGAGGTGACTTAATACAGGTTTATAAGATGATCAGAGGAACGGATAAATTAGACTATAACAAGTTTTTCAAAATACAACCACCTACAATAACAAGATGACATAGCTACAAATTAACTAAAGAGATGTCCAGATTAGATATTAGGAAATATTATTTAAGTCAGAGAGTGGTGAATGCTTGGAATGCATTGCCACAGGGGGTGGTGGAGGCATGGACAATTAATGCATTTAAGAATAAATGGGATGTGTATAGCTTTTAGAGCAAGGTAATGTAAATGAAACTGGTTGTATACAGACTGCAGATTCTTCTAAACCAGTATAAAAGCAGAGGTTATAATAAAGGCATAAATGACAAATACATACAACCAAAGACACAATAACAGCAACCACAAGTATATAAGAAGTTAATCCAAACAGCTACTGGCTGATGGTGGCGACTGCCAAGGACATGATATGTACAAGTAGAGGGATGGTGTTTTGGGGGTGTGCGTATATGTGTGTTTGCAAGATGAAATATTTCAGCATATGGTTGATTATGTGAGTGTGTATGTATGTAATCTTTGCTGTAATATTTTGTTAAGAGTGATTTGTGTACCTGTTATGTAGCTTTATATTTATACCATTTTTGTTGGTGTGTTCTTTTTTTTTCTCTTTATGTGCATGCTCTTTTCTTTAAAAAAAATATTTTTATTTTAGCTGTTTAAAAAACTGCTATTGTTCTGACATTGTAATACAATATAGTACAGCACTTATCACGGCTAATCTTAGGTCAGCCTCTTCAACCTCAAGATGGTATACATGACATAACAAAAAGGAATGTGTATGAAGTAAAAAAAAATTATGTGTCTAGTCAAATAAAACAAAGTTTCTAAGACAAATGTCTGAAAATGTAACAAGGTTATAGAAATGTGACACCCATTCTGGTTTATGAGAGCAAAGAATCCATACAGACTGTCTAAGAAAGAATCATATAAATTTCTGACCAAATTCTATTGCCAACTGAGAACTGCTTAACTGGTGACATGCACATCATCATAACAAATCAACACTGGTATTGGGTCGGCCATGTTCTCAGAAGAACACCTGACACCATCATCAGAACCACCAGGGTATGGACCTCAGAAAAAAGGCGAAGGATGGGCAAACTTAAGACAACTTGGAAAAGAACTATAGACACTGAGATAGAAATCATGAATCAGAGTTGGGGCACCATATGCAAGATGACTGCAGAACCGGGCAACTGAAGGAAGTATTTTGATAAAGACACCATCAGGTGTGATGGTCTCTGACCACTTTACTCGATCTCTAACCAAGGATCTAAGAAGAAGAAGAACCTTCCAGTGTGGTTAGGGTGCGTGCTTCTCACAGAAAATGTACTAGGTTTAATCCTCAGTCTCAACACATTCCTTCCTATCTACCCAGTCGTAAATGGATACCTGACTTAAAGTGAGGTATGGTAACGCAGCAAGGGAGGAAATGGCTCGCCCCTCCTAAAAAGACAAGTGCTGGTCCTGTGCTTCATTTGTTTGAAAGAGAATCTAGAGAAAAATATATTAACATTTGTTAGTTACTTCGAGTATACTATAGGTGACACTTTCTTTTAATTATATTTCCAGCATGCCAAAGAATTGCTTAGTGCCTCACAAAATCGTGGAGGTTCGACCTTCAGTTTCCGACAAGAACAGGCCCGTGTAGAAAGAGCGCTCGAGCAGGCACAGAAAGATAACGATTTCATCTACCATGACAAAATTCCGGACCTAAAAAGCCTTCAGCCAATTGGGAAAGCCGTTGTTGCAAAAGCTGCACCATTGGCCCAGCCAATGAGTGCCAAGTTTACTGGTAAGATATAATTTGTTGTAGTTCTCAATTTCACTAATAATATAGCTTCCACTTCAGCATACTTTTACAGACAGCATGTGTCAAAGCATGTCATAAAAGATAACTAAGGAGGATCTTACTGAAGCTGGCAACCTCATCATGTGAAAAAAACATGGCTAAAAAGCTTGGAAACAAGCTTCCTGGAAATGAACTAGATGCAATAAAAACCTATTTGTCAAATTTGAACAAAAATGTGAGAATGATTGCTTGGATACATGCTTCATTAAAAGGAGCTAGCTACAGTGGTGGCCTGTTTCACATTTAAGCAAAATAGAATGAATGTATCAAAGTATGTTGTTTACTCTTGCAGTTATGTTTTCTGTGGTACCTTGTTCTGCATGATAAAGTTGCCAGCACCATACACAACTATCTTCTTCAACATGCTTTAAAGTTTGAGGTGGTCAGTTCTTAGCTCCCTGGGGCTTACATTGGTGTTTCTTACTGGTTGATGTCCTCATCTTGTCTCTATTTTACTCCTAACCAAGCATAAGGATTAACACTGCTATAGAGGGCCACTTACTGGAAGCCTGCATCAAAGCACTTTGTGTGCTCTTGTAGTGAGCTTTATATAACCCTATATATTCTTGAGTTACATTTTACAACATGCATGGAGGTGCAGTATCAAAAGAAGTTCAATCCAAACAAAAATACACATCTTCACCTACAATGTAAAGTGTATAGTCCGTTCTTATGTTTGGCTCATGCAGAACAACAAAAACAACAATGAAAAACATACAGATTTTCATAAATGGGTGCTTTTGAGAGATTTAAATGATTTGATGTCACTAATCGGGAATTGTTGAAAAGAACCATACAGGTAGTGGTGGAACAGGACATGAGGAGAAGGGGCTGACATTGGATAGAACACACATTAAGGAAAATATTTTTATGATGGGTATGCAGTGGACCTATTCATTATTCCTCAGTAAAGAACAGCAGGATACACACCTTGAAGTGTCTTTTTTTATCTGTTATCTCTTGTATAATGAGTTGTTCTCATATTCCTTTTTCTGGGCCTTGGAAAACATGTTATTTGCACTTATATATATTCGTTTATTGGGCATCTAAGTGCTATAGTGGTTATTGACCTTGTAGCAAATTCACCATGATCACTAATTATACACAACATGATCCAGTTTACCCTGCTTCTTTTTGCTGTCTACACCATTAGCTGAGTTCTTGCCTTGAACTGGACATTGTCTGGAATTCCTCTTTAGCTCAATACAGTTTAGTGTTGAATTGTTAGGCGAGTGTATGTTCCTTAACCTTTTGCTTTTCAGATTACAGAATTACTCCCATTTCCTGTATCTGTATAATGTTTCAACACATCAGGTCGCAACATGGTTGTTGATTTTGAGAACCTTCAATTTTTAAAAAAATGTTTGGGTGTGTCTAGAGACATATATTAATTAAAAACTTGTTGGTGTTATTGTGTGTATGTTAGTTTCTGAGATACAAGAAGATGAATGTGATTGTGGAAAAAATAGTACAAACATAATAGACTCTCCCGCTAGCTGCGTCCCTTGATTAGGAAAAAAAAAGAAAAAATATTCGCAGAAAACATACAGTTGCTACTATCCATGTTTACCGTAATGGTCATGTCTGTCGTTTTGACTATAAAAGTAATTATTGTATCTACATAAACAAACTAAATAGATATACCTCGGAAAAATCTGTTGCAGAAACTTCTCAATAATGAGTAAATCTTTAAATCCAAGCGAAAAACTGAAGAAATCCTTTCCAAAATTTAAAATAAATTAAAATATTGCTATTCTTTTCGTCTAATCATACATAATGGAAGTCGGAACGCTCTACAATGAAAAAAGCAGTAAGTTCAGCCGTTTCTATGGCATTAAACCGAAAATATATATACGATAAAGTGATGACCCTAGAGCTGGCGTCATGCAGCACCAGTGGAACGGATCCAAATCGTCGTAATCTTACGACGTTGGAACTGCAGAAGTTAACTAGCCGTATTGTAGACAGTCTTATAAAACATGCTCAGCAGTTTGTTCATTTAGTCCACATGTACACAGTGATCGAGCAGCAGACAGTTGGAGCTTGTACATCCGTTTATTCAGTCTGTTGTGGTCCGTCCTGAGATGAAGAATGGTGAACTGTCCTTGCAGATTGAGAGTGTGGTAGTTATTGTTGAGTTGTCTACCCAACTGTAATTGGGTACCTGACTTGCAGTGAGAAAAGACAAGGAAGGGAACTGGTTTCTAGTCCTTCATCCGTGACAGTTGAGCTTGTTATGGGACTAAATGACCCTAATTTCCTATATCATATTTATGATAAAAACGGGCTGCTTTCTTCCACCATTTCTCTTCCTCTTGGTGATAGGCTGGATTATGAAATCAACAATGTTGCCTAATGTAAATGGGATTATGAGGAATTTGGTGAAACAACTTAAGGATTTGTGGATGACGTGGCCCTTTTATTCCATAGCAACACACAAAAACTGAACAAAATAACCACACTTGATGAGAAACCTCAGAAGTTGGAACTACCAGTCCATAGAGGGAATACTAAAAATGAATCTATACTTTTTTTGTTGGTGGGTAAAGGAATTTTACTCTTCCATTTCAGACTTGTTTGAAAAGATTGTGCCACTCCCTGTTCATGAAGCACTCACTGCCTTTGAAAATCGCAAGTCACAGGTTGCCAGTGCGGAGGTGGGACGTCTACGAAGTGCAACAGATCTCTTGAACAGGTACATCGGTCTTATTTGATTGATTGATTGATTAGTGGCAGTTTGATAGCAATGGTATTTACATGTTGCAGTTGCAAATGCCATTCACAAACCTCTTTAGTCATCTTTTACAACAGGAAGAGTTCATTGACCCTGATTTTTTTTTCAATCTCTGTGTCACACAGGTGCATCAGTTTTACCATTGTATAATTCCAGTAACATCAATCAATCAAAGTCTTTCATCGGCCTACTATGGAGCATAGGTCTCTAAACAAATGCATGCCATGTCTTGCTGTCCAGTCCACATTTCATCAGGGTAAATTCCTTGCAGCTTTCTCTCACGTCATTATCCCTCGTGACAGAGGACCTTCTGTTTTGGAGGGACGAGCTGTAGATTTCTTGTTGGCTGACTTCATATTTGTTGAAGTTTTTGTGTCATTAAATTTCTTCGGGATGAGTTATCAGGCCTATACAAAACCTTCTTATGATATGCTTTATTTGCAGTGTTACAATTCTTTGTTCCCACTTTTAACCCTGGCAACACTTGGACAATTAGAATCATTATTTGACTTGATCATTTTGAATTCTCTTAGAATTTAGAAAACTCTATTTTGTTCTGTCTTTCTGAGACTTCCGATGTCCCAACCTCTCCACTACAAATCCTTCCCTAGGTGTTATTTTTGGTTTTCCCTCCTTCATCTCATTAACAACTCCTCCTAACAGAACAGTCATTCATTGGATCCTACCTGCAGCTGCTGTATTGAAGGTAATAAAGCTGCAGACAGACTAGCAAAGTGTAAAGGAGCTTCACCACAAACAGATCTTGGTATCACGTATAATGAGGCAAAGACCAGAATTAAAATCAACTTCAGGGAGAAATGGGTGGATCAAAATCCTCATTTCCACCAAAAAGACGACAACTGCAATGATTTAACTAGAGAAGAGCAAGTCGTCATATTCAGATTTAGAACTGAACATAATAGACACAAAAATCTTTACAACAACATGCCAATTGGGGTACAGATGACATGTTCCATATAGGGAGCAAACTATGGAACATATCCTACAAGGATTCATGCTCACAAAGAAAGAGAAAGAACAATATAAGGTGCTTGTCGCAAGTCTTTACCCTGACTATGAAGGAGTAGGAGGAGAAAGTTGAAATTTAGCACATATGTAGCTCATTCAATTTTTACTGGACTTGAGAAGTATGAATTTCCCTCCTCTACGGGTTTACCCGGTATAGTGCATGGCGCAACACACCTCATTGATCGGATCTGCTACTCTAACGGTTTGTCAGAACAATGAAGAAATCGGAGGCCAGAACTGTGATAAAATTCTTGACGTTGCAGGGAAAAACATCTACAGAAATACGCAGATAGATGGAACAAGTTTTTGAGGAATTTTGTCCTTTGTATGCTTCTGTAAAAAACTGGTGTAGGCAGCTTAAGTGTGGCCGTTCCCATGTTGTTGATCTTCCAAGATCAGGAAGACCATCCTCAGAGTGCAGCGATGAAAATGCTGCAAGAGTCAAGAAAGTCATTGACCAAGATAGGAAAATCAAAATTGCAGAGATATCTAGGTCAGCAAAACTGAATAAAAGTACAGTTTTTAGAATTTTACACAACTGGCTGAACATGAGAAAAGTGTGTGCCCGCTGGGTCCTGCGTCTACTGACATGTGAACAGTTGCTCAAAATGTGTCGGTCGAAAAACATGTTGCTGACCATGGTGATGGTAGATGAGGCTTGGGTTCACCATTATGACCCAGAATCCAAAATTTCCAGCATGCAGTGGAACACCAACACATGTCAAGCCAAGAGCACAGAAATCTGCAAGAAAAGTGATGCTGGTTGTTTTTTGGGATGTCAAAGGTGTCACATTGAAAGATTACCTGTCTCATGCAACACAGTTAATGGGCAATATTATACAGATCTCCTTACCAAACTAAGAAAGACTGTGACCAGAAACGAGGGATAGCGCGCACTCAAATTCTGCCTTTGCTTCATGACATCACGCCCTTCTATAAAGCAAGGCTTGTACAGCAAACAGCCAATGATTTGAATATTTAAATTTTTCCTCACTCACCATATTTAGCTCCATCAAACTTTTTTTATTTTCCCAAAACTTAAAAAACAGCTGAAAGGAACTCATTTTGACAGTGACGAAGATGTCATACTGGCTTGTGATAACTGGTTTAGTTAGAAAAATAGGTTACTTTATTATAGGTCTTTTCAAGGTCATGCAGAAATGTGTAAATTCAGGTGGTTGCTATATTAGAAGGAATAAGCACTGTGCCAGATTTCAACATTCTCCTCCAACTCCTTCATGGTCAGGGTAAAGACTTATGATAGCCCCTTGTATTGGCCAGATGAAGCATATCAGAGACAAAAACTGTGCGCAGATATAACAACTTTATTTCTTTGGGAGTGAACAAGTTAAAATGACTAACTGCATTCACATAAAGCAATAGAACCAACGCTTAAGAGCTTTGGGTTGTCTGGCTTCAGTGCCACACACGAAATTTAACAAACACTCCTTGTTGACACAGACAGTCATTTTCAAAGCCAAGGACACTTAATTTGAGGGATGTTTTTTTGAATCGGCTTGTACTGAGTAAATGGAACCCTTGATTACATTTCTTTCGCAGAGGTTTGTGGTGGCTCTTCTTACATGCTGAAGTATACTTAAGATGGTAGGTAGACTCCTGTGGGTTGTTCCACTATTCGCCATCTATGGGTGCGTCTGTTTAGGCATGGTCACCCTGTCCTCCAGTGGCTGGGTGGCGAGTCTGATTACTGATTCTGTGATGTATTATCATTATTTTTCACTTTCTCTGTTTTATGTGTCCATTACTACTTCCATAATGTGTTAATGATTCTATATGTACTGTTCATTTTCCCAGATGAAAGCTTTTTTGTAAGATAAGTTCTTGTTTCTGTTCTGCAGCTGTATCTGAACCATATCTAATCACTTTTTATACAATGTAATTATATAAAGATAATTTTTAATTTCCTTGCCAGTGTTCTTTCTTCCCTTAACCTGCCTGCTGCCCTCGAGGACTTGTCTGGAGAGAGAGTGCCTCAGTCTTTGCTGGAGAAGGCCCAACAAGTTCAGGAAATGGGAGGTCTAGCCAAGATTGACCAATTGATGAGTGATCTCCCAGAATTGCTGGCTCGCAATCGAGAAATTCTGAATGAGGTACTGATATTGTATGACAAGTGTATGAGAGGCATTCCTCAATGAGGTACTGACAATAGTATCAAGTTGCTGAGAAATACATGAGCTGCAGCGGTCAGTGACCCAAAGTTGACTGCTAGCATCATGGCCAGCAAACCAGAGCTGCCAAGACCCTTCTACACCTCCATGCAGTGATTGGCCATTTATTGCTATGTCAACTTCACCTTGACCAACCTTAACCTGTCTAACTTAACTTATTAATACTGGTTTAGAAGACTCTACAGAATCTGTATACAACCAGTTTCTTCTTCTCCACATGATCAAAAAATAACTGCATCCAATCTATTATTGAATGCATTAACTGAACCTGCCTCTACTATTTCCTGTGGCAATGCATTCCAAGTATTCACCATTCTCTGACTAAAAATATGTCCTAATATCTAATGTGGACCTTTCTTTAATTTGTAGCTTTAGCATTTCCTTGTAATGTTGACAAGTTTACACTCCACAGATGTCAGAAGTGAAGTAAATGTAGAATACACATGCATGACTTGTGCAGCAACTCAAATTAACTTATTTTCACTTATTTGCTATAAATTAGTTCTCAAATTTTATAAATAGGCTTTCATAATTTTATTTGTTTCTGTGATTATCAAAAGTCATATTTAGATAAATCTGGAATAGTCCTCGCATGCCAGATAAAATGATGCAGGAACCGTATGCGACCCATAGACATACCTGGTCTGAACCAAGTAATAACAAGAATCACAAAGACAAGTATATATTTTAAACACTCAGAAAACTTTGACATCAGACATCAAAATAATAAACATGAGTTAGGGAATTTGGTCTAATAGACACCAAAATATGACTCATCATTGGTTCTCTGAAATCGAATTCCAGACATGCGGGTCACAAATCCAACTTAATGTAAGGAAAACATGAGATAGGGTTCTGACGTACTAAACATTAAGTGTATTTGTTAACCCAGGTGCTTAATGTATGCTTGTTTTGTTTTTTATAGTTGTCACCATGTTGTTTATAATTTTACTTGTCTCAGAGTGTCTTGTTGTTATTCTACCTGATTCAATCACTCAAAACTTTTATCTCCCATTGTGGAGCATGGGTCTACAACAAATAACACGCCAAATCTTCCTGTCATGAGCAATCTGCACCAGCTCAATTCATGTCTTCCCAGTCTCTTTTTATTTTCCTCAAGATCTGTCCACAATGAATTAGTAGGTATGCCATTATTTATCTTGCCTCTGTGGCTCCAGAAAAGAGACTGTTTTCAAATGCTATCAGCTTGTTTCCTAAATGTATGACCTATCCGGCACTAACGCCTCTTTTTCATGTCCTATTCCATTGGTGTCTGTCGAGGTCTCTCCCACAAATCCAGATTAGTGATCTTATGGTAAGATTTCAATCTTCCATTTATAAAAGTTTGGACCTTGATTGTTATCTTTTTTGTGGTCCACCACATTTCAGAGCAATTCAATATGCCATACTCAGGAGTTGAAGATTGTTATTTTTGTATTGGATTTAATTTCTCTTTTTATTTCCATAAATTACCCAACATAATGAAAGCGCCCCTCACCTTCTGTATCACTAGTAAGTGGATTGTAATTATCTGCCTAGTTCACTTTCCTTTTTTCTGCTAATCAATACAGAGTATAAAAGTCCTTGACGATGAGGAAAAGTCAGATCAGCAGCTCAGAGATCAGTTTAAGGAAAAGTGGACTAGAACACCTTCTGTAAACCTGACCAGACCTATGAGAGATGAGGCTAACAAGTATAAGGCCATTCTGGACACAGCCATCAAAGCAGATCATATCGTCAAGGAGAAGTACAACGGTCACAAAAACGCTATATCCCTTTTATCAAAACCTAAGGTAGGTTTGACAAATATTGAAATCAATCAATCAATTATTCTACTAATCAGTCAAAGCCATTCAGCTCCTTGTGGAGCACAGGTTTTCAACAAATACATGCCATGTTCCTGTCCTGGGCCATCTGTTCCAGCTCTGTCCATGTCATCTCAGTTACTTTTGCTAGTCTCAAACTCTCTTCTCCATTTGTGTTTTGGTCTGCCTCTACCTCTATTGCCCTGGGGATTCCAGAACAGAGACTGTTTTATAATGCTTTCAATTGGTTTCCTTAATGTGTGTCTTATCCAACACCTGTACCTTCTCCTGATATCATATTTCCCTGATATGTGTTTTTTTTTCTTTCTAACCATCCCACATTAGTGATCTTATCACACCATTTAAATCTCACTTTTCTGAGCATGCATTTCGTTTATGAAAGTAGATACCTTTCTCGTTATTGTTTTTGTTCTCCGTGTTTCAGAGCCATACAGAAGAAGGGACTTTACATTGTTGTTAAGAATTGTATTTTTGTATTGGTCTTAATTTCTTTTGATTTTTGTAAGTTTCCCAGGAAAATAAAAGCCCTTCTCGCTTTTTATATTTTTCTTTTGATATTGTGATGTGTACCTCCTACTTTGTTAATATTGCTAGCAAGATGTATGAATGGATCCAGGTCTTGTATGCGTGTGTCTCCCAACACAATTGTATTGTTGCTAGTTGCATTTATTCTCATATGTTTTTCTCTGTACTTTCTGAGTCCTATTTCCTGTGTCCTTGGGCATACTGATTTTATTTTGCATCTTATTGTGATTATGGGTCAGAAGAGCCAATTCATCAACAGAGTCAAGTTCATCAAGTTGTTTTGAATTATTGAAACATAAGGTGGATTAAATGTGTAGCGAAATCTAATGTTGTTTGAATGTGCAGGTTGCTTTTATTTGAAGTTGAGTTATTCACTCTTTGTGGATTTTTTCAGGTAGCAGGTTACAGTGGCACTTATATCCTGTGGCATACTGAAATTAACTTAGACACACCTGGCTGTAGTGCAATGCTAGGTTTCTCAATAGGATCACAGTGCTGATCGTCTGATTGTTAGCCAGGATCCCAGATACGCAGCTTGGGCATGACTTTGGGTTTTGGTTAGTATATGGCACCTGACCCTGACCCACTAGCAACTGCGCATCCATGACCATGTTTGTAGTAAGCCCATATTTTAATGCCATCTATGCCATGTCATGTAGTCTTCCTCATACAATGTATCATTGTGTAGCTTGTCCTTTGTAGATCGTTTTTCTCATCACAGCTGCACTGTAAGACTCTTGATCTTTAATTCTCCTGCCTCTGACATTGTCATCTTCAGAATATCTCTGATGTCATGTATCCATCTCCTCTTTAGTCTGCTTCTCCCTCATTTTTAAGGCACTATACCCTCTATTTGACTATCTATGATATTCTGAGAACTTTCCTGTGGCATTTGAAGGATTCAGTTTTCTTCTTTAGTGTTTGTGTAGCAATCCATATTTTACATCCGAATGTTGTCACAGGAACGATGTATGTCTAGAGGATTGTTATTATTGTTTGTTAGATAACTGTCACATGTTCCATTTTATTTAACAGCTGCATTGCCATGACCATTTGCCATTTTGACTTTTTGGCATTCACCACTGTTGTATTCAATGTGATCAGATCTATAATTGTTTTTTGTGTTCGTCAGTGATTAATTCTGTATTCCTATGTATTCAGTACATGGAATAGTTTCTACATTATTTCTGGTGTCGTTGATGGCAACCATGTCATCTCCACCGAGGATTTCATTTACCTGGGCAACAACCAAAATTGCAATGCGTGTCACCACCTGCCGCCTCTATGAATGCGCCCAGCATCGATTCTGGGTCCAGCAAAGGCTTTTACTGAAAACTAAGATACAAATTTAGAAAACGTGTTGTCCCCATCCTGCTGTGTGGCTTCGAACCTTGGACTGTTCTGCAAAGGTGTCAGAAGCACATTCTTGCACTCCACTGGTATGATTGGGTCACCAATTAAAAATTCATCAGACAGACAGCAGAAAACACCTTCACCATACTAAACCTATTTGAACATCAGCTCCTGGTGTAGGCCTTGGACATCAAGGATTGAAATCGACTCTCTCCATCATCCGCCCACACAACCACTGGCTGGGCAATTCAGAATGAGACCATCCTCACTGCACACATTGGGTCTCAGCCATTAACTGTGGTCATTTGCGGTTTGTGCAACAGGCCCTTTTGGCCTAAACATGCCAGCAGTAGCAGCTTGAGTGTGACCTCCATGCGGCAAGTACAGAGCGGTAGATTAATAAAGTACCATTAACAAAACACCACTAAACCAGACTATTTATTAACACCATTAATTGACACAAATTGTATCAAACCCATATTGTATCAAACATGAAGAATATCAAGGCAAGGAATCACACCTTCAACATCATGTGTATTCTAGCCATGTTATACTGTTACGAGGTATGGAACCTACGAAAAGCGGATGCAAAGAAGCTTTGAGTTGCTCAAATGGCAGTGGCGTGAAGAACATCAGCAGTCTCTCTACAAGACCGAATTCACAATGCTGGAGTAACGTGTCATATCTCCTTCATTAGCATTGTAGATATTGTGTTGTTAAGCAAGTACCAATAGATTAGGCATGTAGTATGCATGCTTAACAATAGATGGACACGAAAAAGGACATTTTGGTGGCTCTCAACTTTAAATGCTCACTTGCTTGCCCACCAGCGAGATGGAGAGATGACCTATGCAATACTCTTGACCAAAATAATACTCCATGACAAATTGGCGATATGAGTTTAAACAACTTTTGGCTACCTATCATCAGACAAATTGTGTCTGCTTGAATGTCAGGATTACAGATTAATACCATTAATCACTGCCTTTTCTAAATTATAATCTTTACATTTATTTCTGTTAGTCATCTACAAGAGTATGTATATATCAGAATGAATGCATTTCAGGCTGATCTAGAGTCTGCCCTTCCTGCAGCCAGTGCAGTGACATCTCTGCAAGGCAGTAGTGTTGTTAAAACACTTCGGGAATTGATTGAGCAGGTTTGTAGCCAATGTTTGACAAACTAAATATGATATGAACTATTAATCTTTTGCTTTCCAGATTACAAAATTATGTCTATTTTCTTTATCTGTATAATTTTTCGATACCTCAAATTTTTTTCTTTCTCAAATAATATCTGCCGCATGAAGTTTTCATAATGGACATATATATGAGGGACAGTCATAAAGTAATAGCAATTTTATTAATAACATTGTTACAAGAGTGTGAACCAGAAGCTTTTGTATCAAAATTTTTGTTTGTTTTTGGCATAGTTTCTGTGCCTGACAAGACACTTTGTCCACCAGCTTGTGGATGCTCTCTAGAAAAAAGTCTTGATGTGACCTTTAACCAACATTGCACCGTCTCCATTACCTCATTGTCAGCTGCCTTGGGACCCATCTGATACACACTTTTCTATAATCGGGGTCACCATGGACAATTTTGTACACAGCTCCATGATTCATGTTGAAATGTACTGCTACTTCATCAATAGTGACTTACCTGTTGCCACAGACTAGCTGGTTGATCTGCTGTTTTACTGTGTCAGTTGCTATGCTTGTTGGACTCCCACACCGGGATTCATTAATGACTTTTTTTTTACATTAAAAAATCTTTTTATCTATTTAATACACCCTCCTCTGACTCCAAAAACTGTCTCCATACTGAACTTTAATTTTTCTGCAGATTTCAGGTTTCTCACCCTCTGACCACCAAAAACAAAAATGCAAGTCGACAGTGGGGCTGCCATGTTGTACGCTATATTGTGCATGAGTATACTGCTCGATCATCACAATTCCTACATGGAGTATTGCTAAATAGTTATTTTGTATCTGGAAATATGATTTTCCTTTGTGTATACTCTTCTATGCACTTTACAATAAAATTGCTGTTACTTAATGACTGTCCCTTGCATTAGTGTGAAGCGTTAAATAAATGTTATTAGCATGGAAGAGAAAATATAATGTAATTTGTGTTTGTATTTACTACAGGAGTTCTATTTCTGCATTATTCAATCAATAGCATTACCAGTCACCTTTTTTCTGTGGTCCAGTCAGAATCAGACTTGTATTAAATGTCTGTGTGTAATGCAGATGCATGAACATTGACCTGTTCAAATAATAAATAATTTCTTGGCTATTGAGTTCCAAATTTCATAGCACACAATGCAACAAGTTTTCAAATATACCACATTCTTAAATGTAGACCTGACAGGAATAACTGCATTAAACTATATAGGAAATTCAGCTTTTCTAAAGGTTATTTCAATACCCGGATCATCATAGCTAAGTAACACATTGAAACACTTGTGTTAGATCCTGATTTTGACTGAATGATACTGTTAACATGTTTTTCACTCAATGAATTCCTATGAAATGGTACTGTAAAGAGTTAACACATATTTAAGGCATGTTCACTTTTCATATTGTTATGACTTTTCAGTCTCGCCTCCTTACAAATCATTCTGCCATCTGTGTATTGACCCATTAGCCAATCACTTTGAGTGTTTTTAGAACTGTAGTTTCCTCAACAATTTGTTTTACATGTTGAGGTTGCTAGCTCCATACAGAATTCTCTTTAGTTACCTTCTGTAGGGTACGGTGATGCCAGTTCTTTGCTCTCCTAGATCAGCGTATATGTAATGCTCATAGAAAAAGTCACTGATATTTTCAGATCAACACAATCAAAGCTGAGAGAGATGTCATTGAAGCTGAGCTGAAAGATGCCAAATTTGACATGAGTAAGTTTATGGTTAATTGTTTGGCCTAGCTTTCTGGTTCAGGTTCATTTGGAATAGGTCTGTCCTTTAAATTGAAGCTGTTTAGATGACTTTATGTAAATTATACCTGTTTAGATGACTTTATGTAAATGGACCTGTTCAGGTGACTTTATGTAGATTGAGCCTGTTCAGATGACTTTTATGTAAATGGAACCTGTTCAGATGACTTTTATGTAAATGTAACCTGTTCAGGTGACTTTATGAAAATTGTTCAATTTTTAGATGACTTTAAGAAAGATGAAGTGAAATGATTATGTAAGTAGAATAAGGCAAGCATAGAACAAAAAAGGGGCTCGAGGAAGAAGAGATGGGAAAATTACAAGAATATTGTAAATATGATATAATATTGACTAATGAAGACGAAGAAAGGGTAGACAACCAAATATTGTATATTTCATATAATATTTGCTAATGGTAGAACTATTGATGATGAAGAAAAGGTAGACAAATAACCAGATATTGTCAATTTCCCATAATATCAGCTAATGTGGTAATCATGAACAGGTGGAAAGTTCTTTGCTGCACTAGCTTCAGAAGGACTGATAAATGAAGAAGCCGTTTCTGTATCAGAATTGGACCATGTCTACGCACCTCTCAGAGAGCAGGTCTCAGACAGTCTGCACAGACAAGATATGATGTTATCACAGATTCAGGTCAGTGTGAGGTCTAGCTTTGTTTTTGAGGGAAGAGTTAGCTGTTTTTTTGTTGTGGCTTTACACCAGGTTTGCTTTAAACTTTTTTGCTGAAATTGAAACTTTGTGATTTTCTTCAAAGCTTCAAAACCTTTCAGCTTCCTGTTGAGACAAACTTTCAATAAATTCATGCCAGGTCCTCCTGTCCTGACCCACTCGTGCCACTTTCTCCATGTCTTTCCTTTCCCTTTAAGTTTCTTGGGAAAAAAATAGCCAAGTCAGATTCTTTGAAGTTTTCTCTATCGCGCTATTTGTACCCATAACAGACGACCTGCTTCTGTCTTGGATGGTTGAGTTAAATGTTTCTTCTTAGTTGTAGTTTTTGTGACTTAACTGCAGTATAAGGTTAGCCAGCATTGTACCCAATCCTCTTACGACATTCAGGTGCAGGTTTACAGTGTAACTATTCTATACTTCCCAGCACCACTGAAGATTTTGTGGTTTTTCACAAGAAAATAAAGATTATATTCTCCAGTGACTGTTTGGCTGAGACCAGCAATCAAACCAAACACATTATTAAAAAAATATAGTAAGGTAGTCCCAAAGCTAATTCTACGAGGTTGAAGTTTCATTGTACTGAATGTTTTTTATGAAGTGAGGTGGTCACTTCCTTTACTTGCTGACTTGCCACAGTACAAATTTACTTGAGAGTAACAGAATGGTAACACACACTTAGCAGAGTGGCTGGATTCTATCTTCGTTATCAAAAGGTCTAGTCACCCAGCTGTAGATGGGTACTTAGCTTACAGTTAAGAAAGAAAAAGCAGTAACATCACCTCTTAAAAAAACTTAGGTCTGGTACAATAAAGTATCTAACACTTCATCCTCAACAGCAGTGTCTGCTTTTTGAGTATCTTTACTTTTTGAGTATCTTTACCTGCCCTTACATAAATTGATAAGAGAAAAATCAGTGTTTTGAGGGCAATGATTTTCGAATTACGGCTCCTTGTCTGGCTGTCATAAGTCTGATCAACTGCATTGAACAAGTCTATCAATTCTTAAAAATGTCAGAAACATCAGAATCTTCCATCTCATTTCAGAATGCCAACACAGAATTCTGCAATGCTAAAGCTTCAAATCAAAACGCAGCTCAGAGAGAAACCCTTCTAAAGGAGCTGGCTGCTGGCTTTGACAGCTTCATAGAACTTAAGGGAAACCTGGAAGAAGGTACTAAGGTAAGGTTCATATATAATTGCTGATTGTCTTACCAATAGTCTGGATCCAACTACAATACACTCCAGAGTGCAAGATATGTATACTCCCATTCAAAATCATCGATAACCATCTCTTTGAGTACCAGACAGTACATCAGTATTAGGAAAATACTTCTTCCTCTGAGGCTAGATGTTATGTTGTTAATGCCCACTGTTTTGTGTGCCCTGAAAAGGACATTAAGGGGCAGCTTATAATAGCTTTTCTCACATCCCGAGCATGCTGATGAAGGTGAACTGGGGTTCTCCAGGCTGTTGTGCTTTACTTGGTTTCATTTGGGATGCTCATTACTAAAGGGATTACTCATTAGCCAGACTTCCATGAAACAACCTGTTTCCAGAGAGAACTGCATGAAAGTGAGGTGGGGGTCTTGGTCAATGAATTTTGCCTCACCCAGACTAACATTGTCTGGTCAATATATTTTGCCTGAAGAGACAGTATAAGCAGCCAGTCAGTTAAAACTAAACATGTGTAAATATCAGTATCTGTATTAGTCCTCTCATTGTGATTGTTGTATTGGTTTAAATGATGCCTTATTGTTCGGCTATACTATAAAGTGGCTGATCAAGTTTAAGAAATACAATTTATTATTCTATAGCAACTATCACCGATATAGAAAAAGGTAGTTCACATTTTTCAGTGTGTATGAGGATGTTTTTAATGTGTAATAGAATACACATTGTTGGATAGGACGTCACTACAGATTGCGCACCGTCCTTGGTTGGTGTGCACGACCTACTTGGAAATTGCGTACATTTTCATTACATACCATGACCGGAATCTCCAATCAGCCATGGGTTAATGGTCGCTCACCTAGACCTACAGGTGTGGGCGCTGGTCATCTGCAGCATTTTCTAGTCTACATGTTGGCTGCTGCTGCTGTCGAGAGGTACGACGTTCGCCTCTCAAATCGTCAAGGAAATGGTGGACAATCGACTCCCACAAGTTTCAAGCGACCCCTGGTCTCACGGATTGTATGACCTGAATGTCTGCATCTTGAGCTACCTCCAGTCGTCTTGATTGTATGTCTTGCCACTGGTTCGCGGTAACTCAGGACGAGAGAGTGAGATTGGTGTCCAGCGCAGCTTCTTTCTCACTATAATCCAAATTCAGCGCAAGTTACATCTCCAGGACGAGGACAGTCTGATGATGTCACCATCTTCGCTTGCGAGGAGCAACTTACTTATGAGGATGATAGTAAAACAATGTTAACCTCTAAAGCATATTCAACATCCATTCAACAGTCACCCAGAAGAAACTGCTAAAGATGGCAGAATGCTGGTAATTTTGAAGTGTGTTAAACTTCATACGAACATGAATTAAACTTAATTTAGGCTGGACTATGCAGGTTTATGTTGTTCTGGTGCACAGACATTTATGATACCTTAAGAATATATGTTAGTTTATATGAAGTTGTCGCTGCAGAAGAGTAATATTGGTTGCAGAAATATAGACTTGGGACATAGGTCATGAGTCATGCTGAAATAATGTCCATATACATGGCAAAAATGCTCAAAATTGCGTCTTCTCTCAAGATGGCCCTAATTGACCCTGTTGGGCTTATCCTTACTGCCTTGCGGAACACCTATTCATGGGCTTTAGGAGTAGACCCTGAGGAAAAATCTGCTTTTTGTGCTACCTCCAATTGTCTTTGCTATGTCTTGCCGCTGGATCAAAATACCGGGGGATGAAAGAGTGAGGTTGACAACAGCGCTAATCTTCCTCACTTAAATCCATTTAAGTACAATTCACAGCGTCAGACCTGCCAGACGAACTGCATACTCTTTGTCCTTCATGGCTGACACAATTCACATTTGCCCCACGTATGGTCAAATTTGTCATGTTCAGATCAAACTCAGAGATTATTATCACTGACATCTGACTACACATGCCTGACACTGTCATTGCTTGTTATGGAGAACTATTATTACTTTATCTCCAACCGTATTGATTGTTGTCATTTTCTTGACCACAGATCTGTGTTTGTTTATTCTCAAATATGAAGTGAAGACATTCATTGATGAATGTCTACTGTCTGGATGTGTTTCTGTTTGTTACATGTCATGTGTCTGAGCCATATTCATTATTTCATTTTCATTTATTTTCATTGCTGGTGCACTGGGAGGATTTATAGGGGTATGGAATAATGGTCACTTACCTTGCAGTCACTATGCAATGCACAGACAAAGTTTTTTATTTTACCCCCAATAAAAAAGCAATCTATGCTGTACCATGGTTTTTAACCAGCATTCTCTTGGTAAGAAGATCAGCATTGAAATAACTCGGCTGCTCACTCCTCACCATAGGACTACCTTTTTCTCATCTTGTTAATGCATTTCAGTTTTACAATGACCTGACCCCACTGCTAGTCCGTCTGCAAAACAAGATCAGTGACTTCTGCTTTGCCCGTAAGACTGAAAGGGATGAGCTCATGGCTGATCTCCAGAGGGCTATTGCCAACACTCCATCACAGGCACCACCTGCAACACCGAGGTACCAGGCTGGACCTGCACAACCTAGTCAAGGTAAGGCATCTTATTAAGTCACACCGTTCTAAACTAGGGTAGGTAAAGGTTGATTTAAAAAGAACATATGTATGGCTCAGTTTTTACACCTGGACAAAAATAAACTGGGACTCAAGGGTCTCAAGGTAAGGTGTTCGCCTTGGGTGCTGGAGGTCACGGGCTCAAATAACGGTGGAGACCGATATTTTTTCACATGGATCATGCGGTAAATATTTCCACTGATCTCTGAGTAGTGAAATCAGACACACGTGTGCAGTGGCGCGTACGTTAAAAATACCTTAGCAGTTGGAAATCTAAAAGAGTAGGCCTAACGGTCGCTGCTCTGGCAAAATTCAAGTTAAAAATTTACTCAAATTATTCTATGGATATTTTCTCCACAGAGAATATGTAGCAAAAAGGGGACTGTGTGGCTATAACATCATGTCTTGGTTGTGTGGTTAGCGGAGCGGCATAGATGGTGCCTGACAGGCTGCGGGTCTACCTTGCTCTAATTTACACTTCCACCTCCACCAGTCCCCAAAAATATGCGATCATATATTCCAGGGGCTAACAGATGCTGGGATTGACATGGCAAGTCACCGGTGGATTTTCACCTGCCAAAATAAAATATGAAACAAAAGAGGTCATACCTCCCCACAACGTCTAACGACATAAGTGAACTGAAGATAGATAGACAAAAACAAAATGAAACCCACATTACGGCCACAAGCATGGCCTTTGTTAGTGGCAAAGAACAAATGAAAACACCTAAAACATGACATCAACAATCAGAATGGGTTGGATAATGGATACAATACGTATTATAAGATACAAAGAATTTTATCATAAATATCTCATTTTTATGATGGGGTTCAGAAAATTAAGAAAAATAGGAGTCAAGAAAACAGTTCAGTTCAGGTCCACAATGAAGATCTACTGCAATGGTATTCCAGCACACTATCTCTTGCTCTCATGGTGCAATCTGACTCGTTTGTCTATCTCCAGATGTTATCTGACCATTTATAACGTTGTCTGCGTCTTGGTTGACTGCCTTTCACCTTACCCTATAGTATAGTCTTCACCATCGTAGTATGCCTTATTATATGGCCAAAATGCCTGACTTGTCTAGCCCTGATTTCTGATGGCAGTCACCTCCTCACACCAGTCTCTGTATTTCCGTATTATTTGAATTTTCTGTCCACGAGTCATGGCCTGATCTTCTGCAAATACCTCTATTCTCTTTTCTAAATTTTGATTCAATGGCCATGTCTCTGTGCCATAAAGTAGCGACGAGTATACATAGCACTTGACCATTCTAACTTTCAAATTCTGATTTATCTGCTTGGATGTCAGAATGTGTTGAACACTGTCTTGGCCAAACCTATTCTCTTTCTGATATCCTTTTTGCAGCTGCGCTCTTCCATTAACATATGTCTCTAAACTCTGTGCCTGTGCCTAATATACTGGTATCTGCATAGACGGTATGCTGTTTGCTTTGCCAAGAGTCATAGTTTTTGTTTTCTCAATGTTTTGTTTTTTTTGCATTCGCCTTATTTCTCTAATCTCCATGGTTGTGTGCGTTGCACTGTGGTTTTTATTTTGCGCCTGTTGGCTCAGTGCATCTGACTTCAGCATGCATTTTAGAAAAGGTCTGCTTCCTCCTGCGTTTTCTAAGGGTTTGCTTCCCCGTGATAGGGATCGAACCCAGCACCTTCTGGTTGTGAGCCGTGTCATTTAACCACTAGCCCACGCCGTACCCCTATGTGGATGTTCAATCCATACTCTTGACGTGTCATGTATTCTTGACACTAGTCCCTGTAAATCTTGCTTATTTTCTTCCAACAAAACTCTATCATCTATTAATCTAGAGTTGTTTATTGTTATACCTCCTACAACAATCCCAGAAATGTTTATCTATTTGAAGATCTGTTCAGTCTTGAAATTGAAAAGACAGGGGGGACAGTACACACCCTTGTCTCGCCACTTTTTTCACATCACTATATTTAATGAAAATCCTGCTAGATTTTACTGACACTGTTTGTTCCCAGTACAGATTACTGAGTAATCTTGTGTCTTTACCGTCTAGACCTAATTCTATGAGACATTTAATTAATTGTTCATGCTGGACTTTGTCATTCACCTTCTTGAATCTTCTTGTAGTCTATAAAACATACGTGTACTTCCATTAATTTTTCTGCCATAGTTATTACACAAAAAGATTGCCTCTCTTGTACAATTGTACTGCCTGAAACTGAATTATTTTTCTGGCACTACCTTGTTTATTATTAGTGAAAGGCATCATTTTAAAATTATTGTTGTTTTTTATTTGTTATATGTGCTTGATAAGTGTTTTATGCACTGATTGCTTTTCAATAACGATAGAGTCAGCACTTATCTTATCAGATTTGATTGTGTGTTGCTAGCACATAAATTTGTTTTATTGCATGAAATTGTCAGTGCATGTTCTAAGTCTGACTAATTAGAATATTTGTTATATACGAGGCATGTTCAAATAAAACCTGACCCAGTGGATTTATTACAAAATATGAAAGTTACATCATCTGATGTGATAGAATTAAATATAGCAGTTGTCATGAAGCAAACATGCCACTGGGTTAGTTAGAAAAAGTCGCCATAGGCATTCAGACACGCATCCCACTGCATGAGTAGACGACTAATGCCATCCGAAAAAAATGACTGGTTGCTCTTTGAACCACTTAGTCACCGAGGCCATGACGTCTGCGTCAGAGTTGAATCTTTGTCCCTTCAGAAATATTTTTAAGGGTCTGAACAAATGGATGTCACAAGGGGCTATAGGATGGGTGTGGCAGTACTTCTCACCTTTTCTGTGCTAACGCTTTCTTAACAATGTTCGTGACATGTGGACGCGCATTGTCATGCAACAGAATCACACCACACGTAAACATGTCGGGTCATTTATTCTTGATTGCTTTATGCAGCATGTCTAGTGTGTCATTGTAGTGGATGACATTGATCTTCACACTAGGCTCTCTAAAGTCTACCAACAATGGTAAAAAGAAAACGCTGTCAGCTTAACCGTACTAGCGGAAATGTGTGACTTGAATTTATTTTAGTTCCGGTGATCCGGGATGTTCCCATTGCATGCTAGTAATTTTTGCTGCTCAGCTCAAAGTGGTGGCACCACAATTCATCACCTGCTACTATGCGCA
Organism: Ariolimax columbianus; assembly: GCA_036924085.1. NCBI lineage: Eukaryota > Metazoa > Mollusca > Gastropoda > Stylommatophora > Arionidae > Ariolimax > Ariolimax columbianus. The sequence continues at coordinate 126,909,485 of JAVGWX010000002.1, forward strand.
AAAGAAACGAATCACCCTCCTCTTCGGATCACAGCAAGTGGTTCAAACTCCATCATGTGCGTTCTTCCTTATGATGGTCAGCAACCGAGGTACCCATTGTGGACACATCTTCCAATACTTCAGTTTTTTTGCTAACCACCATTTGAACTGTCCTTAGCGACACAGGGAATTCCTCTGCTAGTGAACGTAAGCTCCGACGACGGTCCATCCGAATTGCTGCATCAATTTTGACGATGACATTTTGTCGCAACAATATGCACCTGACCTGGTCTCGGAAGATCTTTCGTTAACTCACATTCTTCTTTATTGTCCAGTTCTTCACTGTTGTCTTTGACACATTATTGTCACCATACACTGCCTATATTCTGCTATGAATGTCAACTGGTCGACATCCTTCGGCTGTTAGAAACCGAATCACCGCTCACTGATCAACTCTGGACGGATTCCGTATCACACTCGCCATGTTTTCAATGGTCTGCTGAGGAAACTATGAACCGGAGGATAATGAAATTTTGCAAACTTGACAGTTGGTATGTTCTGTATACACCAGAAGTGATTTCATCATGCGCATCGTACATATGTTCACTTGTTGCAATTCGGTCCGGTTTCATTTGAGCATGCCTCATTTTTCAAGCCATTACTAACCTGGTAAAGTAAACACATTAGAATAGTCATTAATTAAAATATAAATTAACGTCATTGCCACAACCAATTAGTGCGGCCTCTGTTTTGACACAAAGCCTGTATCACTCGCTTAGTCAGCTCTCACCATTATCACAGCTCTTGTCATGGTTGTAGTCATTTATCAGTGTTTGACGGTGTTCTTCATTTGATTTTCAAATCCATTCTAATTGTTATTTTCATTACAATGTTTGCTAATAAATTAGTGATGGTCTAACCGTGGCAGATAAAGTGAAAGTAATTTGTTTATTTAGAAGTTAATGACAAATTTAAATGGTTCCAAATGCTGCCATATTGGAGAGGGGTTTTCAGGAAGCTCTCTAAATTCTGACTGAAAAGTTCCCTATACACCACTGTAGACTCTGATAGGAAAAATCAAGCTCCTGCTGTTTTTGTGATGAGATTGTTCCTACAAACAAGATCAAATTCAAGGTTCGATTCTATGTTGGCCTAGAACAAGAATGCATGTGTTAAAATGTATTTTTGCATAGGCAAAGGGGCCTGTAGCATCGAGCGACTGCCACCGTGTCCAATGAATTCCTCGAACAAAATCTCTGCTGGCTGCTAATTGGTGGCTGGATACTCTGGGACATGGCCGCAGAGAAACTATAAGACACAGTAAACAAGATGACAGCAGTCAGCAACTCATAGCTCATGTAACAAAAGTTGTCCAAGACCATATTTTGTCTTCAAGTGGTGGCCATGAAAGCAGGCTACATCTGTGCATTCAAGTTGAGAGCAGGCTACATCTGTGCAGTCAAGTTGAGAGCAGGCTACATCTGTGCAGTCAAGTTGAGAGCAGGCTACATCTGTGCAGTCAAGTTGAGAGAATAGGGTGCAAAGAAGGGGACAAACGCGGTCCCAAAATTTTGCCATGCTGAAACCCGATGTGTCAGGCCAAAAGATGCAGATACCACATTCTCACTTGTTGTTATATTATGATCCAACAGCATACCAGCTCTTGCCATGTAACCATGCATATCTGCATGTGTTTGTTACTTGTTTGGTACCATATATCTTTCCTTGAAGGAAGAATCATTTTCCTAATATAGTTGATGGCCAAGCACTCAAAAGAGTTGATGATCAACAGTTTCATATGGGTGTGTACACAGCTGACACTCTGGAGTGTGTTGTGGTTGAATTTTGTTCAGGGGCAACCTCACTGCAAACTACAAAATAACAAAACGTCATTTTCAGGATGAATGAATAATAAACAGCAAATTAAATAGCCAGCAGAAGCACTTACTAGCTGTAAATTCAAAATAATTCAATTCCAGTGGGTTCCTGCTCACTTCATACTACATGGAAATGAGGAGACACATAGAGTAACCTAAGGGGGAAGAAATCTTCTTCTTCATTGTACGCAGTCAGACATCAACCTTTATTTTTTCGAAAAAAGCAGCGAGGCTGTCCTGAGGCTGTCGACACTGCTATAGAGCTTTTCTAGTGTTGCCACTGGTGATAGCCACATCTGCTCTATCTGATCCTCATATGTCGGGCAGTTTTGCAGCAAATGTTCAGCGGTCATTTTCCCAGTACCACACTGGCATTCGTCAATGCCACCTATCTTCAATTTGTTGAATAGGTGGTACCTCAGTCTATTGTGGCCAGTGCGAAGTCTGAAGACCACGACCTGCTCTCGTCTGTTCAACTGGTAATAGGCATCATTTTTAGTGTAGCCAGTATGTTCGGTTTCCCATTTGGTCATGTATCTAGCTCTAATAAGCCGTTTTGACTCTTCATATGTCATACTAGTATCTGGTTGTGGTAGTCTTGCACCTTCTTTTGCCAGTCTGTCTGCCTCCTCATTGCCTTGGATGTTACAGTGGGATGGAACCCACTGTACCACTACCCTTTTTGGTGCGGACTGCTGGCATAGTTGACAGAGTACTCCTCTTAAATCATTAAGTTCAGTATTTTTCTGGCATTTTAGTGATGTGACTACGGCCAAGGCATCTGTAAGCAGGACTATATGGCTTTCATTCCTTGGGGAAGAAATCAATACAGAATGAAAATAGCATAACTTATGAAGAAGAAACTGATAAAAATCAACATCAAAGACAAATGGTCCAGAGAATGCTCGGTCTGATATAGCAGAAATATACTACTGCATGTCAAATAGCAAAAAGTGACAATATTCAGACTGCGAACAGACCATATCAGGCTGAAATATCATCTGTTCAATAATAACAACATCAGATCCTTAGACATGTATTGGTGTTGGAGGGCAAACATAAGAACATGTTCTCCAAAAGAAGCACAGTGATAGCATGGATCTCTGCAATCTAATTGAGGGATAAACTGTATCAACATGAGGAAAGCCTTATACAGAACGTCAATTTTGTTATGGAAATGGATGTGATTATTTGAGGGATACACTACATTTAGACAAGAGAAACCTGAAACAGACTGCTAAATTTATGAGGGAAATATATGTAGCTGTGTGAGGGATAAACTGTAGGACACAAGAGAAGTCTGGGACAGAATGCTATGTTTATGAGAGAAATAGATGTGATTATTTTAGGAATCAACTGTATTGAGACAAGAAAACATGGAACAGTCTAAGAAGTTTATGAGAAAAATAGATGTGGTTATTTGAGGAAAAAACTGTATTAAGAAAAGAAAACATGAACTGTCTAAGAAGTTTATGAGAAAAATAGATGTGGTTATTAGAAGGATAAACTGGAAAAACCAAGTTTATGAAAGAAAGAAATGTTATTTGAAGGGTAATCTATACAAACCACCAAGTTTGTGAGAAAAATAGTCGTGGTTAATTAAGGGCCAATCTGTATGGAGACGAGAAATACGGAACAGACCGCTAGGTTTACGGAGACATTAGCAATGATCATTTTAAAGCAAATGAAAAATAATAATGAGTTAATACCTACATTTTAAAAGTAGTTTATTTGTATGTGTACTATTGTAAGAAATATGTTGAATTCTTGCTATGTTGTTATTATGTAGTATCTTTATTTTCTCTTTAATGATACATTATTTATTTTTACTTCTCCTTTTAATTTGCTTTGTTTTCCCCAACCTGGTACATCTCTAAACAAATTATTGAAAATGACAATGTGTTCATAAAAACAATGAATGACACACCACTGCAAAACGACAAAGCCAACACAAGTGATCTTGCCCCAATAGCTCCGCCACGACCACAACCACCACCTGTGGTAGCTTCAACGCCATCTTCAGGAAACATGACAAATGCTGGTAATATTCTTATAATTTATGATACAAAAATGTCTTTCCTCAATGCCTTAACTTAACTCACTAAGAAGTAGTTTCAATGGAGATACTGCCAAACAGCATGAAGTGCTAAACCAATGGGGCACTCATCTCGAGGGCGTAATTTAGGGTTTCAATGCAAGAATCATGCTTCAGCTGAGCCTTAAGTAATTAGTTAGGGTTATTAAAAACAAATTACTTGACAGCGTTACTGGAGCCCAGAAGAAGAGCAAGGAATAGTAATGTTGTAACTTGCCAGGCGTGTCATAAAAGGTGACTAAGGAGAATTGTGTAGGACTGGCTATCCCATCCTTCACAAACTTTCAAGTTAAAAACTTAACAAATCTAGGCAGGTCAATATTTGATTTGGTTTGTATTTGACAACATATGCTCCACATGGAGCTGAAAAGGTATTGATTGATAAATATTCAAGATTTAAAATCCATCAACATTTTCTATTTGCAATAAAATTTATAAAACACTATAAAAAATCATCGAGAAAGTAAATGTACATGTACTAATATAAAAAATGAGATTATAAAATATTATGTTCATTTTATTTGGAGTGACTTTCTGACCTTTGAGAGCCTGTGGCCTAAGAATTGTAAAGTTGGTTTACAATTGCAATGTACCAGGTTAAAAAATAAGTCCAGTTTGACAGACCGACATGTCATGGACTTTTTCATGATATGAGCTCTTCTCTCGGTTGGCTCAGCTGTAAATGGGTGAACTGATGAAGTCGCGGTAAATTTTGGAGCCACTGTGTTAGCTACAGAGTTCGTGCTCTGTCATCGGCACTTTCAGCAATGAAAAGGACTGAGCACATGTGGGTTTGCCATGATGCAATGAAGTAGGTTCTATTAACCATTTTCCAGGCCCCCATCTTATAGAGCTAAAGTATAACTAAGTCTCCAGCACTTCATTCCTTTTCAGAAGTGTCTGATAATGAGACTACACTGGTTCTGGAAGAATACTGGGGATAAAATTAAGATTAGCTTGTTTTTTCCTTCTGTGTTATGCATGCATGCTCAATATTATGTCATTTTCTTATTTACTATTGTATCTGCTTAATACATATATTATATTTTAGTTCACGTTAGAACCAAAAAAACCATGGAAAAGTGTTTCCAATTTTGTGTTAAACCTCTACAAAGACCGTGTAAAGAAATATGAAATGTGACAACATTGCATGTATTATGTTCAACAAACAAAGCCCATGTTGTTTTTCTATGCTTTTCATGCCAAGTTATCTCTTGATATTACTATGGTAATGGCTTTTACAGTGGCTCTTCTTACATCCTGAGGCATACTTCAGAAGGTAGATCGAATCTTGCTGACTGTAGTGCAATGTGAATCTCCTCAGAAATCTCGCTAATATGGGGAATACAATGTCAATCCCGACCTACTTGGCTGTCTGACGGAAACAGCCTATTTCCAAGAACATGGACCAGGATGTGAGGTTGGGCCTTGATCAGTATGTTTCACCTGACCTTGATTTCTCTTACATTTTCTTCTATTGTGAAGTCTTATGGGGTGCAATGTTTTATTATGAGGAGTGGTGGCCAGTTTCCTTCCTCGGTGCCTTTCCTTGCCTAATATCCAGGTATACATTTACAGCTGGGTTGACTGGAGCACTGTAACGGAAGTTAGACATTTCCCATGAAAAGTAAGTTCTCTACCACAACACTAATCAGACGCTCCACACAAAAATTGAACACTTGGATAATTATTCAGAGTAGCCCAGTTAGCATTATATAATGACATTGATACAGAGGGGATCTGTTCCTCACAGGTCAAACAAGTGCTTCTGATCTTTAGCTTCTTGGCACTTTTAAGAGACCAAACCAACTTTGGTTCTGATTCCCAAGAGTCATTCTGCTGGCTCTGGCTATTTCCCTCCTCAAACCCACAGCCTTCTGGATTCCACACTGGTGTGTCTTTTCTATTTCACCAGGTTAAGATGATGATAAGACTTGTAATTTGTTGTATATAAACTTATCAGAGGAGTGAGCGGTTCTGTCGAAGTCGGAGGTGTCGGACTGAAAGGTGCAAATGTCGCAGTCAAGCTGTAACTAGTGACACAATGCATTCCGTTCTCCGAACTACATCCTGCTACTTGCAAAGTTCTATTCAGGGGTTGGTAGCGGGAGATTGAGAATGAATGCAGAAGAAGAGGAGGAATGGACGACTGAGCAGTTTTGATACTGGACACCAAAACAAACGGACATAAGGACAAAACCTCAATTTTTAGTATATCGGGAGGAGATAAATTAGAAACCTGGCCTTTACGGCAACTGCGGGGGCAAGATTCATAGATGCACAAATGGTATAGATGCTAATGGTTCCAGTAGCTTGCTGATTGTATACATTTATGCTCTGTCATTCATCGCACACTTTCCTTCTCTGCCCACATTTGATGTCAAAACTCACAGTCTTCTTCTTTTGTTCTACTTCTCTTGCCATGCGGAGTCACAGAGAGACGAGATGCATAGATTTCATATTATTGCCAGATGGGAGGCTTATGCTGTCGTTAGGTGGAACTTCCTGAGTGTCAGAGACAACCTTGATCCACCTGCGTCGTGGTCTCCCTTTTCACAAGGACCAGAGACTTGCAGATGTAACGTTACCTGACCAAATGTCCACTTAGTTCATTTTAAGATTCAATGTAGGCACTGAGTTTGTCCCCACTATCTGCCTCAACTTTGTGCTGTGGATTCGGTCACAGATTATCTTTTTATCTGTGCATGCTACACCTCTGGATCTTACCCTTATGTCTTTCTAGTACGTACCATGACTGATATTGGTACCACAAGGTAGGGTTGAACATTGCATTGATCAGCCTCCTCTGAGTTGAAAGGAGCACTCTATTGGTGCAATTTGATAGTGGACACTGTTCTCCTTCTGAATTCTATGTGTGATCTCGCTCTGTCCACTCTGCTATCATCAGTGAACAAACTACTTAGGTATTTGAACTCCCTTACCTGCCTAAGACTTTTGTCATTGCTGTGGTAACTTCTCTGCATGTTAATATCATCATAGTCTCTGTCTTTTCTGTGTTGATCTTCATGTCATATCTATTACAAGCTATGGATCCCTAATTCATCACCAGAAGATAGTCATTGATTGAATTCAACATGTTCCTCCTATCCATATGTAATGTCCCCAGTCTCTAACCACTTCAACAGTCCTGGGCACTAAAGTAAGGCTAACATTAGAGTCACAGGTATCACAGATGATAGACAATAATTAGAGCTCGAGAATAAGTTGATCTCCTCAAAGACTGTCTTCAGCCATATGTATCAATTGTTTTGTATGGAAAATGTGATGAGTTGTTGTTATGGGTTTTAATATGAAAATTAACAATTGGTTGATCTAGTGTTTTGACAGATGACTCATGATTATAGGATCAATTGTTTCATATGGGAACAAGCAATTAGTTGATCCATTGTTCCTTTTGGGACTGATTATTTATTGTTTCTTTTGGGATACATGAATGGATCATTGTTTTTAATGGGAACTAACCATTAGTTGTTCCAGCATTTTGTGTGGGGACTTGCATTGGTTCTTGCAGTGTTTGTATGGGTACTTGTCTTTGATTGATGCAGTGTTTTTTTATGGACACTATACTTTACTTCAACAGGAGATGTTCCTATCACTGGTGCTTCACTCCCATATGCTCCGAACCCAACACATCCTGGACAGCCTCAGAACCCATATGGTAAGTCCCCAGGTCTTGCTGCAGTGTAGCCATATTTTAGCATTATACATTGTACAAGTGTATCTGTTTTTCAGTTGTTCTTCCATCTAGCAGCGAAAATCATGTCACATTTCTACAGCTTATGTTCTTGGTGTTTCCCAGATCAGTCTCTATTCTAGTGTATCTATCTTTTAACAAGGAAGTGCTAATGAATGCTCCTCTTATTCTTGTCCTTTTCACTTCAGCTGAGGCATTTGGTCACCTTTAAAAAAACTCTAACCCAAAGCACTTTCCTCACTATTGCAGTGGTGATTTATGTAGCAATTTATTTTACACAGTGAGATTGCTAGCATCATGCACAACTTTTTTAGTAGATTTTAACTACATTTATGGAGGTACAGTTGATCTTTTCTTTTCTACCTAGTAAGATACTCCAAGACCCACATAAGGATAATGGAAGCCATTACACAAAGAAAGAAAAAAATCCTTGCTTTCTTTTGTTTCTACTGTTTAATACCTGTTCACTTCAGTAACATTAAATGAATGATACAGCTTCACTTGAATTCTACAAATTCAGAGGATTTCTGTGCACTGTAAAATATGTGGAAATAAGAAGGCAGATAGATTATTCAGAAAAGGGAGGTTGCACAACCCAAACTGAAGACAAAATAGATACATATGAAGAAATAAGACAATGATAATAAATAGCTTCAAAGACAAATGGCTCAGAGAACACCCAGAATCTGATACAGAAGAAGCATATAATTTTTTTGCCAAGAAGACATTAAATTACAATTTTCAGACTGAACAGGCAACTGCAGACTGAAAAATCATCTATTTGACAAACAAAAATTAAGCACGTATGTGTGCCCACATGGAAGAACAAATAAATGCTGGAACATGTTCTCCAGGTCTGCTGAATCCATTAGATGAGCAGAGTGACAACACAATGATGCATTCCACACCCCTGCCATTCATATGTCTGAAGCCTTGAGAGTGTGAACTAGTGTTCTGGGTTTTTGAAAGAAAGCTCAAGGGACAACACCACACATATATGATAACACAAAAAATATAACAACATACTATATATGATAACAACCCATGTGTGATACCGGAAGAAGGGGATGGAAATATATGTAGACAGTAAATTTAACTTGTGTGATTTAGCCTGAGTTTGTTATTGTCTTTTCTTCCACAGGTCAAACTGGTGTAGACAGTAAATTTAACTTGTGTGATTTAGCCTGAGTTTGTTATTGTCTTTTCTTCCACAGGTCAAACTGGTGGTTATCATGGTGCAAGCTGGCAGGCACCGTATCCTACATATCCAAGCCAGGGTTTTCCTACTCCACAAATGCCAACTGGATACAACCCTCACAATCCATACATGAACTACCAGCCACAACCTCATATGAGTTACCAACAGCAGGGACCACAACCCCAATACCAACAACCTGGACATCAGCCGCCTTACCCACAACAGGGACAGCCCTATCTTGGCCACCAACCCTATCCGCAACAACCCCCTCAGGCAGGGTACCCTTATCCAGGATATCCACAACAGTATCGCTAAGATACAAAGATAATCTTTTTGTATTGAGTGCTTTGTGTAATATGGATGTTGTTACTATGAAACATTTATTCAAAGGGTAAGGGCCACAGCGTTACTGTTTCAGAGGAATATTTAATTGACTGAAGAAAAATAATACCAGTAATGGCTGAAACATAGGCAAGACATGGATTTAAATTAAAATGAGTTTCACACGAGAACAGCAGATGTGTAATGGTATTTGTGTTGAACTTTCTTTCAACAAAATTACACACCTTCAACGACAGACAGTCATTTTGGTTATGAGTAGTTCGAGTGCCATCTCCACATCGAAGGTCAGCTTCAAGGATGGATTTCCAACATACTTTGTATCTCCATACTGAAGGTTGGCTACAATGTTGGATATTCTTCTTCTTCTTCGTTCATTCTCAATCTCCCGCTACCAAACCCTGAAAGGGCTTAAGTAGCAGAATGTAGTCCAGAGAACGGGAATGCGTTGTGTCATAGTTTACAGCTTGACTGCGATATTTCACCTTTCGACACATCCGACTTCATCAAGCATTTTTTTAGTACCGGGTTAGCATTCCCTCTTCGATCCCTTCTCCTTAGCCAGTCTGCCCTGCTGCAGCCTGTTATCCAGGATCACCGCATGGAGGTGTAGAAGGGTCTTGGCAGCTATGGGTCGCTGGCCCTGATGCTAGCAGTCAGCTATGTGTCGCTGACCACTGCAGCTCATGCGCTGCTCAGCATCTTGATCCCTGTTGGATATCCAACATCTACTGTCTCTTGTTGGATGGTACAATCTGCTAGGCTTTACCCTGTCCATCTTTTGATATTATCCTACCACGTACATTGTTGTTTTTCTCTGGCATGTTTACCTACCACCTTTCCTTTCAGTATTGTTTTCAGCAAGGTATAATGTCTTTTGATGTGACCAAAATATTTTAACTGTCGGACAGATTTCGTTCATCATCTATCTTCTATTTCACATCAATTTATATTTCTCCTTTACTTCCTTATTTTATTTCCATGTGATGCACCTCATATTTCTAAATACCTACATTTCAAAGACATAGTTCTCTTCTCCAATTGTCTGTTCATTGTCCACATTTCTGCGTCATTAAGTAAAGCTGAATATACATACCACCCGAAAGGGTGCATGGGGCAATAAAAGTTTTAAAGTCCCCTGTAATCACACTCATTTTTAATGTATGTATTCCTTTGAATGACAATATATGACTCTTGTTGGTAAAAATGTACCATCCTTCTTCTCTTCTTGAGCTTCATTTCGCATCTTCGATATTATATTTCCAAGATATGAGAAGATCATGGCCTGTTCCAGTGTTTGATTGTCTATTGCTATCTATAGAGTAGGTTTCGAGTCTACTATGCTAACTACCATAGTTTTTCTCCGTCTTCGTCCGCATTCGTCATTAAAAAGGACATTTGTGACGTTGTATTGTAGTTTACAGCGAGGATGCGATATCAACGCCTTTAGGCCCGGCACATCTGATTTCAGCAAGGCATTTTTTAAGACCGGATTTGCTTCTCTCTTCGATCTCTAATCTCTTAGACAGGCTGCAGTCTTTTGTTTCCAGGGTCGCGACTTAGAGACAGAACGGGGTTTTAGTCATGTATGCATCACTGATCATAATCCAAGCAAACAGACCAGCTATGAGTTGCTGGCTGCAGTCAGCTAATTCACTGCTGCATCTTCAGCCATGTTTTCTCAGTGTTGTCCAATCCATATTCTTGACTTGTCTTTACTTGAATCACCAATTCCTGCAGCTTTTGTTCACTTTAAGCTAGCAGAACTGTATGATCCATATAAAAAAGTTCCTGTTAACATTGACGTGTGGCAAATATTGGAAATGTAGTATTAGGCCCAATGGCACACTAGGGGTGATTTGGTCAACATCATACCGACCACCTGTACTTTTCCAGATTATTCTGGTACTCAATTTTTGAGGCTGGGTAGACCTCAGTGGCCATTTTGCAATTGGAAAAATCTCACACCAACTGGGGACCAAACCTCGATTGCTCAACTGGGAAGCCAGTGCATTAACCACAGCTCCCTATCGTCCACATACCTGAGATTATTCATTGATACTCTACCAATAATGAGTCCTGGCATTTCAACAATCTAAGAAAATGTTGTTTGGGTAAATGTTAACAGATGAGGGGCGGTACAAATCCTTCTCGCGCCCCTCTTATTACATGTGTTTATTATATCGGAACATGCACTGATCTTTCAGTCTAGTTTATTATATCGGAACATGCACTGATCTTTCAGTCTAGTTTATTATATCGGAACATGCACTGATCTTTCAGTCTAGTTTATTATATCGGAACATGCACTGATCTTTCAGTCTAGTTTATTATATCGGAACATGCACTGATCTTTCAGTCTAGTTTATTATATCGGAACATGCACTGATCTTTCAGTCTAGTTTATTATATCGGAACATGCACTGATCTTTCAGTCTAGTTTATTATATCGGAACATGCACTGATCTTTCAGTCTAGTTTATTATATCGGAACATGCACTGATCTTTCAGTCTAGTTTATTATATCGGAACATGCACTGATCTTTCAGTCTAATTATGCCTTTATCTGAACAAACAAAAACAATACAGATGAAATGTTTTGTTATTCATTTATCAATAAACTTAGCTTACTGTTTTCTTTTGATCATTTGTCCAGTCTTTGATAAACGCATACAGAATTTAGGTGGAAATATGGGTACACATATGTTCCTGCTCTCATGTAATACTGTATTTTAATCCTTTGTCTGCCAAAGACAGATGTGTTGGACTTGAAAGGTGCAAATATTGCAGTCAAACTGTAAACTAGCAACACAACGCATTCCATTCTTCGAACTATATTCTGCTACTTGCAAAGCCCTGTTCAGGGCTTGGAAGCTGGAGATTGAGGATGAATGCAGAAGAAGAAGAACCCTTTGCAAGTAGACTGAATTTAATAAATTTGTTTCGTACAGTCTAAGGCAAAAGCTCGAAATCTAAATGTCAAATAGTTTTAATTTTGAAAATAAAATTCATACATATTAAATAAATTGAGTTGAAATTATGATTAATAGACCTGAAGACACACAATTAAATTATCTACGAAATGAAGTGTTCATAATAAAAATATTTGGGGGAAATAACACAAATATTTTTTATTTTTACTCATATGTGTTGAACTGGTTATGTTATTCCATATATAGCATTATCACATTCACTTTCTTCTGTGTCCCAGTTAAAGTTTAAATCAGACTTGTATTAAGTATTCACATGTAATCCACATACATGATCGTTGAATTGAATTATTTCTAGACTCATTTGAGTTCTAATTCCATTACGGCAAAAGCAACAAGCTAGAAAATGTACATTAATTGTAGTTACCAACATATTCACAAGAGCTCTGCATTTGCAACTGAAATTCAACCATACATAAGTTTATTCCAAACACCGAAATGGAGTAGCTAAGTGACACAGTGAAACATGTGTGAGATATGGATTTCAGCCCACTCAGGCGGCAAAGCAACAGATGTTTTGTATACCATCGTTCACAATCGGATGATACTGTAAAGAGTTAACCTTGCTGGTATGTTGACTTATGACAGAGGAGAATCTTAGCTATTAGTATGGTTTATAATGAGTTCTTACAAACATCGCGGTTAAGCTCTTGTTATAACAATGATCTCTTATATATCATCCTAGTTGCGTAAAGAGAGTCACTTCATTTTCATAAAATAATGCATGTGTATACTAGCAGCACAATAGACATTTAACCCTTTACAGTCCAAATTGTCCGCTGCAGTCAACAAGAGTTAGCACCACTTAGTCCGATTTATCTTGTCACATGTCAACAATATCTTCTTATTAGCTAAATTTGATTTATAAACAAAAGCTGTATCTTTGAGTGTAAAAATCATAATTTTAATGACTTTTTTCTGTTAACCATGTACCACATAAAACCACTGTTTTTGTCTTGGACATTAAGACTGACATCTTTTGAATTAGGATGAAGGTTGATGTCTGACTGCGTACGATGAAGAAGAAGAATTAGGTTGGACTGTAAAGGGTGAAGGAGAATTTTACTGAAAATTTTATGTCTGTGTAATCAAGAGAAGTCACTTTACTCCCATGTTTTATAGAAAGTTTGGCCATTAATTAATGTCCATTTTTCCCCATCATATTTTGTCATGCCAGCATATCTTGTTTTAATACTGGAAGCATCTGCATGTATCATTGCCACTTTTTTTTTAAAAACAAGGTGCTGGAAACCTAATGTTCCAGATTTTGGTAATAAAATCCAATTAAAGAAAAGAATAGAACCACTGTTAAATAGTTGTGGTAGGAGTTTAGGCCTTGATGTAGACTAACTTTTCATGGCTCACATGCTCTGATACAACCAAAGCTACTTCTGTCTGTAGTTCAAACACTCAAAATAAGGATAGAACTGTGGCAGACAACAAGAAGTTGTGCGTTTTATAAATTCATGATAAATCTAGTTGAACTAAAAATATAGTTAATAGATTTAGAATTGAATTATCTATCACATGAAGTATTTGTATAAAAATAAATACCACTATAATGCAATATTATTTAATATGGTGGTGTTGTCAATGCTAAATTCGTATTAGTTGTGTTCACGTCTATTCACATTGTTGAGTTATCTTATCAATATCGCTACTGCTTTCACATTCGACAGCTTCGCTTTTATTCTATATTCACATCTAATTCAGGTGTATAGTCACTGTCCTGTTGAAGTACTAAACCATCTCTTGAAGTTGAAGGCAAGGTTCCATCATTCAAAAAAGCCAAAGCTTTATAAGCCAGCCAAAAATAAAAATGTTGACAGTTTTTATATAATAATTTTTTTTAAAACTGTAAGCGGTACATTTACTGTACACCCGTTTATAAATCAGGTCATGCTAGATAACAAGACCTTGCTGCTATGAGACCAGTAACTGACTTATGTGATGGCTGAATTTTTGGAGCTATCACATTAACTATTGTATTGAATAAATATGCTTAGTAAAAACATATATAGGTAACCACACCAGAACAAATACAAAATGAACCGCATTACGGCCACAGGAACTTCATTAGGGACAAAGAACAAACAAAACAACTAAAACATGACAACAGAAAACAAAACATGATGTAAGACGAGGATACAATATGGTTTAAATTTGCAGGCATGGCCATGAACATGGGTGTCACCAATATCCCAGTTATGAAAAATGACTGTCAACTCAAACCATTTCATATCTGTCTTACATAATGTCTTGTTTTCTTAATATGATTTGTTTGTTCTTTTCATTAGTTCTTTATTCCTGATGAAGGCCTCGTGACCGTAACACAGGTTAAGTTTTTTTTATTCTGGTCCAGTCACTAAGCTGTTACCTATATATATGTTTTTTATCAACTTTTGACCTACAGTACTGCCACAGCTTCGATTATTTATGAAAAATATGCTGTAGTCAGGTACACTTTTGTTCACCAATTGTGAGTGTATATGGATAATTAAAATCTTGGACTGGATCAGAGTGCACTTCAGTAAATTGTAAATGTTCTATTACTACACTAGTCATGATGCTGGAAGTGGCTCTGCGCCAGAGTGGATAAACGTATCTGATGCTGTGAGCAGATCAGGGTAGTTAATGCATTGAGTAGATCTATACAGGTGAGTATTTTCTAGTAATGAAGATGCTATTGGGTTCATGCTTTTATTTTCATTGTATATATTATTCACTGAAATCTCTAATGCCAGTTGTTAGTTATGTAAAAAGAAAATATTTCTGAAACAATCTCATTGCCAATATAATGGTAACAAATATTCATCCCTCTAGGACTCAAGTTTTTTATTGTGTTGGGGTATCCAGTTCCCTCCTTTGCTGCCTTTCTTTGCCTGACACAAATTCAGGTACCCATTTACAGATGGGTTGACTGGAGCTTGTCGATAACATGAGTTGAACCCAGTACCTTTGACATGAGAAATGCGCACTCCAAACACCAGACAAATTTAAATAAACTAAATCATAGGTCAGACACTTTCAAAGGATGGTTGCAAACTGGATTAGTTTAAGGTAATTTCAGACGTGATCGCCACAGATTGGGTGAAGTTACGGTAGATTATTGATGCTCTGAAAGATGATTTCAGGTGTGAAGGCCACAGACTGAGCAAGGTGTTACAATAGTTTGTTGATGCTCTGAAAGATGATTTCAGGGTTGAAGGCCACAGACTGAGCAAGGTGTTACAATAGTTTGTTGATGCTCTGAAAGATGATTTCAGGGTTGAAGGCCACAGACTGAGTGAAGTTATGGTAGTTTGTTGATGCTCTGAAAGTTAGCAGTCATCAGCCATTGATCCAGGAAGGAAAGGAAATGTAACAAAGTTACTTGTAAACAACCACAGAAATATGTATTTTTCAGTTTAACATGGACTTTTACTTACTTAGTTGCCCCTTTTCTACCATTGGTGTAGAGTTAACATTTTTGTTCTTGTTACTTATAGTTACTGCAGGATGGGATTAGTGAGCCCCACATCCAACTATCCTTGGTCGCCTTACATCATAGGTAGGTTACAGTGCTACGTTCGTTGCTACCCTTTTAAACCTCGGTAAAACACAGACGGTTTACATGGACAAAAGACAAAATCAATAGCCTAGTTTCTGACTAAGAGGTCTTCATTAGGGACTAACAACAACACAAATGAGAATATTTAGTCTAATTGAATATGTGTTAGCAATAAGGTTATAACTCTGACTCTGTGTATGATTGCTAACCCTTTGTTTTTATTTATTCTTCTGTGTCTGTCCTGAAATGGATATTGTGTTGTAGTTCATAACCAGGATCCTATTTCAGAGGCCTTTTTTGGGTTTGCCTTTCCACTGCGATCCCTATTCTCCTTGCCAGACTACAGTAGTGCAGCCTGTTTCCAGTCCACTTGGAAGGGTCTTGGTCAACTGTGGTTCACTGACTCTGATGCAAGCAGCCAGCTATTAGTCGCTGGCTGCTGTCAGCCTTCACTGTCATATCTTCTTATGTCCCTTGTTCCTATTTAGACACAGTTCTTTATCTTGATCATAATTTACAAAGAAGATCACCAGCCCGTTAGTTAACATGAAGTCCATGGAACATATGTATATACAAGATACTTGTCATGAAGATGATCTATGAGAAATGTTTACAGCTATGAAGATTTGTTGATAATTAGCAGTATTATCAGCAACCTTGGGCATGTCAATTTAAACGTTTCAATTCAAATATTTGTAAACTTTGATGTTAAATATATACAAATTTATTGTCATTATTTTTAAAATTTGTCTGGTTCTGTGTCTTTCGACCCAACATCCTTTTTCTGGAACCGGTTTTGACTTCTTTCTCTCTTTGATCCATATTCTCACATCCAGCCTGCTTAGATGCAACCCGTTTTCAGGGCTGCCACTTGAAGGTGGAATAGGGTTTTGGACAGATCAGGTTCAATGACCTTGGTGCAAGCAGGCAGCTATGACTCGCTGACTGCAGACATCTAGTTCACTGTGACTTCGTACACACATACACAAACCCGCTCTCCCGATTACAGTGACTGCTATGGTCTCTAACAAATCTCATTGCTTTATACAGATAAACATTTATTCTCTCCTAACGAGAAGTGCATGTCAGTGCTTTACGTCGTTCATGTTGCATGTATTTATTGCTTTTAATTGATTCTTCTGATTATGAATTGTTTAGATTGATATGTGGACATTTTAATTATAATTCGTTGTTATGATCCAGTTATTTTACTGTGTTTTTGTCTAACTTTTGAAAAAAAAAAGAATACATCATTTTAGCTAAGGAAAGGAAGAATTTGCGATTTAGATAGGTGGAATTTGAAATTTAGTGAAAGGAAAAAAATGTAGATTCGGAGAGTGAAGAATATTTAATTTGGAAAAGAAGAAATTTGAACTAGAAAACGAAGAATGTTGAATTTAGAAAGAGAAGTGAAGGTTGCTTTAACTGATACGTAGTGGGCTCACGTCACAAAAAACGAACAAACAAAACATTGAGTGAGTGTTAAAACTCATAGGGCCCGTGAACATCTAAAAGAACCCTCAGCAGTTGAAAATCAAAATGAGCAGGCTCTTAGTTGCTGTATGAACAAAACTCTATAGGTAACAGAATTCCTACACATTGGTGACCTACCAATCATGTTTGTCTGCATATTCGATTGCAAATATATGCAAAAAAAAGTACTTCTACACCCCCTGAGAATAAAAGAGGAGCGATTAAAAAGAGATAGAAAAGAAAGTATTTTATAATTAGAAAAGGAAAATGGTAGATTTAGAAAAGGAAGCATTTTAGGTTTTTGAAATTACTTGAAGCTTTGCCTTATCTAACTATCATCATTTCTTCTATCTATAGATGTAGTTAGATATGCATTTAGTCCACCTCATTTATCTGTAAACCCGCTTTGAGGAGCTGAGGTGACACAATAGATTGGGCACCAGAATAATCAGGGAAAATTAAGACGGTCGTTGTGATGTTGACCCCTAGTGTGCCATTGATCAAGAGAAAAATATGGACATAACACCATATTCTCAATATGCCACACAGGCATGAATCGGGATCTTTCCTTTTTTATATTTTTTTCAAAACTTCTTTGAGGCTACTATTTTATAAGTATTCCAAAAAACACGCTGCTTCTCAAAGACCCCTTTAACAAGGGCAGTAGATCCATGTCAACCCCTGGAGTTTTGAGGCCTCAAAAACTGCTATCCACCCGCACCTCAGCCATCCCTTCTGTACCCTCCGAAGTACGGCTTGCGCGTCTGTCACGATGCCTGCCCATGTAGTCATTGTGACAGACGCGCAAACCGTAATTCAGAGAGTACAGAAGGGATGACTGAATTACAGGTGGATAGCAGTTGTTGAGGTCTCAAACCTCCAGGGGTTGACATAGATCTACTGTCCTTGGTGATGCTGGGGTTCAGGGCAGCGAAAGAGCTGACATCTTGACTTCACAAGCTCTCATCATGGGCACATTAGTGATAAATATGTGACATTTTGAAATCAATCAATGACAGCCTGTTAGATGAGGATACTGTAATAGATGAATCTGCAATCGACAGACTGCAAAGCTTCGACATCAAACAAGGTTCAAGTGGAGTAAGACGCATGGGAGGACGGAGCAGGAGAGTGTACAACTAGCAAGCTATAGAAACCATCAGCATCCAGACCCTGCACCATTTGCTGAGCACCTATGGATATGCCCAGAGTGCAGTGATGTCGATTCTTAGAAACAGAAATACCCTGTTTCATTTCAGAGATGTTGACAAGGACACGGTTTGTGCAGCACCTGGTTTAAAACATTTGGCATCAAAGAAGGGTTCACATTCATCTTTGCTCCAAGTGAAGCTTAGGACCAGCACTACAAGTGGTCCCTTTACATGAACCCTGCATCCAAGTATTTGCAGTTCTGGTTTCAATAGCAGTAGTTTTACCCGATGAGGTTTCGGACCGAAGAGTAATATCAGGGTCATGTGACACGTACCAATCAAGATCCCGCATCATGTTCCTGAAAACAGCCTGTGTCACAGCATTCTGGCCAACAAGGTGAGGATCTACACTGATCCCCCCAGTGATATGCTTACTCGGGAACTTGACATTGCAGTTAGGAATACCCTGGTCCACTTTCTCAAGTATGTCTTAGGATGTAATAAACGCCACTATAACCCAATACCAAAGAAATATCCAGACTAGAGACATTCCCCAACAGATGTCTCCACTGTAGACTTTACATTTGATTGCCTAAAAAGGATAACAAACACAAACTTGTGGCAATGAAGAAGATAAACTCAGCTGTAAAAAATATAGGTAGGTAGAACACACCCTTAGTAAGCTACATCTCAAGACATGCAATAGATTTGAACCCTTGTGGATGTATAACTGTTCTCTATTATTTATTTTGAAGTTGCATCTCCAATCTGATGATATTAGAGCGCCTAGGTATTTACAAAATGTGCAGACACACTTTAACACTAAAGATGGTGGCGACAGACACAAAAAGATCAATATAATACACATCACATTATCCTCAGTGTCAGTATGGCAGATGCGAGGAAGCTAACAATAATCTGTATATGTCTCTATCTTTTTTGGAAAATATAATATAATACTTCATTCATTCTAAATCTACCACTACCAAGCACTGAAAAAGCCTGTGCAAGTAGCAGGATGTTGTTTGGAGAATGGGTTGTGTAGTAGTTTACAGCTTGACTGCGATATTTTCACCTTTCGGTCCAACACATCTGACTTCAGTAGTCATTTTTGAGTACCGGGTTAGCTTTCCCTCTTCGATCCCTTTCCTTAGCCAGTTTGCTTTGTTGCAGCCTGTTATCCAGGATCACTGTGTGGAGGTGTAAAAGGGTCTTGGCAGCTCTGGTTTGCTGACCAGTGCCCTATATAATCAAGGCAAAGACAGCTGTCCTTCGCTGACGATGATGGCATAATTTATTTGCTAACGCTATTTTTAGTAAGGATTAACTGCGCTACTTTTTATCCTCACTCTCTCTTCTTGATCCGCCCGACCCCAGTGGCATGTCAAGGACAGGGCGACTACGAGATGCAGGGGACTCCACATCAAGCACCCGCGAAAAAGACGGCGGAGTCGAACCCACACCAATTGATCAAGAGGCCGATGACTTAACCACTTCGCCGCGGAATCCACCCCTATATAATACAATATAGTATATAATATAATGCAATGTAAAAAAAATAATTAAATATCACATGTAATGGATCATGGACAATAGTATCATGTCAGTTATAATAAATGGTAAAAATCAGGGCTGCCTATACTTCTCTTTCTTATCTGTTGCTCGTTATATATGTTTTCTGAATAGTAAGATACTTGTCTCCGTGATTGTTGTAATTAACAAACATTTTGTTTACAACTCACATCTTCAGAGTTTCCTCATGTTACCTACCTTACAACATTTCTTAATTTGAAACTACCACTGTTCATTATTTTTCTAACTGTGATACGGGCACTGAGGCCTGTGTATGGTCTATGCTTGATCATTGAGA
This sequence comes from Ariolimax columbianus, assembly GCA_036924085.1. Classification (NCBI taxonomy): domain Eukaryota; kingdom Metazoa; phylum Mollusca; class Gastropoda; order Stylommatophora; family Arionidae; genus Ariolimax; species Ariolimax columbianus. Next base: position 126,929,722 of record JAVGWX010000002.1, read on the forward strand.
AGTTAATTAGTAATGGGGTCTATACATATGTCTAAATTGAACTTGATCTATATTCAATAGTGACAAGTGGCAAATAACTTTCTTGTGGCAAGGTGCTTTTGTTTGTCATCTCGAGGTCTGTGATTTGAATCCAAGCTGCCTATTAATTCACTTCATTTTCTGTTGTTCGCTTTATATGTTTTCCTAGTGCAGTAAAATACATGTCTCTGTGATTGTTTTCACTAAAAAAAACATACTTTTTAATAATTGGAAGACCATTATGTACAAACTTGAAAAAAGATAGGTACTAATCTCATCAGTCAAAAGTCATAAACAAGATAATAAAATAGTCTGGAATACTAGGAGAAATCACTGCAAACATCATAAAAGAGTACACTTCAATTAATAAGCACATGTGCATATGATTACATTTTATTTTGTAAGGTTATATGTAATTTTTGTTTGTGTAAGGCTGCAGATATGGTGTAATGTCATACATAAGGCGTAATGCTGTACACATGGTATAAGACCATACATATGGTGTAAGGCTGTACCCGTGGTATAAGACCATACACATGATATAAGGTAGTATACATGATGTAAGGCTGTATTCATGGTGTAAGGTTGTACACATGGTATAAGACCATGTACATGGTGTAAGGCTGTACATGTAGTATAAGACCATACACATGGTGTAAGGCCATATACAACTTACACATGGTGTCAAGCAGGGGAAGAAGAATAAGCTGAGACAGCTAGAGTCTAATGCTGCAGCTAAAGATGATGAACCAACATAGAAAGTATAAAAGACTGACATCTATGGGATTAAGTGAAGATGATATCAGTGGGCGGGCGAGTACACAGAAAGTAACCTTAATTAATGTATATTCTGATCATACAACATTTTGTGGTACTGTTTTTCTCTTAATTATAAGAATGCCTTATGTAGAATAGTGAAAGAGGAGTACATGGCAGTTGGTGGTTAGTGAGTATAATTCAAGAGGATGGCTTGAAGGGAGATCAGAAGGAGCTTGAGGCTTTCTACATATGCAACAAACAACACAATTTAGGTGCCCGCTATTGGCAGGACCTGGTTGCCAACACTGAAGTCACCCAAATGGACACAACTCAAGAGCCTTTCTTCAATGCTGAATTGCCACCTCTCATTCTTTAATAATATGGAGTGCCTTTTCGATGTGCTGGCCCTACAGTTCCGACATATTTCCATTGGAAATCAGAACGGGAAAAGATCACATCCCTCATGGAATCACCCACGCAACACCTGACTGAAAAACATCACCTCCACTGCATCTGTCCTGTATGCAGCCTGGGACTCAACCATGGTAATTGGATGGTCAGCATGATGGTCCATGGTTGCCTAGGCAGATTACTTGGCTTGACAACTTAGCAAAGGAGCAGGTGAAGATATTGAAAGTCCATCGGAGTGAGTTTATTTAATTCTTAATGTGTATTTGGTAGTAGGTTACAGTGGCTCTTCTTATATCCCAAAGTGTTTTTCAGTGGCAAGTGGTACTGCTGATTGTAGTAAAATGCAAAGTTCCTCAGTGAGCTCACCACTATGGGATTACCCTGTGATGGTGCTCTCCCTGCCAAACTCCACCTGGTAGGTACAGAGTCAGACTATGAGTCTCAATAGATCCCATCTTCAGCTACTAAACTCAAAGCTCTATGGATGGAACTAAAGAGGAACTCCAAACAATAGTCAATTTCATCATGAGAACTCACCTGAGGGTATAATCTTCAAAGCAATCACAAGAAAAAGAAGATGTGTGTTTCTACAGAATACAAGTGGATAACTAGTAGTACACAAAGAGGAGGTTTATAATGCAGTCTATGTCTTGTCTCATAGTATTCACATTCACATCATGGGAAGAATTCAATGGTGCACTCACAAATAACATCTGAAGCCTTCAATGTTTGGAAGTAATACACATTTTTGTTAGTAGAATTTTGCCAAAATTTTACACTAAGTTTATCACCAAGACTGGCTTCTTTGATGTAACATACAGAAAAATTCTTAACATCTCTGAACAAATTCTTAACTTCAATAGTGGGATTCTTTTTAAATTCTGATAGGATAAAAGCATCATGGTAGTATTTGATAAAGGTTGACCAGTTAATGTGCATGTACGGATCCATGTCGCTAGCCTGAGCTTGGAAGGGATGCTCTGATATTTTCACATTTTCTGGAACAACCAGACGAGGAACTTTCAAAGATTCTCCTTTCACTACAGAAAATTTCTCCTTCCACCAGTCTGGCAGAGAAACTGGTCTACGGGTCTTCTTGTCAACGCTGACTGTCTGAGTATCATTCACAAAGAGAGGACTGCTTGTACCCTGGATTGATACAGTCGTTTTCACTTTGTAAGTCATGTTCCCGACATAGTCTAGCTTGACTTCAAGTTCCAATGGCCCTTTTTTGATGGATGGGTTGTATAGTTCGGATTCAATGGTCGTGGAAGTTGAGGCTATAAAGAAAAGGTATTCGTTGTATAACTTTGCTGCATCTATGAAACTTTCATTGCTGTCTTCTAGGGATGCAAATGCAGCAGCTCTTGAGCTTTCTATCATCCTTGTCACGCTCCAAGGTCGAATGCATGCTATGGAGAAATCAATACAAATAATATTCAACAAATGCAAAAAACATTGCGTTTTTGGTGAAAAATAAAAATATGCACAAATGATGGTTACTTTCTTACTCCCCTTTGTAAGATTAGGTAGTTCAACATTCACCTATCTGTTGTTGATTTTTCAGTGGTGGTTTCTGTAGCAATTTGTTTTATTCGATTGAAACCGGACATAACTGCACCAAGTGAACATATATACGATGTGCATAATGACATCACTTCAGATGTAAACAGCACATAACAACCGTCAAGTTTGCAAAATTTCATTATTCTCCGACTCATAGTTTCCTCAGCAGACTGTTGAAAACATGGTGGGTGTGATACGAAATCCGTCCTGGGTTGATTAGCGAGCAGTGATTTGGTTTCTAACAGCTGAGGGATGTCGACCAGTTGATATTTATCACAGAATGCAGGCAGTGTATGGTAACAAAAGTGTGTCAAAGACAATATTATAGAACTGGACAATGATGTTTAAAGAAGGACACGAGTTAACGAAAGATCTTCCAGGACCAGGTCAGAAGATATTGATTTCACATCCTTGATGTCCTTTTCACTGGGATTCACACCAGTTGACGACTTGCACTTGTGTCCACAGAAACGTGTTACAGTTTTCCATTTGGATTAATTAGTTCATTCATTTTGTGGTGTTTCTCCCTCCATTATCTTGGCAAAGTCATTGGTTATTTTAAATAGTATTTTGACTACTCTATGTCATATTTCCACAGTCCAGTGCATACGGCCAAACTTCAAGAGATTCGCGCCCTTTGTTCCGTTTGCTGACAGCACATTGGATCAGTAATGGATTAACATATCATCCGGTAGAGATTGGGCCCTGCCTGAATAGTAACATGCCCAAGACACATCACTCACATGCTGAGTGATGCCTTTAATCCTCCGTCCTCCATCCCAAAGCAGCAGAGTACTTGGCTCCCCTCAGAGTCCGCAGGGACCTCGGTTGACATATTTACCATCAAACTACAAGGGATCAGGACTTCATCCACAGATATTGGAAGTTCAATAAAGAATTGCAGCTTTGAGTGTACTTTGCTGCAGTATGTGCCCATGGCAGCGGTCGATCTGATGACTAAGTGAACATTACTATTATTATTATTACGTCCATGGTCTGCGTTAAGAGCTGGTGGGCGAGGACATCCTCGACATGTTAGGTATCTGGTGTTGCAAGACATTCCAAGTCACTATCCTTACAGTTTCCCTGAGATCCAGAGCTGCGCCCAGTCAACAGATGTTCTGTTTGAAATCACCACTAGTGTTTTGGGCATCAATAAAGGTGTCTTATGGCTGAATGCATTGTATAAGACAGGTTTTAACCCTAATGCTATTTGATTGAGCCATTTTCGAGTGATAAGGCTTGTCTTTTGCTGTAAAAGAGACTACATTTGATCCTCCACCATGACATAGTTTCACCAGCTGTAAATGGATACCTGACTTAGTTAAGAAAGGCAGGGCGAGAAAGAGAATCAGCAGATCCACCTGAGACCCAGTACAATAACATCTATTACACTTCAAATTCAGTGGAAAGACTAATTGTATCTCTATTACAATATAAATCAAATCAAGTGTGTCCTGAAGAAGAGAAGGTTGGAAATCACTGACATAACATAGCATAACCCAGACCTTTTCCATTAAAAGCTTCATAGGGAAATCCTCCTGGCACAAATACTTTGACAGTAGTGGGATTCAGGACTTTCTGGTAATTATTTGTCTGGCGGAAGATTCTATGGATGTAATTATCAATAACAATTAGAACACATACATATAATCTGTGATGTGTTAAGCAGAAGTCACTACAATAATAATATGAACATGTACCTGTTATCATACATGATTAGTAAAAGGGATGACAAGAAAAGAGCCACTGTCATTTTCCCAGCATGTCGTAAAAGGTGAATAAGGTTGTGCTTGGAGCTAACAATCTCATCATGAAAAATATTGCATTATAATCAGCCACTACAATAAGCTCAGATACAGGCTTCTTGTAAAGGGGACCAGCTGCAGTTAAAATGTATGTTTCACATTGGAATGAAAAAGTCAAAGAATGGATGTGTTTTCTGTGATGTGTTTTGTGGATGGCACACAAATATATAATTAGAAAATGTTTAACTCAATCAACTTCATTGATGGACGACAGAGTGAACACATAGTGACAACAGTATTGTCTTTTCATTATACAAAATGTTGAGAGAAGTGTGTAAATAAGCAGTTAGAATATTGATTCTTTAATCAGAAGACACAGATTCAAACTCAGGTAAGGTCTAGACCTTTTTCTATTTTGAGTAAAAGTACACTGAACAACAATTGCTGGGGAAACCTGCCTTATTTCCTCAGTCCTGCAAACTCTCCAAGCAGACCAGCAATGGAAATAAACAGCTTAAGATAGTTGTTTTAGTTCAGTGAATATATTTTCTTGACGGCGTACTATAGTAATTAACAGCAATAATGTGCGATATCCCAATTTAGAACATTTGGAAAATTGCTAGTGCTATGCAGTACAATGTTCATGTGGGAAAACTTATTTGTTCCGGGTGACAGGTTGAGAGTGTCATCATAATTGATGGTCACTTGGTTTTTTTGTCATAAGACTACCTATTTCCCATCATCTAATCCCATATACATACTTATTTCAATATCATTAGAAAATCGTGGGTAGGTGCAAATCGTCTTTTTATATCTCATCTTTGTGAATGCTGTTGTTTTCAGTTCATGTCACAGTAGTAGTTATTTTTACACCGTTAATTTATTCATGATCATGCTCTAAATCTCTATCTGGTGTAATAAGCTTGTGCAATGAATAGGTTTGGAAGGATTCTTGTTGACATACATCCATATGTTTGCTTATATATGTCATGTGTAATGTTACAGGATTTCTTCATTTCTCATCAAATGACCCTGACTGCCTTCCACAAGCATAAGTTTTCACATATTGCTACCTTTTGTTCTTGTGCCTTGGTAAGGTCTGACTGAAACATTGTTTTGGGTCTCTATAGGAATGTGTCAATGGTGACAGTTGGTAAGACAGTATTTGCTTTAAGTTTTGATTCTATCTCCCTGTCCATTCTTCCATCAACTATGAACATGTTTCCTCTTCTCTCTTAGTTACTCCTCATCTAACCCTGTGGGGGTGTAAGATCATTTTTGTGATTGGTTGTCGTGTCTTTGCATGATGGAATGATCATCATCTTTTGCCTTTCATGCAGTCAACTGTTGGTTAGGAATTTCGTTACCTTTAGAATTTTTGCCTGACATCGACTAACACCGTAGTCTTTTTGATGTTCAACTGCCGAAGGTTCTTTTACATGCATAGCGCATAGGCAGGACCTCTGAGTTTACCATTATCTCCAATAGAACTAGACGCCAAACTCACCTTCCTTGAGACCAGGGAATACTTAAAGCTTGTAAGATTCAAACCAGTCACTGTTTCACACTTCCGCTAATTTGTTTCTTGAGAGGTGATCATCTCGCCTCTCCGCTACAGTGACCCCTGAGCATGCTTCCTGGATATCTGAATTCTTTAACTTGAAGTATGATTTGTCTATTTTTACAAACTTCATGTTCAAGTAGCTTTGACGTGTCACCAAAATGATGTGGGAAATAAGGCATCAACTTATGACAGCTCCACTGATATTAAGGTATCAATTAGGTTATGCTGTTGTTGGAAGCCAATCATATTGAGTTAATTTAATTCTTAATGACGTTTCTTTGGTAGTTGGTTACAGTGACTTGTTATATCCCAAGGCATACATGAGAAAGTGGACAGGGATACCCCTGCATGTAGTACAATGCAAGGCTCCTCAGTAAGCTCAATACTATGTGTATCTCCCAATTAAGTTATAGGGGTAAGGGTCTCCTGTAAGAGTGAAGTAAAAGTAGTCCATGGTAAACACTACCATCTGACTTAGTGTTATTGATTTCGATGTGCTAGGTCTCAGCATTTTGGGAAGTTGGATGACCATTTCTATGTCTTGTCTTCTCTAACAGTAAGTTAGGTACCCATTTACAGTTGGTGCATGTCACTACCAGGGAATGAATCAGCAACTTTTTGTTGTGAAAATTAAGTGCTCTAACAATTGTGTCCTGTGGGTGTCATTATAACACTATAAAATATGACTTTTTGGTCAAGATGTAAGGCACTTGCCTCTGAAAGCAATGAGTGGAAACAATGTGGGTACAAGCCCTGCAAGTTTCAAGCAACCCCTGGTCTCAAAGAGGTGAAACCAGAGTGCCTGCATCCTGAATTATCTCCAGTCGTCTTGACTTATGTTGTACCCAAGGTAGTTTGGGACCAGAGAGTGAGTTTCATGACCAGCGCAGCTTTTTCCTCAATATAATCCAAATACAGTGCAAGTTACATCATCAAAACAAAAATTTTCTGATGGTGTCGCCATTATGGGCAACTAACATAAAATATTTCTTACTTGGTAAAAGTCAGCCCTGAGAGAACTCTGGAGGTAGATGTCATGTTTGCTGCAACATAATAACATACAGAGGTAACACAGGTCCATGTCCCAAGTCAGGATCAGTAGAGTAGTTCTTACACTTCATTGGGGACATCTTAGCAGTGAACTAGAAGTTTATGATTATTCATGACCCTATTTTCTCACACACGCTGCTTGCTCTGAGTTCATCACTAATGATGATATTTCTAGTAGTGGGTTACACCCCGAGTGGCCTGCCGGGGTCTTTGTGTATGATACAGACAAGAATAGCACCACTGCCCCACAGAGAGCATGTCGTTAGAGATGACTGTGTGACATGGCATAAAACCGGCCATGATTAGGTGATTTGTTAAGAGCAGCATAATAATAATAGCTGTCCATCGTTGTCAATGAGGACCGCCGACATCATCCTTGTCACAAATTTCCCTGTTGGGTGTGGGTGCGCATGTGGCTGAACAGGCCAATGCGGGCACGAAAACATCTGCTACATATCAAGCACACGAGGTTTGTAGAAGGTGATGGTGTTCCTGCTGTTGGGGATTTCCGGGTCTCGCGTCTGCTCTGGGCTTTCACAACACGGTCGTCTTCGCCGGTAGCTACGCCCGATTTGACTGTGCTTCTCCAGTCAGATCTGTTTTGCGCAAGACATTCCCAGGTGTCGATGTCTATCTGGCAACTTTTCAGTGAGTCCCTCAGACCGTCTTTAAATCGTTTCTTTGGGCGCCATCCTTCTCTCGCGCCATCCTTCTCTCAGCTCACCGTAGAGAAGCTTTTTTGGGAGCAGCTCATCTGACATACGGACGAGGTGTCCGGCCCATCCTAGTCGTGATTTTTCTAGCAGTGTATGGATGCTGGGCATGTTAGCCCTCGAGAGAACCTCGATATCAGTGACACAATCTTGCCATCGGATGTGGAATAATCACCTCAGGCAACCTGTGTGAAGGTGGTTTAACATCCTTGCATGTCCAGAGTATACAGTCCAGCTTTCGCAAGCGTATAGTAGGGTTGGAATGATGGTTGCACGGTAGACTTTGAGTTTGGTCTTGACGCTGATGCCATGACGTGCCCAGACCATCGAGTGTATTCTACCAAAGGCTGTGCTGGCCTTTGCTATTCTGCTTGCCACCTCATTGTCTAGGCTAACAGATCTCGACAGCGTGCTGCCCAGATATGTGAATTTGTCTACGACATTTAGCGTCTGCCCGCTGACTGTAGTCTCTGGTTTTGTGTACGGCATGCCTGGTGCTGGTTGGTACATGACCTCTGTTTTTTTTTTGCATTTATGGTCAGGCCAAAATTGTCGCATGCGGCAGAGAACTGGTCCATTCCAACCTGCATGTTCAGTTCTGAGTTGCTCATTAGAGCGCAGTCGTCAGCGAATACAAGTTCCCTGATTATGTCGCCAGCCACTTTGGTTTTGGCCTTCATTCTTCTGGGATTGAGTAACTTGCCATCTGTGCGGTACTTTATGGGTATTCCAAGCTCTAGTGATCTGAAGGCGTCTGTCATTGTGGCCGCGAACATCATGCTGAACACGGTCGGGGCGAGTACACATCCTTGTTTTACTCCGTTTGATACTAGAAACATTTTAGAGATTGCTGCTGTCCAGTACACGAGCACACATGCCTTCGTGTAGCTGTTTCACCATGGTTATGAACTTATTGGGCAGCCAAACTTGGACATTATCATCCACAGCCCTCCTCTGTTTACTGTATCAAATCAATAAATGTGGTGTACAAGGCCTGATTTTGTTCCCAACACATCTCTTGTACTTGGTGAGCAGCAAAAATCATGTCCACTATTCCTCTTCCGGCTCTGAACCCACATTGGCTTTCTGGGAGATGGTGGCTTTGTTCAAGGCGTTTGTTGAACTTGTTTAGCAGTAAGCATGCTAGGATCTTGCCTGCTACGGAGAGTAGTGATATTCCGCAATGATTATCGTATTCCTGACAGTTGCCTTTTCTTTTGTACAGGTGAACGATTGAGGCGTCCTTTAGCTGCTGCGGAATTTTTCCTTCAGCCCACATGTGGCAGAAGAGTTCAGTGATCCTTCTGGCGAGGGATGGACCAGCTGTCTTATATACCTCTGCTGGTATTGCATCCGCTCCTGGAGCTTTTCCTATAGATAGTTAACTGATTGCCCTGTCAACTTCCTCCTCAGTGATGACTTCATCCAACGCCAGGTTCAGTTCCATCTGCGGCATTCGCCGGATGGCCTCCTCATTTATGGACGATGGGTGGTTTAGTATTTTGCAGAAGTGGTCTGCCCATCTGTCTAGAATCTGAACCTTATCTGTTAGCAGTGCCCCATCCACACTGCGAACTGGAGTATTACTAGAGGGCTGCGGGCCGTAGAGAGCTTTCAGTGCCTCATAAAATCGTTTGGTGTCATGACGCTCGGCGAACATCTCAATTTCGTCAGCTCTTTTGCTGAGCCAGGAGTCTTGCATTTCTCTAAGCCTGGTCTGGACAGCTTTGCGAGTAGTATTGAAGGCAGCTTTTGCTGCCGGAGATGGTGTGTCCCTCTGGTATTCCCTGTGCGCTTCATGTTTTGCATCGAGAAGGCCCTGTATTTCTAGATCGTTCTCGTCAAACCAGTCCTTATGCTTGCGCGTGAGTGGGCAGCATAGATGGCGCCTAACAGGCTGCTGGTCTGCTTTGCTCTAGTGCTTGAGTCTATTAAGATAGACTCCCACATCGGTTAACCACCCTCTGCAGCACTTGTTCCAACTCAACGAAGTAATAAGCTGCTCAAGCCTAGCAATCTAAGCAGCAAATCCTCACCCCAGTTACATCCAGCTCATGTCAGTGCTGGGACCTGCACAAGTACAGGTCAACTAATATTAAGACATGGTTTACAGTGGATCTTCTTACATCCTGAGGTGTACTGAAGAAGGTAGGCACAGGCACACCTGGTTGAAGTACAATGTTTTTTCTCAATAGGCTAACCACTATTGGGATCACAATTAAGATTCTCAATTCGTTAGCCAGGCTACTGTAACACAGTCATTTGCAACAAGAGACTTCTGCCATTAGAGAATCAAACTTGGGATGGACGCCGATACTTTCTTGTGTGGATCCTGAGACTAGCAACCTCATATACAAAAAAAAAATGCCTGATGATGCTGAATTGTAACATTCACCAGCTACAACAATCACAAGACATTATTCTAAGCACTTTGAAAAAATAAATACAAAACAAACAAAAAAAGTGAAGAAATAAGTACTGAGCACTCGGTCTATCCATGTGATGAATACATATTTTAAAAATCTATTTTTGCAATTGATGCCACTGCTTAAATAACATTTTACCCATGCTAAGGTAGATTTTAATCAAAATGTCCACTGCAATTTGTTCATAGACTTTTAAAAAATTCATGTAAATAACATGATTTTTTATTTTTTTCTGGTGCCAGTTTTACAACAGTAACTATCACAAGTACCAACAAATCAATGAAAGTGAAAGTCTTGAGAGCCTGTGTTTTTCCTGTGGCAGCATTTTGCTGCGAATCATGGACGATTACCAGTGGTCTTGAGGTAAAGTGTCCGTCTTGGGTGCCGGAGGTCGCGTTTTTTTTCACGGTGGATTTTCAGGTAAATATTCCCCTGATCTCTGGGTAGTCAGATCGGACTCCAGTGTTCAGTGTCGAGCATGTTAAAAATTCATTGGCAGTTGAAAATCGAAAAGAGTAGGCTTAAATGCCTACAATTTACAAGATATTCTTGTGTGATAAATTTCTTTTCTGTCCCTTCTCTATTTCCTGTATGGTTTCTACCATCTCGTGGGATTTTGCTCTTTTTTTTATGATGAAATCTGGGATGTTTGTTTTAGATCTCTAGCCACTGTATGGCTTATGATTGGGTCTGCTCTTGCAAGATTTTGTTGTTGTTTGATGTGAAGTGCTTTATTGTCTATTATAATTATTAATATAATTTTTTTAAATAATACATAGAGCCTAGGTCTGTGATAATATTGAACAGTACTAAACGATTATGTGGATTTAAGAAATATCCTTTTAACTATTAGTATCTGAGACTTCTCTTGTGAAACCAGACAACCATTTACTCTTTAATAATTTTTTAAATTCAGTTTCAGACAATCTGTCAAATTTTTGTCCAATCATATAAAAACTAGACATTTGCATCACTATCTCCTGTGTACCTCATGTCGATTGTTTTTAAACTGATCTGTTATATTGAAATAATTGTCAGCTGTTTTTTGGTAAACATTACGCTTTTGTTCTGAGAAATGGCTTCAAACATAAATGATTGCAAGCAAAGATTCTCAGCCAAGCAAGTGTCTGCACTTATTCATTTATGGGGAAATGATGCTTTATCGAGTGGTGATAGATCATATTAAAATAATTATAGTAGTTCGTCAGATTCTGAAGACACTGGGGCATCTCCCCTGGCTGGACCCAGTTCTAGGCGTAGTAGAGAAGCTACTAGAGGAACAAATAATGTTCAGATTATAAGTCGAAGATTGAGATAGATCTGAACTTAGACATGTAAGATCAAGTAGACCTGATAATTCCATCAAGCAATATATATATATATATATATATATATATATATATAGTTTTATTTTTAAAATATGATAGGAAAATACTAAAATTCAAAATGTAGACCTACATTAGAAAATTATGATTTTTTTTCTAAGTGTGACAATGAATTTAAAAATGAAATGCATAATAATGTTCGTTTAGGCATCTGAGACCTGTTACGTCGGTCGGCTACATCCATGACCCACATCTGTGGCGTGGTTCCAGCCTCGTCCAGGGCGGAGGAGGAGGGTGCTACTTGTTGGAGCCTTACTGTTCGGGGACGGCCTCTTCTTCATCTTTACCCGGTCGGTGGAAGACTTTTGGCACTGAGGAATGACTTGTGTAGCATCTTGTGGACATGGGTTTCCTGGTCAAGTCATACAATATGACCGAACAAAGAAACCCGGAGCCGATCAAGTGTTTCTGAGATTGGGTGGAGGCCTGTTTTAGCAGAGACCTCCACATTGTTTATTTATAATTTTATTAATTTATAAATAAAACACACATAAAACTTTCCTAACTTCTGCAAAATGGATATACTCTACAATGATCATGAATTTAGAAGTTTATGTGTTGCTGGAGGATCTCAATGTTATTGTAAAAATAATATAAGTACAATGTGTTGTGTTCTGTTTAAGTGTTTTGTAAATTTATATTTGTTCTATTCCACTCTATATATTTTTCATAAATATTTTAAACTGTTTATATGTTTAATTATGTTCATATAATAGGTCTTTCAGTTCTGCATATTTTGACATATAATATAATGATATACCACTTCGGTTTATCTTTATAAATAAATATACTAATCTAAAATCAGTAACAGCAGCTAAGTATACAAAGTAACTACAAGTAAATGAGGTTGTAGTGATTAAGTAAGTGCAGAAACGTGAATTTTGAGCGCGTGTATACTAAAAGTTAGGCGACATGATTATTCGCTTTTCCTTGTTCTAGTTTTCAATGTATAACAAATAATCAGAGACTTACAAATTAAAAAACTTATTCTTATTATAAGTTACATACAAGACGATAAGAAGTGCTCCTGCTCTGTCAGTTGAAATTAGAAAATGGAGCAAAAATTAGCTCACTATAAATAACTATTAACTATAAGTATTAGTATTATAAGTGAGTCACTTCACCTTAAAAGAATGCAGTCAATGAACCCACCTTATTGCATACCTGGAACTACATTACTACTGTACCGTGGACTGTGTACCCAAGTATGCATATAACTGGCTTTAAAAAAAAAGAGTTAGGGACGGGGCAGAACTAGATAGGTCATTATTATTATTATCGATGTCTGTATTAGTATTGTTTGGTCCCCCTGCAATTATTGTAATCCTTTCTTTGGAAGAGCTCGTATTAAATTTCCGGTAATGGCCGTACGTGTGGGGTGAAAATAATAACACGATCCAAACGATCAATGTTTATTTTACGTGTGGCCAATTTGTGTGGTTTATTTTTTAAATTGCGTTCCTTTGAACTGCATTCTGATAAATGTTTTTAGTGTGCGCAGAAGTAGTAGATTGAATAGACTTTTTATATAGTAAGTAAAGGTAGCACCACAGTCAGACAGTGTCAGTGTCACCACACTGACCACACACAGTCACTCTCTAGTCTCTGTCTCTAACTTAGTACTTACTTATTCTTACTCTTAACTTAACTTAACATCTTTATACTGGTTTAGAAGACCCTGCAGAGTCTGTATACAACCAGTTACATTTACATCACCTTGCTCTAAAATCTATGCGCATCCAGTTTATTCTTAAATGCATTAACTGTCCCTGCCTCCACTACCTCCCCTGGCAATGCATTCCAAGCAGACACCACTCTCTGACTAAAAAAATATTTCCTAATATCTAACCTGGACCTCTCTTTAATCAGCTTGTAGCTATGCCCTCGTGTAATTGTAGGTGGCTGTATTTTAAAAAACTTGTTATAGTCTAATTTATCGATTCCTCTGATCATCTTATAAACCTGTATTAAGTCACCACGAATTCTTCTCTCTTCGAGACACTGTAGGCCGGTTTTTCTGAGTCGTTCCTCATAACTGTAATTCTGGAATCCCACTATCATCTTTGTCGCTCTTTTTTGTATTCTTTCTAGCATGTTTATGTCCCCTCTATGATAAGGACTCCACACCTGTACACAGTACTCCAATCTAGGTCTAACTCTTAGTCTTAGGCAAGTGACACTGACATAACACTCACAGTGAGACACGCGAGTCAAACACTGCCGTCGGTGCTCAAGTGTTATACGTCTTCATCGCTCGAGGTATAGGAACTTGTCACTTGAGAAATTTTGTTTTTCAAGACAGCTAGATAGTAAAACTAGTAAAAGTATCCATATTTAAGATTTAGATAGCTCTCATTAAATTTAATTGCACCTCGTACGTCACAACGTGAATTGTACAACTCACAGTTTAGAATGATTTTGTAATGAGTTTAACAACAAAAATCGAAACTTACTGAATTTAGCGACATAATTGTACTATTGTACTTGGAATCCTGGCATTCTTCTTCTTCATACGCAGTCAGACAGAAACCATTATTTTTTCGAAAAAAGCAGCCGTCATCCTGAGGCTGTCGACACTGCCATAGAGCTTGTCTAGTGTTGCCACTGGTGATGGCCACATCTGCTCTCTCTGATCCTCGTATGTCGGGCAGTTTTGCAGCAAATGCTCAGCGGTCATTTTTCCGGTACCACACGGGCATTCGTCGGTGCCACCTATCTTCAATTTGTTGAATAGGTGGAACCTCAGTCTATTGTGGCCAGTGCGAAGTCTGAAGACCACGACCTGCTCTTTTCTGTTCAACTGGTAATAGGCATCGTTTTTGGTGTAGCCAGTATGTTCGGTTTCCCATTTGGTCATGTATCTAGCTCTAATAAGCTGTTTTGACTCTTCGTATGTCATACTAGTATCAGGTTGTGGTAGTTTTGCACCTTCTTTTGCCAGTCTGTCTGCCTCCTCGTTGCCTTGTATGTTGCAGTGAGATGGAACCCACTGGACCACCACTCTTTTTGGTGCGGCCTGCTGGCATAGTTGACAGAGTACTGCTCTTAATTCATTAAGTTCAGTATTTTTCTGGCTTTTCAGTGCTGTGACTACGGCCAGTGCATCTGTAAGCAGGACTATGTGGCTTTCATTCCTTTTACCTGTCACCATTTCTTCCACTGCCGCCCTCAATGCCTCTGCCTCCACTCTGAAATTGCTTGTGAATTTTTCAGTAGCGAATGACAGTGTTATTTTTCTGCCATTTGGTAGGCTCAGGAATGCTCCTGCCCCTCCGTTCTGTGTTGTATTTGTTACGGAACCGTCGGTGTATGCATGGGTCCAGTCCATGCTTGGGTAGTTTTCGGTAATGAAACTCAGGGTAGTCTCTCTTCTTTCTTTTTCAGACTGGCAGTTTTTGTTTCTAATACCTGGTATATTTTCTACCACCTCTGGAAATATATGCTGCCTCCAGGTAGGTTTTCATACAGTACGGATGGGCTTTGGTGTGGTTAGTGCGTTCATAGGGTCTTCGTGCATCTTTGCTTTGGCTATTTCTGCAAAGTTTCTTCGCTTTAGCTTCCCATTTCCGAAATTGTTTAGTCTCTGGTGCATTGGGTGGTCAGTCAGTCTTCTGAGTTTCTCTGATTGCAGCTGGGATCTGCAGTCTCTTCTGTCGGCCATGGATTGCAGTTTTGTAATCTTTTCAAGTTCTACAATTGGCGTTGACTTCATGCCTCCTGTTATAACTCTCGTGGCTTGGTTTTGGAGTTTGCTAACTTTATCGAAGTTCGCCTTTGCTGCTGTTGTCCATGCCGCAATGCCATGCTTGAGAACTGGTCTCACTCTTCCAGTGTACAGTTTCTTTAGTATGCTTTCGTCTGCTCCCCAGCTTGTGCCAGCAAGTTTCCTCATGATTGCCATTCTTTCTCTGGCTCTCATTCGGTTTCTCTCGATCTGACTTTTCCATGTCATGCGTCGATCAAATGTGACTCCCAGATAGCTAGGGTTGTCGTTTGGCTGAAGGTATTTGCCGTTTAGACTTAATTTGGTGTTTTGGGGTTTGATTGACAGCGAGAATATTGTACATGTGGTTTTGTCCTCGTTTATTTTGACCAGCCATGAGTTCGCCCACTCTTCCAGCGATGTTAGGGCCGTCTGCATCCGATTTCTTGCTATGGTGAGATTCTTTTCAGAGGTCCACATAGCCAGATCGTCTGCAAACATTGAGCTATGAACTCTTCTTGGTATATTCTCTATAATGTCATTTATATACACCAGGAAGAGTGTGGGTGACAGTACTCCCCCTTGGGGTACTCCCTGCTCGAGTGTCACCTTTTTGCTCATCTGCCCTTGTACTTGGACTCTGGCCGTTCTGTTTTTGAGGTAGTGGTTGATCCACTTGTACATTTTCCCACAAAGATCACTTCTTCTTAGCTTGACTCTAAGTCCGTCTTTCCAGACTTTGTCAAATGCCTTTTCCAGGTCCACCCAGACCGCTACTGTGTGTCTCTGTTCCTGGTAGGCATCTTCTATTTCCTGGGCTATGACCTGATCCTCAGTTGATCTGTGCTGTCTAAAGCCTGCTTGCTGTGGAATTAGTATCCGTTTTTCTTCCAGATGCCACATCAGTCTGGTGTTTATCATACGTTCCATCAGTTTGCCGACACAGCTCAGTAGGCTGATAGGCCTGTATCCATTTGGTTTTGAATCCTGGCATTCCAACAGGCATGGTGTTAATGTCTGTTGTCGGGTAGCGGAGGCTATCTGTAGTATGTATTTTAAACTTCCTGTGGCTTACTAGGCATGGGAGAAGGTACAAATAAGTTGTTGATAGTACTGTTGGAGCTCTACCTCTTGGCTTTTTTCCGCCTCGAGGGTACCAGTATGTTGTCGACGTGCTCTAACGTTCTTCCTTTTTTCATGAGTATGTGGCCTGCCCATCGGTGTTTGGTCTTGTTTTCATGAATCATTGCATTGCTCTTCAATGAGAATTGCTGTAGGTCAGAATTGTGGAGACTCTGTATGCGCTGATATATGGTCTCGTGGTAAGGTGTCTGCCTCATGTGCCAGAAGTCGCAGGTTTGAATCACGGTGAAGACCGTGGTTTTTTTTGCATGGATCTTCTGATAAAAATGTCCCTTATCTCTGGGTAAGGAAATTGAACTCAAATGTTCAGGATCAAGCACATTAAAAATCCTTTGGCAGTAAGTAATCAAAAAGAGTAGACTTAACAGTCGCTGATAATACAAAATTTTAGTTAAAAATCTACCCAAATTATTTCTACCTTCCACCAGAGCAAGTAAGCCACAGGAAGTTTAAAATGCCTATTATGGATAACCTTCGATGAGAATTATAACAGGTGGCATGAAGTCAACGCCAATTGTAGAACTTGAAAAGATTACAAAACTGCAATCCATGACCGATAGAAGATACTGCAGAGCCCAGCTGCAGTCAGAGAAACTCCGAAGACTGACTGACCATCCAATGCACCAGAGACTAAACAATTTGGGAAATGGGAAACTAAAGCGGAGAAACTTTGCAGAAATAGCCAAAGCAAAGATGCACGAAGATCCCATAAACGCACTAACAACACCAAAACCCATCACTACTGTACGAAAACCTACCTGGAGGCAGGATATATTTCCAGAGGTGGTAGAAAATATACCAGGTATTGCAAACAAAAACTGCCAGACTGAAAAAGAAAGGAGAGATACTACCCTAAGCTTCATAACGAAAAGCTACCCAAGCATGGACTGGACCCATGCATACACCAACGGTTCTGTAACAAACACAACACAGAACGGAGGGGCAGGAGCATTCCTGAACCTACCAAATGGCAGAAAAATAACACTGTCATTCGCTACTGGTAAGTACACAAGCAATTTCAGAGCGGAGGCAGAGGCACTGAGGGCGGCAGTGGAAGAAATGGTGACACACAGTGAAAATGAGAGCCATATAGTCCTGCTGACAGATGCTCTCGCCGTAGTCACAGCGCTAAAAAGCCAGAAAAACACTGAGCTTAATGACTTAAGAGCAGCACTCTGCAAACTGTGCCAGCAGTCCGCATCAAAAAGGGTAGTGGTACAGTGGGTCCCGTCACACTGTAACATCCAAGGCAACGAGGAGGCAGACAGACTGGCAAAAGAAGGTGCAAGACTACCACAAACAGATACCAGTATGACGTACGAAGAGTCAAAACGGCTTATCAAAGCCAGATACATGACCAAATGGGAAACCGAACATACTGGTTACACCAAAAACGATGCCTATTACCACTTGAACCGAAGAGAGCAGGTCGTTGTCTTCAGACTTCGCACTGGCCACAATAGACTGAGGTACCACCTATTCAACAAATTGAAGATAGGGTGTACCGACGAATGCCCGTGCGGTACTGGTAAAATGACCGCTGAACATCTGCTGCAGAACTGCCCGACATACGAGGATCAGAGAGAGCAGATGTGGCCATTACCAGTGGATCTGCAAGACAAGCTCTATGGCAGTGGCGACAGCCTCAGGATGACCGCCGCTTTTTTCGAAAAAATAATGGTTACTGTCTGACTGCGTACGCAGAAGAAGAAGAAGAAGGATAGCCTTCGGCTACCTGGCAACAGATATTAACACATGCCTGTTTGAATACCAGGACTCCCAAGTATATATATATATATATATATATATATATATATATATATATATAGTCATATAATAATATAGTTAATCATTTTATAATTAAAGTATAATACTTGTACTGATCATACATACTAGTCAATAATTGATTCAACTAAACCTTTTCAGCTGCCTCTGAACCACATGTCTTCAGCAAATACACACCAAATCCTCCTGTCCTGTGGCATTTGTTCCAGCTCTGTCCACATTTTCCCTTTTAAGTTCTCTTCTCCTTGTGTGTTTCATACTGTCTCTACCTTCACTTGCTTTGGGGATTCCAGAACATCGATTGCTTTGTAATGCTCTCAGCTGATTTCCATAATATGTCCTATCCCATGCAAAGCTCTCTCCTCACATCATGTTCCACTGATATACAAATATGTCTGTCTTGTATGTATGGTTCTTTCCAACATTTCCACATTAGTGATTTTATACCATTTCATTCTCTCTATTCTGACATCATGTTTCTATTTCTCTCTTAAGGGGAGAGGAGACTAACGTCTGGTCAGGCAAAACATACTGATTAGAAATGTTGGTCCTGGTCAGACAAAATATACTGGACGAGACCTCCACCTCGACTTCTTCGTAGTTGTCCTGCAGACTGTTATTCTTGACAGCCTGGCTAGTGAGGTGGGGGATTGACGTGATCCCCATTGTAGTGAGTGATCTGCAGATGAAGCCAAGCATAGTACAACCACCTGAAAGACCCCAGTCCATCTTTATCAACACACTCAGAACTGCAACCTGCCCCTTAATGCCCTTTTTAGGATGCAAAACAAGAGTAAACTCACTCATTGTGGGCATTCACAACAACACCTCCCTGTCAGGCCTTCCATCTTCTAAGAAAATAGTCTCCAGATATTTGAACTCCCAGTTTAACATTGTTTACACTTACAAATAATCTGTAGTGAATATAGATAAGTTCCGAATTATATTCTAACGTATGCCTTGTAGAATAGCCAAGGCATGTGTCATTTGTATGTTATATTTCAATAATTCTTAAGTAAACTAACCATCTTGTTACTGTAAACTTTATTAAACTACTATATGAAGGAAGTAGAGTGTTAACGTCAATTTCTCATATGGCCAAAGGTAGCCTTGTGTGACTAAACAATCATGGATGTTTAGTCATACAAGGCCGGGGAGTGTATAGCTTATACTGTGACAGCTTTTGATAATTGTTAAGTTTGCTAATCTTTATCTTGTCAATTTTAACTCTGCTGGGTTATTATATTTCAGTGAGCAGTTAGTCTAGTTGCTCATCCACTTGTTCGGATGAGCATCGCCGGTAGCTTAACTCATCGTTCTTGAACTAACTGTGTTGCGTCGGTCATTGAGTAACCTTCTGTTATTATAATTATATAGTAAAAGTGAAGATCTTGATAGACAATCAATTTGAGCTTGTGTTTTCTGATAAAAGCAATGTGATTGAAATATTGGAATATAAAATTAGAACATGGCAGATCTAGCTGAGACAGATCATCAAGGTAACTCTACTGTTGAGATGGTGGAAATCTCTGAGCAGCTAGAGCCTTTAATGACAAAGAAAATATCACCAGTGCAGCAAAGACACGATGATAGTGGTTTTGCTATCGAGTCTGCATCCTCTGAAGGTGCAACTCCATTGACTCCTTTCATTCAGACAAGGGCTGACACACAGGTTCAACATTCTTCTCCAACTCATGCTGGGGACATAATGATAGCAGGTGGTATTCCCAAAAATCGAAGGCGACCAGGTTCTACTAGAGATAGCCAATGTGTTACAATGACAGGAACTGTAAAAACTGGAAATAGTGTCGGGCAGCCCGTCGAGGTTTGTACAGTTTCTGCCATTGTTGTATTTTTAACTAGTGCTGCAAAACTGATTGTTCTTTCACAGCAAGATGACGAATAAGAGCATGTTCAAATATTGCTCAGTTACTGCACTTGGATAAACAAAATAGAACCCACATTACCGCCATGAGTCCTTCCAGGTACAGAAAACAAACAAAAATACCTAACATGTCACAAAATAAAACAAAGATGAATAGAATACAAAATTCAAGATGGCAATAATCATATTAGCCAGAGAGTAACAGAAAATGTAATGAATCACTGTCTACCACTTGATACAAGGTAGGACAACCAAGAAATGAAAATACATGAACCAATGAGTATATCTACAAACACATACAATTACACTTACATATACAAAATATATATATATATATATGTTGTTGTTTAGAATGCCCACAATAAGTGGCTGGTTGCAGTAGTTCCAAGCATGCTGATGAAGGTGGACCATGGTCCTCAACACTGTTGTGCTATGCTTGGCCTCATCTTCATGTCACTCACTACTGCGGGAATCACGTTGACCCCTCACCTCATTAGCCAGGCTGCATGAAAACAGCCGTTTCCAAAGAGGGCTACAACAAGAAAGTTGAAGTGAGGGTCTTGGCCAGTATATTTTACCTGACCAGATGTTAGTCTTCCTCCCCATATATATTATTAATAATAAGAGAGAGATACAAAGAAAGATAGGTGGAATAGAAAAGGGGGAAAGAAGAGCAAAAGAGGGGAGGGGGGTGTGCAGGGAATTCTACATAAAAGTATGACATTTATTCAAGCCATGAGGTATAAAGATGTCCAATAAGGAAGATTTACCGGTTCTTAATCTCAAACTGGTGTCAACCTTACCTTGGTATTAAATAGGCTATTGGAGAATTAAAGTCTGTTTTCCTATGTCTTGGTTACCTTTTATGACATCCTTACAGGTTACAATGTAACTATTCTTTGCTTCCCTTTTGGACCTCTGTAACATAGAGACATCAGTGCCAAACTACTGCAAAATAGCTTTAAATGAAAACCATAAAATTGTAATAGACATTGGAAACACTGCACATTGTCATGTAAGTTGGCATTATTGTGGCTAAGGGCTTTAAGTGTGTTCCTATATGTGGAATTGAATTGCAGATTACGGATGATAAACACCAGACTGATGTGGCATCTGGAAGAAAAACGAATACTAATTCCACAGCAAGCCGGCTTTAGACAGCACAGATCCACTGAGGACCAGGTCATCCTCATACCAGGCACAGAAACACACAGTAGCTGTTTGGCTGGATCTGGAAAAGGCATTTGACAAAGTCTGGAAAGATGGACTTAGAGTCAAGCTAAGAAGAAGTGATGTTTGTGGGAAAATGTACAAGTGGATCAACCACTACCTCAAACAAAGAACGGCCAGAGTCCAAGTACAAGGGCAGATGAGCAAAAAGGTGACACTCGAGCAGGGAGTACCCCAAGGGGGAGTACTGTCACCCACACTCTTCCTGGTATATATAAACGATATTACAGAGAATATACCAAGAAGAGTCCATAGCTCAATGTTTGCAGACGATCTGGCTATGTGGACCTCTGAAAAGAATCTCACCATAGCAAGAAATCGGATGCAGACGGCCCTAACATCGCTGGAAGAGTGGGCGAACTCATGGCTGGTCAAAATAAACGAGGACAAAACCACATGTACAATATTCTCGCTTTCATTGAAACCCCAAAGTACCAAATTAAGTCTAAATGGCAAAATCCTGCAGCCAAACGACAACCCAACCTATCTGGGAGTCACATTTGATCGGCGCATGACATGGAAAAGTCAGAAAGAGAGAAACCGAATGAAAGCCAGAGAAAGAATGGCAATCATGAGGAAACTTGCTGGCACAAGCTGGGGAGCAGACGAAGGCATACTAAAGAAACTGTACACTGGAAGAGTGAGACCAGTTCTTGAGTATGGCATTGCGGCATGGACAACAGCAGCGAAGGCGAACTTCGATAAAGTTAGCAAACTTCAAAACCAAGCCATGAGAATTATAACAGGTGGCATGAAGTCAACGCCAATTGTAGAACTTGAAAAGATTACAAAACTGCAATCCATGACCGATAGAAGAGACTGCAGAGCCCAGCTGCAGTCAGAGAAACTCAGAAGACTGACCGACCATCCAATGCACCAGAGACTAAACAATTTGGGAAATGGGAAACTAAAGCGGAGAAACTTTGCAGAAATAGCCAAAGCAAAGATGCACGAAGATCCCATAAACGCACTAACAACACCAAAACCCATCACTACTGTACGAAAACCTACCTGGAGGCAGGATATATTTCCAGAGGTGGTAGAAAATATACCAGGTATTGCAAACAAAAACTGCCAGACTGAAAAAGAAAGGAGAGATACTACCCTAAGCTTCATAACGAAAAGCTACCCAAGCATGGACTGGACCCATGCATACACCGACGGTTCTGTAACAAATACTACACAGAACAGAGGGGCAGGAGCATTCCTGAACCTACCAAATGGCAGACAAATAACACTGTCATTCGCTAGTGGTAAGTACACAAGCAATTTCAGAGCGGAGGCAGAGGCACTGAGGGCGGCAGTGGAAGAAATGGTGACTCACAGTGAAAATGAAAGCCATATAGTCCTGCTTACAGATGCTCTCGCCGTAGTCACAGCGCTAAAAAGCCAGAAAAATACTGAGCTCAATGACTTAAGAGCAGCACTCTGCAAACTGTGCCAGCAGTCCGCACCAAAAAGGGTAGTGGTACATTGGGTCCCATCACACTGCAACATCCAAGGCAATGAGGAGGCAGACAGACTGGCAAAAGAAGGTGCAAGACTACCACAAACAGATACTAGTATGACGTACGAAGAGTCAAAACGGCTTATCAAAGCCAGATACATGACCAAATGGGAAACCGAACATACTGGTTACACCAAAAACGATGCCTATTACCACTTGAACCGAAGAGAGCAGGTCGTCGTCTTCAGACTTCGCACTGGCCACAATAGACTGAGGTACCACCTATTCAACAAATTGAAGATAGGGTGTACCGACGAATGCCCGTGCGGTACTGGTAAAATGACCGCTGAACATCTGCTGCAGAACTGCCCGACATACGAGGATCAGAGAGAGCAGATGTGGCCATCACCAGTGGAACTGCAAGACAAGCTCTATGGCAGTGGCGACAGCCTCAGGATGACCGCCGCTTTTTTCGAAAAAATAATGGTTACTGTCTGACTGCGTACGCAGAAGAAGAAGAAGAAGAAGTGCAGATTAGCCACTTGACCTCATAGTTGCTGTTTAAAGATTGCCACCCTACCAGTGACATGTACTGAAAAATTGTGGCGTTCTGTTATCCGTTTATTGAGCAGTGAAGGGTGAAACCTACCACAATTCATCGGCGGATAAAGGTTAATAATGGTTATGCATGTCTGTTGCTCCAGCAGGCAAGTAGAGTAGGAAGTTTGAGAATAGCATGAGTTTCTGGACAGACTGTTCTTAACCAGGTCAGGCACACCGAGTAGTGACACCAGAGTCAATTGCAGCAGTTGAACGCATCATGATGAAAAATCACAGTGGCTTTGATTGAAATAGCCATACTTTTGAACATCAGTCAAGGTCCAGTACACCACATCATCCATGATGTGTTCCAGTTCCACAAAGTGTCTGCAAGGTCTGTGCCACGGCTGCTCCTCTTTGGTGCATGTCACTAGTGAGGCATTCATCTTTAAACCACTACTATGGTTTTTTGTGACTTGTCCGCATCATGAGGCCTTATGCAGGAAACTCTTGAAGTCATCTAAGGTTTTCATTTGAAGCACCCTCGTATGTTCTTCTTCGTACGCTGTCAGACATCAACTTGTATTTTTTTGAAGAAAGCAGCTGTCATCCTGAGGTTGTCAACACTGCCATAGAGCTTTTATAGTGTTGCCACTGGTGATGGCCACATGTGCTTTCTCTGGTCCTCGTATGTCAGGCAGTTTTGCAGCAGATGTTCGGCGGTCATTTTCCCGGTACCACAAGTGCATTCGTCAGTGCCACCTATCTTCAGTTTATTGAATAGGTGGTACCTCAGTCTGTTGTGGCCTGTGCGGAGTCTGAAGACCACGACCTGCTCTCTTCTGTTCAACTGGTAATAGGCATCGTTTTTTATGTAGCCAGTATGTTCTGTTTCCCATTTGGCCATGTATCTGGCCCTAATAAGCCATTTGGACTCTTCGTAGGTCACACTAGAATCTGGTTGTGGTAGTCTTGCACCTTCTTTTGCCAGTCTGTCTGCCTCCTCGTTGCCTTGGATGTTAGTGAGATGGAACCCACTGTACCGCTACTCTTTTTGGTGCGGACTGCTAGCATAGTTTACAGAGT
This sequence comes from Ariolimax columbianus, assembly GCA_036924085.1. Classification (NCBI taxonomy): domain Eukaryota; kingdom Metazoa; phylum Mollusca; class Gastropoda; order Stylommatophora; family Arionidae; genus Ariolimax; species Ariolimax columbianus. Next base: position 126,954,181 of record JAVGWX010000002.1, read on the forward strand.
ACTGCTCTTAAATCATTAAGTTCAGTATTTTTCTGGCTTTTTAGTGCTGTAACTACGGCCAGGGCATCTGTAAACAGGACTATCTGGCTTTCATTGCTTTCGCCTGTCAGCATTGCTTCTACCGCAGCCCTCAGTGCCTCTGCCTCCGCTCTGAAATTGCTTGAGAATTTTCCAGTTGCCACTGACAGTGTTATTTTTCTACCATTTGGTAGGCTCAGGAATACCCCTGCCCCTCCGTTCTGTGTTGTGTTTGTTACAGAACCGTCGGTGTATGCATGGGTCCAGTCCATGCTTGGGTAGTTTTCCGTTATGTACCTCAGGGTTATGTCTATTCTTTCTTTTTCAGTCTGGCTGTTCTTGTTTCCAATACCTGGTATATTTTCTACCACCTCCGGAATGATATGCTGCTTCCAGGTAGGTTTGCATACAGTAGGGATGGGTTTTGGTATTGTTACGGTGTTCATAGGGTCTTCGCTCATCTTTGCTTTGGCTATTTCTGCAAAGTTTCTCCACTTTAGTTTCCCATTTCCAAATCTATTTAGTCTCTGATGCATTGGATGGTCTGTCAGTCTTCTTAGTTTCTCTGCTTGCTGCTGGGCTCTGCAGTCTCTTCTGTCGGTCATGCATTGCAGATTTGTAATCTTTTCAAGTTCTACAATTAGCGTTGACTTCATGCCTCCTGTTATAACTCTCAGGGCTTGGTTTTGAAGTTTGCTAATTTTATCAAAGTTCGCCTTTGCTGCTGTTGTCCATGTCGCAATGCCATACTCTAGAACTGGTCTCACTCTTCCAGTGTACAGTTTCTTTAGTATTCTTTCATCTGCTCCCAAGCTTGTGCCAGCAAGTTTCCTCATTATTGCCATTATTTGTCTGGCTCTCATTTGGTTTCTCTCGATCTTACTTTTCCATGTCATTCGCCGATCAAATGTGACTCCCAAGTAGTTTGGGTTGTCGTTTGGCCGCAGATATTTGCCGTTAAGACTTATTTTGGTGTTCTGGGTTTTATTTGAAAGCGCGAATATCGTACATGTTGTTTTTTCCTCATTTATTTTGACCAGCCATGAGTTTGCCCACTCCTCCAACGATGTTAGGGCCTGCTGCATCCGATTGTTTGCTACGGTGAGTTTTTTTTTCAGATGTCCACATAGCCAGATCGTCTGCAAACATGGAGCTGTGGACTCTTCTTGTTATATTCTCTGTGATGTTATTTATATACACCAGGAAAAGTGTGGGTGACATTTCCCCCCCAATGGGGTACTCCTTGCTCCAGCGTCATCTTTTTGCTCATCTGCCCTTGTACTAGAACTCTGGCTGTTCTGTTTTCGAGGTAGTGGCTGATCCATCTGTACATTTTCCCACAAACTTCACTTCTTCGTAGCTTAACTTTAAGTCCCTCTTTCCACACCTTGTCAAATGCCTTCTCTAAATCCACCCGAACTGCTACTGTGTGCTTTTTGTCCTGGTAAGCATCCTCTATTTCCTGGCCTATGAGAGTGATCTGGTCCTCAGTGGATCTGTGCTGTCTAAAACCTGCTTGCTGTGGAATTAGTATGTGTTTTGCTTCAAGGTGCCACATCAGTCTGATGTTTATCATACGCTCCATCAGTTTTCCTACACAGCTCAGTAGACTGATAGGCCTGTATCCATTTGGATCTGTTCTATCTTTTTCTTTCTTTGGTACTGGTATAAGTACAGCATTTTTCCATGCATGCGGTACAATACCCCTTTTTCAGCTTTGGTTCAGGAGTGATAGTAACTTCCTCTTTGTTGTTTGGCCCAAGCCCATCAGCATTTCATTTGTTATCCCATCTTTTCTAGGCGATTTCTCTTTCTTTAGAGTTCTCATGGCCTCATCCATTTCGTTCATTGTTAGTTTTGCCATCATGTGCTCCTCTGGTGCCATGTTGATGTTGTTGTGGCTCTTTTGTTCTTCACTTATATTTGTATGCCTGTCTGTAGGGACATTGATGTGGTTTGCTCTGGCATAATGTTCTATAAAGGCGTTTGCTGCTTTTTTTCCGGTAAGCATGTTGTCGCCCTACTTGATGGTAATTTGTTTATTTGATGGTGTTTCGTCATTCATGGCTCTGACTAAATTCCATAGTTTGTTCCCTTCTTTATCTAGATTGAGGCTTTCTGTTTTGTTTTTCCAACTGTCTCTTGTTATTTGGTTCAGTGTTCTTTTGTATTCGCAGTGATGGCCTTGAGGGCGATATTTGCTTCCATAGATTGCTCTCTCTCTGCAATGTTCCTAGCATTTGAGACTTCATCCTCTGCTTTCTGCAGTTCATGATTCCAATATGGCTTGTAGTTTTTCCTTGCCCCTCTTGGGATGGTTTCGGTGGCGGCTTGCAGTATTGCTTTGCTTAGGCTTTCCACCATCGGTTTCATATTGTTATTTCGTGTGTTGATAGTTTCACACAGTCCATCTGTCAGCATTGCAAATCTGTCCCAATCGGCTCGTCTGTAGTTCCAACGTAGCAGCGGTTTTATTTCCTGGGGGCCTACTTCCATATCTACTTCTAGCGTAATTGGCCTGTGGTCGCTACCTGCCAATTGGTCGAGCACCTGACGATCTGTTTTGTGGTGAAAATCCCCCGTGGAGAAAGCCAGGTCTGGAGTGGAGGTGGTATGCGCCATGTTCTAGAATAGAAGCTAGGGCTGTCGTCCAGCCTATTGATAAGATAGAGATGTGTGTCTATCTCCCAGTCTTCCACTTCATCCCCTCTGCTGTCTGTGTCTGAATATCCCCATCTCTCCGAGTGACTGTTGAAGTCTCCAACCACAAGGCAACTGGAGTCCTTGATTTCCATACTCGAGAGCGACGGGTCTTAGTTGGGTGGGCCATACAGGTTGAATATACGGGTTTTCGTTTCCTGTGTCATTATGTGTCCTACAATTTCTGCTTGTCCGGTGTGATTTACAGATACTGCGCTACTTGGTATGCAGTTACAGTATTAGAACCCCTCCTTTGTGACCTTCTCTATCAAGACGGAAGGTCTGGTATACTCTGATTGAGAATCTGTGGTTTTTGTTGAGGTGCGTTTCTTGGATGCATGCCAAGTCTATCTTACCTTCGTACAGGAGATTTGTTAGGGAAACCTTTTTGTTAAGGACACCCTCTGCATTCCACTAGTATTTTAAGGGTCTTGAGTTTTTGGTCAATAGCTCTTGCCCCATTTCCTTGTGCCGTGACTCCACAGCACATGGGAGGCGTGGGGCCCGGCACTCTCGCTGCCTGGCGGTACTCCACTGGATGAGCACCATACTTTCTTCTTTTAAGTTGTGATGTCATCATACAGCGATTTACGTTGCACTGTTTCGTTAAGCCTGTGGCCCAGTGCATCCAATTTCAACAGGCGTTTCTGTAAGGATGCCCTCCTTAGCCTTTGGCGGTCCCCAGCCCATCTGCAAGGCAGCAGTTGTTTGAGGTCAGAGTTGTCTCTCTTAGGAAAGTTGTCTTGCAGGACTATCGAGTCTTCCCCACTCGTGTCGAAAGGGTGTGATGATGATGGTTGATATGATGGACTTATGTACTAGTTTTTCAAGTGTCCCAGAAGAGAAGCAGTCCAGTGTGTCTGTGTCCCAGGATCGTCACGTCCTACCAGAAACGTAGCATATACACGTGAGTGGGGGTATCTCCTTGCTCCCCTTTAGTATTCTCGGCTCCTCGGCAGTGATGGTACGCCTAGGATTCCCCGCCACCTGGGAGGTTGTCACAAGGGGCAGATGTGCAATATCCGCTGGCCTGCATCTCTTCTGCGTCCATTGGGATGACTGATAGGAGACAAAAGTAAAGAACGAGGCAAGAGTGCATTTTTCCAGGAAACAAGCCTGGTCATGGCACGGAGATGTTGTTCGTCTGGTGTGTGAATATATCTCTTGATCGAGGGCTGAGTCTCAACAGTTCGCAGTGAGGTGGCTGCTCTACTGCTTGCGACACCCCGACCGAGAACTAAGTCGTCTACAAATGATTTCGCACCTCCACGCCGCATAGGGTGAATATCGGACAGGTCCCCGCCCGCTTTGATCGGCGGGACGGCAGAGACCTCTTTCTGCGGATCGACCAGGTCGGACTGAGGCGCAAGCCCCAGGTCATAACCATATCGTTGCCTCCCGACGCAGTGGTGCTAAGAATATCGTCGCATATCCGGGCGGGATTCTGACTTAGAGTCGTTCAGCCATAATTCCTCAGATGGTAGCCTCGGACCATTGGCTTATCAGCAAGCACGTGAACCAAATGTCTGAACCTGTGGTTCCTCTTGTACTAAGCAGGATTACCGTAGCAGCGACCTGTCATAAGTAGGGTAAAACTAACCTGTCTCACGACAGTCTAAACCCAGCTCACGTTCCCTATTAGTGGGTGAACAATCCAACGCTTGACGAATTCTGCTTCGCAATGATAGGAAGAGCTGACATCGAAGGATCAAAAAGCAACGTCGCTATGAACGCTTGGCTGCCACAAGCCAGTTATACCTGTGGTAACTTTTCTGACACCTTTTGCTTAAAACTCTTAAAGTCAAAAGGGTCGATAGCCCACGCTTTCACGGTCTGTATTCAAACTGAAAATCAAAATCAAGCGAGCTTTTGCTCTACGCGAGGTTTCCATCCTCGCTGAGCTCGCCTTAGGACACCTGCGTTACCTTTTGACAGATGTGCCGCCCCAGTCAAGCTCCCCTCTTGAACACTGTCTTCAGAGCGGATCGCGGCCGACGACGAGTGCCGGTTACCGCTTAATTCCAGAAGCGAGGGGCTTGCGCCCCGCTCTCCGCTTGACTGAATAAGTAAAGAAACGATAAAAGTAGTGGTATTTCAATTGCGCTTGCGCCCCCACCTATACAACACCCTTCATGTGTCTTTACAAAGTCGGACTAGAGTCAAGCTCAACAGGATCTTCTTTCCTCGCTGATTCTACCAAGCCCGTTCCCTTGGCTGTGGTTTCGCTAGATAGGGACGGTGCGAATCTCGTTAATCCACTCATGTGCGTCACTAATTAGACGACGAGGTATCTGACTACCTTAAGAGAGTCATAGCTACTCCCGCCGTTTACCTGCGCTTGGTTGAATTTCTTCACTTTGACATTCAGAGCACTGGACAGAAATCACATTGCGTTAACACCGGATCACGGCCGTCGCAATGCTTTGTTTTAATTAGACAGTCGGATTCCCCTGGTCCGTACCAGTTCTGAGTTTGCTGTTGAATGCCAGCCGATGCGGACGACACCTGGGAAGGTGCCGCCGCATAGCTGGGGTGGTCCGCGGAAGATGGAAAGCCACGTTCCGAGCTCGGCCGGCCCACCGACTAGCGGCGGCGGCCTCGCCCAGCCCGGCCCCATCCCAGTCCTGCTTCGTACCCCGGCCCGACTGACCCAGCCCTCAGATCCAATCCTTTTCCCGAAGTTACGGATCCAATTTGCTGACTTCCCTTACCTACATTGTTCTATCGACTAGAGGCTGTGCACCTCGGAGACCTGCTGCGGATATGGGTATGGCCTGGCATGAAATTCACACCGTCTTCGTGGGGTTTTCAAGGGCCGACGGGAGCGAACCAGACACCGCAAGAGCCGCGGTGTTTTACTGGGCCGCGGTCCCTATCTCCGGGCAAGCCGATTCCAGAAATGTGGCTCCTTACAAAGAAAAGAAAACTCTTCCCGGGGCTTTCGCCGAAGTCCCCCACTTCGTTTGCGTTACCGCACGTGACCCCAGAGGACCAATCTCCGTGTCCAGGTTCGGGAATATTAACCCAATTCCCTTTCGATAGGTTGCGGGCCTGCTCAGAAAGTCAATCAACAACAAAAATAGTGCCCTGGGGTCAGAACTGAGTTTTCCTATCTCTTAGGACCGACTGACCCATGTTCAACTGCTGTTCACATGGAACCCTTCTCCATTTCAGTCTTCAAAGTTCTCGTTTGAATATTTGCTACTACTACCAAGATCTGCACCCGGAGCGGCTCCACCCAGGATTGCTCCCCAGGCTTCCACGCTCACCCCGACGGCTCTCCTACTCGTCTCGGCCTCATTTTCTCTAGCGCCATCCATTTTCAGGGCTGGAACTCGTAGGTTCTAATTCTGGGCTCTCAACATAGATCATCACACTGTTGATACAGAAACACAGATCAAACACACAAAATGGCCACCTTTCAGTCATCTTGAACCTCTAGTAGGCATTTATTTCGCTGCCATGTGTTAGTATAGCTGTGTGATGTTTAAGGTAATTATAATCAAAGGGCTGCAATCGAACTGAATGTGGAATGAAAATACTTACAGAAACAAGTATTTGATAGTCTTGCGGCTAAAAGGTCAGGAATAGAGGATAACACAGATGAGACTAACAAATAAATGTGAACGATTTCAGTGGAAATAGTTACAGAAATGTAACAGCACTATACATGTTTGTTTTTTATATTTGCCGCCTCTCTGGCTGTTCATCATTCTCAACACATTAAAACATTTGTATTGCTCATAAACTTGTATAGACTCATATAATCCTCCCCGTAGAATGTCTGTTACTGTGAGTATGTATCTTTACACGTTTCATAAAATTGACAAAATGTTATACAAATTCGTAGATTTTTTTTTTCCGTGGCAATATGACATAAGCAGTACACACCAAAGGACAAAGCACTACTGCAAACAAATCAGATGAGCAAAATTGACATGACTCAGGTTACATGCGGATTAGGTTCAGAGGTCAACATTTTCTATAACAACTTCTGGCTGTACCCAGAAATTATGATGACAATCTGGATACTTTTTTGATAACAATACGTATTGATTATTTTAACATAATCATTCAATAAAAAATGTATGAATCAATAATATATTAGTTTTGCTTCGTTATTTACATGTAAGAAAACTTAACATTAATTATGTGCATTAGAGTCTGTTTTATTGTATGAAATACACTCACCTTTAGCACTTAGTAAACTAAATACTCCATTTTGCAAAGAATCTTCACTATTAAGTCAGAAAGACTGCATTAGAAAACCACAAAAGCTTTAACAGAAAACGTACTGCAGCATAATGCTGAAATCAGTAATAGCCCATAAATATTACTGGAAATCCATACTAATTTAAATATGTGACTGTCATAGTCGGGGGGGGGGGGGGGGGGGGGGGGGGATAAGATCAAATGCTCCTAAAGCATGCGTCATATATAGCCTCTGACAATCAAGTTTAACCCCCGGCCCTTTCGTGTGGCTACAATAAGCCCTGCGGAACAGTTTAAACTAACAGGGAAAAGACAAGTCACTGGAACCTTAAAACCAGTTTTCTTCAGGCAGGCAGATCTCATTTACCTTGGGCGGTAGTTTGTCTAGGAGAAGGTTTCAGGGGTAAACCCAGATGAGGAATACAGAGAAGGAAACACTATTCTGGCAGCTCCTGTGACCTGGCTGGTACCAAACTATATTGATTATTGTTGATCATTTGTATCTGCTAGCTATGTTGAAAGGGGGAACATGCTGCATGGACAACAGCTTGATCTCCATATATATGTGCCCACACTTGCACCCTGGAGAGAATGCTCCAGCTTCACCCATGTGTATCCCATAGTCAGCAATGACTGAAGAAGACTTTTCTCTTGGCATATTGTTTAAATAAAGTTTTCCCTGTTACTGAGTTTTGTTATCATAACTAAAGTAAATCTATATATATATATATATAATGATAACAAAACTCAGTAAGAGGGAAAACTTTATTTAAACAATGCAAGATTGTGCACAGGGGGAATTTGTTAAAATAGCCACCTGCATAATCCACCCAAGATTACCCTTTCAATGCATTATCAAATTTATAGAAACAAAAGAAATCAAGTCCAACGCAAAAAATAAAAATCTCCAACTCCAATTGACATTGGATATTACACACATTATGTAAAATAGTTGATAGCATTGTAAGACAGTCTCTGTACTGGAATCCCCAAGGCAAGAGAAATAGAGACAGATTTAAACTCTTATGAGAAAGAAAATTCCAGACACACATGTAGGCAACATGGAAGATGTGGACAGAGCTGGAAAGGAAGACACAGGACAGGAAGACTTTGTGTGTATATTTTGAAGACCTATGCTCTGAAGGGAGCTGAATTGTTTAGATGATGAGAATGACACAAAATGATATGTGTGTAAAACTGTAGGATAATGCACTTCTTTCTTATACTTGAGAGGAACTGAGACACTAGTCCAGACAGGCACAACATACCGACCAGGACGTCATGTCAGGGTCAAGAGCAAAATACTAACCAAGACCACACCTCTTTTCCATGTTTTGTTCACTTGAAAAAGGCTGTATTCAAGGCAGTCTGACTGACAAGTTGTGGATCGTTGTGATCCCCTTAGTAATGAGCATCATGCAGCTAAAGTCAAGCATAGTACAACTTGGGTGACCACGGTCCACCTTAACCAGTGCACTTTAGATACGAGGAAAGCTACTGCAACCCACTACTTTAACGCCCTTTTCAGGGCACACGAAAAAGTAAACATACTCTTTGTGGACATTCAACAAGAACTTACACTCCATAACCTTGTCTTTCCTCACAGGTCCAGTTGGAGTTAACAGAAAATGAATTTCATCGTTTGACATCTCAAGAGCCACAGTCAATAGGAGATCACAAATGGCAATGTGGGCGTAGCCATGGTCCACACATCGTCATGTGGTCAATTCTGTGTATCCCCATTGCCCTGGTTATTTCAGCATGTATTTCATTCTACAATGGATCTATGACATGGTACAACTTAGTAGTGTATTTCAGCGAAGAGAAATCATTTGTTTACAAGTTAACTATTTGTCCAATGCTCATTTTATCTTTCCCTATCACAGTAGGTTTGTCAGCGTTTGTCATAGCTATTCCTGCTTCCGTAATGCAAGTCTCTTGGTCATGGCATTGGTGGTGGACGGAAATCTGTGATGGGGAAAAAGGATTCTATGGCTGGTTCTGCGGCAAAGTTGGGCTTCCTACATGCTCACCATACCAGGTTGTGGTGTTGGATGATGCCACTACATAGATTTAGTGTAATCCTAAAGTAGATGGTTTGCTGTGGGGTCCACATGAAGCAAAGAGTAGAACCACTGCAACCATCTGTGTCGTAAAAGACAGCTAAACTGGAATTATTTATGCGGTTAGCAACCTCACCATGTAAAACAAATTTCTTTAGAAACTACCACTGTATCAACACACAAAGAGCTTTGGTGTAGGCTTCAGTAAGGAGTCAACTGCAGTGGTGACTCTATGCTTCATAATGAGTGAAATTGAGATGATGATAATAAATAGCAGATGATACTTTAGAAGAATTATTCCCAACCATTTCCAAATCGCTGCCCCCCTAAATAATTCGTAGCAGCCCACTACTCATCACCGTCACATAATGAAATTGAAAACCTACGAACAAAAATAACATTTTAAAATATAGATTTGGTTTGTGAGCCCCAGTTTGGTAACCACTGTCATAGGGAATGAGGCGTTATTGACTTAGGTCATGAGCTTTATAACTTATTATTCTTTCTGTTTCTACTGGCTATTGACTGGATTATGAAGACAACAAAATCAATTAATAAAAATGGAGTTTGACAAAATCACTTGATGATCTGGAAGGTGCAAATGGCTTGGCTCTTCTGTTCCATAACCCCATAATGAAAATCCGATTTAAAATAATATAAGTATACTCAATGGGAGGTCACAGAAATTGGGGCAGAGGAAAGTCAAGAGAAGAAACAAAGATTATGAGAAGAAATGCGAGTAATGACAATCAGATTGTTTTGGGCACACACACTTCTAGATGTGGAATCATTCCTATATCTTGGTAGCAATATAGACATAAATAGGAGATTCAGATATCAAAATAAGAACACAAAAGGCAAGTCAAGCTTTCATTGCATTGAGGAACTTAAACTAATCAAAAGAAATGAAGAAAAAGAAACAAAAATAAAAATCTTCAACCCAAATGTAAAGTCATTTCTTTGGCTCAGGAGTGATGAAGCGGTTACCAACACTGCTCACAACTCAAACTTGCCGGGTTTGGCTTCTTGAAACAACATATACCTTTGTCGTAAGTAAGTCTATTAAAGAAATGCACTCTGAAGTCAGATGTACTGGGCTATCAGGTGCAAAACACAGTAGAACAATCATCACTTTAGGATATATAAAAAAATATTTTTTTTTGAAATGATTATACTATCGTACTTAAGGAGGTGAGGATGACAGTGTTCATTCTTCTTCTTGTGTCCGCATCTTTGATGTTTACACCTGTCCCACATGCTCAGCAGTTTGTTTATTTAGTCTGCATGTACAAACTGGTGTACGTAAGGGAGCGGTGTAGCACAGTGATTAGCGCGCTGGTTTTGCATCTGAGTGCTGAGTTTTGCATCGGCTCCTGGGTCGATCCAGCCTAAATGGGTACCGGTTCAGTCCGGGAAGTAAAAGCGGCGAGGGAGAGGAGATGGCTACTGCCCTCATATAGCCGAGCCTTTGAAATGTGAATCTGAGATTGCTAACACCTCACACCTCTACGGCAGTAATGCTATGGGTTACTTTACTTTACACACTGGCGAAGAAGACAGTCAAAGTTGTACATGTGTATTTTCAGTCTGTCTGCCCTGTCTTTAGGCAAAGAATAGTGATCTGTCCCTCCCAGTCAAGGGTGTAATAGTCATCATTTGGTTGGTTCTGTTCTATTCTGATAGTCTGGATAGTTCTTTTTCTAAAAGTGTGCAATTTCAATGTCTTTTTGTTCACAATTTTCACACCTTTTTCATGTCTATCTGCCTTCTTGTTTCTCCATATGCAACAATGGGATTGCAACTACTTCTTCTTTATGTTTAGGATCTTTGGTCATTCTATATCTGCAGGCCAATTGCCATGTTGTAGTTTGTAGTCTTCACCATGTCGGAGCAGGTGCCCCACAGTTTTTTGTCTCAGCTCCTTACTCTCTGACCGGTCAGATTTGGTCTCATTTCACTATAGAGTGGGCATTTCTGTAGAATGTGCTCAGGATTCTGCCCCCTGTTCCACATGGGCATTCATTGGTGTGTGAGATCTTTAGTTGGGTATAGATGTACTAGTAGTCTACAGTGACCAGTTCTCAGGTTGAAATAAGGTAGTTTGTTGGTTTCTTTTGAGTTGGCAAATTAGGTCTGGTCTACCAATCATGTTCATGTCTTCTATCCATTGAGGTATATACTGATTTCTGATGATGTTCTTGACTTCTCTGTATGGTACTCAATGATTAAATTGTGTCTTTTTACCGACATCGTTTTCTGGAGCATCAGTTCTCTTGTTTTCTGTGATTCAGCAGTGGGAAGGTGGCATTGGATTGCTGTTGTTGAGGATCTCTGGAGTTTTTCCTAGTTCTACTCTGATTTCTGATAACAGCGGTTGGTTGTTTGTTTTCTGTATTACATCTATTAGAAATCTGCAGTTTGTGAAGACAGCTATTTTTGATGTTGATGGTTACTTTTGTGTCTGAAGTATTCTCAGTGCTTGCAGGTGATTCTGCTCTGAGGTTTGTAGATGACTTCCCTGTTAGGAAAGCCTCTTCTGTCATATAGTTTGTCTTCTGAAAGATACCTTGCCAAGTTCAGTTCTTAGGTGCAGAAGTTTGCCACTCTTGAGAGTTTTCAGTACAGATAGTACATCTGTGAAGAATTCTTGTTATAAATCATTTACAGCTTAATCAAGTGGTTGAACCTTAGCAGCGTAGTAGAGTTAGCAGAATTTACCAGTAAGATTACATTTTGTTGCATAATGGTTTGCAGAGCAGAGTTAGCTACTATCAATGTTAATGAATTGAGTCCTTTTTACTGTGTCAGATAAGTGCTCTACCCTCAGATAACTGTACATTCACTTCTGTCATATATATATATTATATTTAATCCACATTCTATGTAGACATAATTGGTGCTACAATATTTTGATATTAATTTGTGGACATTTGAAAGCAAGTTAGAGAGTCTTCTATCCTAGATGGGTTGGACCACTCTGGAATAATTTGTGGCAAAGATACACTAAGGTTTTTTGAAAATAAACTCCATTCATGGGAAAGTACAACACATGCCATTCTCAGGTCCAGAATTTACTACTGAGAAAACTATCAGAAGTCATTAAAATCACCAGCCCATTATATTATTATGAACTGAAGCATGTGATAATTCAGGAATCATGACAATCACTAACCCCTTTAATCATCATATACCGAAACCTGTGATAATTCAGGATTCATGACAATCACTAACCACTTATATCATCATATACCGAAACATGTGATAATTCCTCAACTGAGCATTTACTGGGGAAAAGCAAACTCTACAGATGTTCTTGTCTTATTGTCCCATTTTCTCTCTTGGCCAAAGTATAGAGCCACTGCTACAGTTGGCCTCGTTAAACGAAACCTGCATCAAAGCACTTGCGTGCTTTTGTAATAGTGGTTTCTGTAGCAATCTTTCAACACAATGAGGTATCTAGTCCCATGCACAACTCTCTTCTGTCACCTTTTACGACATGCATGGAGTAGCAGTGGCCATGTTCTTTCCTTCCCAGTAACATCAGACAAATAAAAATATATCTGAATAGAAACTGTTTCTTTTAATTAGTGTTAATTGTAATATCATAAGATGTGCTTTCATTGGAATATCATAAACTTGTTTAACATCTTTTTATGAATTTACTAATTGTAAGTTTAGTTTCATTTGTATGTTGGTATTGGCTAAATATTCTGCATTAGTTTCTTCTTACTGGAAGATGAGTAAGAAATGAAGAAATCCAGCAGAAAGTCGGAATAATGCCGTTCGTCACCTATATAGACAAGCAGAGAATTAGATGGTTGAGCCATAAGATAGTTCTATGATTTTACAATCAGCCGAGCCTATAACAACAGATAGTAGGACTATAGAGCTAGAAGGAGTCCAAGAAAATGTTGAATTGATGGTGTTAAAGAAATATTACAAAGCCATGGATTTAAAATATCAATGGACAAACAGATAGCATACAAAAGAAGATGGCACCTCCTTACAATGTCTAAACACATAAATGCACATATATTATTAGATGAAATTGGCAATATCATCGTTTGTTATTGCATATATATATATATATATATGTGTGTGTGTGTATATGTGGTGTATGTGTTCGCTATAGCTGAGAGGTAAGACACTCACCTCGTAAGAAATGAGAGTGAGTGTTATAGCCTTGCAAGTTTCAAGCATGCCCTAGTCTCAAGGAAAGTGAGATCGTTTGCTTAGTCCTATTGGAGATGGATAATAAACTTGAAAGTCCCGGGTACCTGTACACGTGAAAGAACGTTTGTTAGTTCGAAATTGAGAAAAGCGTGTTGTTTACCGATTTCCGGGCATAAACATTTGGAGAAATTATGAAATTCCTGCTCAAATAACCATCTACGTTCTTTCAGTCTAAGCTACAGGAAGTATATCACAAAAAAAACCTACTGCGAATAGTCTTCGGGTACCTGGCAGGAAGCATACACCTGCCTGTTTGAATACCAGAATCCCATGTATTACAAGTTTGACACATGAGATGTAAATATGCGATAAAGACATATGTTAGTAATGGAGAAAATTATGTTCCTCTGCAACTTGTATATAACTATTCAATGACCACTTCCACTCATGTCACTCTTTGGGAGCAAGGATTGCCACACACTGCAATTTCCCAAGCTTGTCATAACAGGCCACTAACAAGCAGTGTAAATGGAGCTAGCAACCGTGTTATGTAAAAAATATTCCAACATTAACCACCAATGCAATAACACAGAAAGAGTTTTGCTCACACTTCTTGGAGGCTGCAACTGTAAAAGTGGTACTAGTCTTTCTAATTGGGGAGACAAGATAAGGACAAGAATGCTCGCTGTGCTTTTTACTTCACTATTACTTTATATTGCCATGCTTGCTTTACACATATACACAACTATTCCCTTATGCTTTATTTTATATATTGATATAAATATATACTATTTGAGTATTATTCACTTATAAGCATTATTTTAGCATTATAAGATATATTATAATGTATGGTAATGTATTTGTCCTAGCTGGGCTGGGATCCTTTATGCTGGCTTCAAAACCGTCCATAGTGAGGATGGTGTATGAGGGAACATTTTAAAAGATGAAAAAGGGGGACATTAGATATGATGGATAAAGTGGACATTAATTAGGATGGATAAAGAAGGCGTTAACTATGATGGATAAAGTGGACATTAAATATGACGGATAAAGGGGACATTAAATATGAAGGATAAATAGGACATTAATTATGATGGACAAAGTGGACATTAAATATGATGGATAAATGGGGCATTAACTCATTCAGGACAGGCGATCCCTGCCAGGGGTCAATTTTTCCTGTCAGTTCAGGACGAGAGGCTCCTGTCAAGGGCCAGTGATTTTAAGATATTTTTATTATTTATATACATTTTTTTCTGCCTGAGAGACTTTTTAGTTACTTCAGAAATGTAGGGTGATGCTTTAGTTTCGTTTTATATAAAAATATTAAAATTAATCAGTTTTTTTTGTTACAAAATTATTTACGGTACTCTTTTTTCTTAGTCTCTTTAAAATTATTTCTCAAATTGAAAATATACATTTCATTTAGCTCCTGACAAGCTCTATGGCAGTGTCGACAGCCTCAGGATGACAGCTGCTTTCTTCGAACAAATTCAAGTTGACGTCTGACAGCGCACGAAGAAGAAGAAGAATTTAGCTCCTGTGTTGATTTTTCTAGTCAATCTGAATTATGCTGGCAGAGAAGTCAATTCTTTACAAAAGGTGCGCGTTGTCAAATAAAACAAACATATAATTTTTGTGGTCGGAGACAATAAACATACATTTTGTTTTGTTTTCCTCATGATAGACGTTTTTTATGACTCAGAAATGAAAGTAGATCTATTCTTCAGGTCTTTGGCTGTAAATGAACCAGTGAAACCTTAAATTTGTGTAAAATATGTAATATTACCCATTTGAAGTGATAAAGTGGCCTTTTCCGAATCAGGTAACAATAATTCTCAAAATTGTCATGTGCTAGACCAATGCCATGTTAGGTCTACGTTAGATAATTTTGTAAATGGATGTAGTTTCAAAACAAGTGTGTTCCAAGTACAAAACATGGATTAGCAGTCTATATTGATTAACTGACATGTTCATTGGTTTTTTCCCCCCGCGCATTTTGTTTTTTGGTGCTGCATGTTTCTTACTTCTTTACTATTTTAGAAATTGAGCTTTATTTATACAATTTATATTTTCTTATTGCTTATGCAATTCCCTTTCATTCCATATAGGACACGACCACATAATATGATATTATAAAACACAGTGACACTTGAACTGTAACACTATATGGAAATTTTAGAGGGATGGAAAATGTGCTGCACAAAACATGGGAACTTCGCTACATTCTGAAAGTGTTAATTATGATGGATAAAGGGGATGTTAAATATGATGGATGAAGTGGACATTAAATATGACGGATAAATGGGATATTAATTATGACGGATAAAGGGGTCATTAAATATGATGGATAAAGGGAGTGTTGAATATAATGGATAAAGAAGATGTTAAATATGGTGGATAAAGTGGATATTAAAATGATGGATAAAGAGGATGTTAAATATGACGGGTAAAGAGGATGTTAAATATGATGGATAAATGGGACATTGAATATGATAGATAAAGGGGAGGTTAAATATGGTGGATAAATGGGACATTAAATATGGTGGAAAAAGAGGATCTTAAATATGATGTAGTAGGTGCGGATCAGAGGACATTAGATATGAAAAAGGTGACAAACGATACAGAGACATTAGATATGATACATACATGGGCATATGAGGTATTGATGAAGGATCATTAGATGGGATGAATGAGAGTATTAGCTATGGATTGGGGGGGGGGGGGGGTGTCTTTATTCCGATTGATAAGAAGGGGAGAGGGAGACATCAGATATGATTGTTAGTGGGGATGTTAAATAAGACAAAAAAGGGGAGCATTAAATAAGACGGATAAGGGGAACATTATATATGATTGATAAGGGGACATTAAATAAGATGGGAAAGGAAAGCATTATATTTTATTGTTACGGGTTAGATTAGAGAAGATTGTTATATGAGACATTAGATGTGATTGACATGGGAGACATTAGATAAGGAACATTATATATGATTATGGGGATATAAGATGTGATTGTTAAAGGAACATTAAATAAGACAGATAAGGGAAACATTAGATATGATTGTTAAAGGGACATTAAATAAGATGAATAAGGGAAACATTAGATGTGATTGTTAAAGGGACATTAAATAAGATGAATAAGGGAAACATTAGATGTGATTGTTAAAGGGACATTAAATAAGATGCATAAGGGAAACATTAGATGTGATTGTTAAAGAGACATTAAATAAGATGAATAAGGAAGACATAGATGTAATGGATAAAGGAACAAAGATATGATGGAAAAGTGATATGATGAATTAAGAGGGCATATTGAAACAAAATCATTCACCAGCATTTAAATGGTGACACTGTAATCAATGAATCAATAATGCTCAGGCAGTTTGAGCTTTTAATCGAACTTTACGCTGAGCTCGGGTGAACAACTCTAGGATGGCATCAGGATTATGTGCATGCAACTAGATAAAGGGCAATCAGAATTCATAAAGTCTGCCATCTGCTGAGCACCTATATATCTGCTTGGAGTGCCATGATGCCAGTTCTGCTTAAGATAATATTATAAGACATATTTAACTTACAGTACACACTTTATACCTCTTTGAAGCACTGTATACATATTTATGGTTCTATGACTTAATGTTTAACGTGATGCTATTTGACTCTGTGGTCTTATATATTTGAAACTGACTAGTATTTTCTTAAATGTCCTACGGTACTCCACTGTACAAGCTTTACACCCAAGTGTATTTTGCTAAAAAGTTACATTTATTAAAGTGTTAAAAGTTTATGTAACTTAAAGGTCAAGGTAAATAATTTCATAACATATAGTGTCGTTCGAAGTGAGGTATTAGCAGTGGTTTTTCCAATGATTTTCCATCACTCCCATCTATGTGTGCCATCACTTCCATTTATGTCTGCCTTTGCTCCCATTTGTGTGTGCCTTCACTCTTATCTACATGTGCAATCACTTCTATTTACATGTATCATCACCCCTGTCTACGTGTGCCCCAAAATGTGTGTATTTTTACTGTATGAAGTACGTTCCTTTATGATCAAATAAAATAAAAACGATCTTTCAGATGTGTAGGCTACTTTTATTTCCATGCTTTTCATAAGAAGCCTTTGTTGTGGGAAAATTATTGAATTTTAGTTAGATCTTGGGGAACGTTTCTCAGTTACCTTGCTGTAAATTTGGTGCTTGACTGTTAGATTAAGAGAAGGAGAGAAAACATAGTAATGAACTGGTGAGTTTCTAAAGCCAAGACTTTGTAGAACAAAGTTAGGCAGAAGTGCACATTTCACACACAAAAACACATTTCAGGCAGAAGTTTCTGCTATTGGACTGATTACGTCTGCATTTGATTGACAGAATATTTAGATGGACGGGGACTTTCTGCAAGACTGGGTACATTCCCTTATGTAGTGTTCCAGTTCATACCGCTGGTAAATATGCTATTGGCTGCTATAATTAGAGAACAAGAGAAGATCTGCAACGACACCTTACTTTTCTTTCATTTTCTTTTGCGTTTGTTCTAAATCTCCTGCTACCAATCTGCGAGTAGAGCTTTGCAAGTAGCAGGATGTAGTCTGGAGAATGGAATGCATTGTGTCACTAGTTTACAGCTTGACTGCAATATTTGCACCTTTTGGTCCGACACATCCGTCTTTGACAGGAGACCTTGTACAGTGTAGTCTCTAACACTTGATACTGAACAACAGGATCTGTGTTGGGACTATATGTACTGTTACTCATATTGTCAAGATGTGTGTTGTCCATGTTTTGTACCAGTAGTTCAAAGTTTGGATGCATTGAAAATTAGAGTTGGTACCAGACAGTGCTTTCTATAAACTATTTACATTTGACCAAGTATCCTGCAATTGAATACAGAAAGGTCAAAGATAGTGTGATCAATTTAGACCTAAATAGTTAGATAACTTACAGTTGCAGTTCTATACTAATTTGACAAATAGCTTATTGAGACGAGAAGTTAATCATGTCATAGGTTGCATCAGCTGACTAAACAGAGGATAACAAGCCAGGCGGTTGAAGGGAAACTTGTAACTATGATCATCTGTGTTAGTCCTGGAATTCTGGCTGTTCTTTTGGTTTAAACCATTCCTTGCTGCTTTGTTTTACTTTATAGTGGCTGATCAAGTTTAAGAAGTATGCTCCTCAAACAAGCACTTGTTGTAAAAGAATGTTGAAAGACTTGTATTTTTGTAAACGAATGCATGTTTCATTCATGGATAACATTTGAACTGATTAAAAAACTTATTAGTGTCATAAACATAACAATTGCTGAAAACAATACTGGAAGAAAAGTGGAAGGGAAACAATGCTGGAAGGAAAGGTGGAGGGCAAACATGCGAGAGGTAAACACTGCGATAAGTAGGAAGATAACATCAATGACTGGCAGACTGTACCATCATAGCAAGAGACAGGGGGCTGGAGATCCATTACAGCTGACCTTCCATGTGGAGAATTGTAATATATGGGTTCAGATCAATGGGGAATGGATGTCACCATAAATATTGCAGAAGATCACGCCATCGTAAGGGAAACAGAGAAATCAATACCGGGTACAGAAACTGTACTCATCAAAATCAATGACACAGCTAAGGCATTTGGTATGAGGATAAATGATAATAAAACAAAAGCGATGTTAATAGCCAAACAAACTCAAAGACTAAATATCAGCATCGAAGAACAGACCATAAGACAAGTGCAGAGGTTTTCATATTTGAACCAAAGTATTACAGAGGATGCCTGCTGCGAGGTTGAAATTAGAACTTGGATCGTAGGAGCACAAATGGCATTACATCGGAAACAAAAACTTTGGACAACAAATAACATCAACATTGAGCTTCAGAAAAGAGTAGCCACTGCACATAACTGGACGGAAGCATTGTGCGAATCTGAATCATGGACTGAACCTTTTGAGATGTGGTGATATCACAGGATGACAACTCTGAGCTGAACAGAAAAACGGTCAAATGAACAAGTGCTTAAAGATATAGGGTCATATAGACAACTGACGAGTATACAAAAAAGTGGATTGTCTTGTCTTTGTAATAACATGAGACATGGAGGCTTACTATTGAAAACACTAGAAGAGATCTGCTGGAAACAGGACAGTGGCATACCATGATCAGAATGATTCAACACCATTTTCCAGTCTCACTAACCTGATGATGATGATGATGATGAACTTTATCATTATAGGACATGTGGGTGTACCGATTGAAGACAATTCCGAATGCCAAATGACCACTATTTATATCCAGCTGATCAGTTAAAGACCTATTCGTGTTTGACCAAATTGTAAAGACCCGCATTTGGTGCATCCCTAATTCAATATATAACTCATCATTGTATTGTTCTGGCCTCATACAATAAAGTCACCAACATTTGATACCCAAAAACAGCACCTGCCATGGAAATATCTCTACTTTATATTACCCAATGTAACTGATCTTTTTATTGTCCATGTCAGTTGTTAAAATTTTAATTTTTAATTCATTTACAGTCATTGTATTGATCTGTTGAACGACATCTTTACATTCTTTTCTGTTGCTAGAGTGTTATCTGCTCTCAGCTGTCATTGCTAAAGACTTATTGTTCATGTGCTCTCTGTTCATGAATTAAGCTCGAGTGCATAGCCCAGATGTTGATTGTGAATGTTCTGTTTGGTGACAGCTGGTAGTGAGTGGAAGGCATAGCAATAATTCATGTTTTATTGATTAAATTGTATTTTCTTGTGGTTGTGTCTGAATTCTACCAGTTCTTCTTGGGACTGCTTAGGATGCCTTTTGGGCTGAATGTGGCACTACAGCATATGCTCTGATGAAGTCTGAAGGAAAAAGTCAGAAAGAATGTGAGAGAAACTCTCCAGAAAACCAGCTTTTTAAAAAAGTCATTTTCCAGGGCCACCACTTGGAAGCGCAATAACATCTTGGTCAGTTTTGATTCACTGACCTTGGCACAGACACACCTATGAGTCGCTGACTGTTATCAGCTCATCCACCCATCTTCCGCCCCATACGAGGTGACTAAGGAGGATTGCGTATGTGACTTGCTACCCCATCTTATATAATAGGAGCCATTTAATCAGTAATGTCATTACAAAGTAGCACTCATTATTGCTCTATTCTGTCAAGTAAAACTTCTTCTTCCCCCTTGCTACCTTGGGGTGCATACATTTGATCTTATATTCAAAACAAGAAACTTTTTTATGGGATGAGGAAGCTGACTCTATATTTAAAACAAGATAGTTTTTATGGAATGAAGTAGCTGGACCTACACCAAAATCAAGAACAAAATTTGGGGATGAGGGAGCTAATCCCATATTCAAACCAAGAAAGTTTTTATGGGATGAGGGAGCTAACCCCATATTCTTCTTCTTCTTCTTCTTTGTTCGTTCTCAATCTCCCACTACCAAACCCTGAACAGGCTTAAGTAGCAGAATGTAGTTCAGAGAACGGAATGCGTTGTGTCGTAGTTTACAGCTTGACTGCGATATTTGCACCTTTCGGTCCAACACATCCGACTTCAGCAAGCATTTTTTTAGTACCGGGTTAGCATTCCCTCTTCGATCCCTTCTCTTTAGCCAGTCTGCCCTGTTGCAGCCTGTTATCCAGGATCACCGCGTGGAGGTGTAGAAGGGTCTTGGCAGCTATGGTTCGCTGGCCCTGACGCTAGCAGTCAGCTATGGGTCGCTGACCACTGCAGCTCATGCGCTGCTCAGCATCTTGATCCCACCCCATATTCAAACCAAGAAAGTTTTTATGGGATGAGGGAGCTAACCCCATATTCAAAACAAGAAAGTTTTTATGGGATGAGGGAGCTAACCCCATATTCAAACCAAGAAATTTTTTATGGAATAAGGGAGTTAGCCCCATATTGAAAACAAAGTTTTTATAGGATGAGGGCGCTGACCCCATACCCAAACCAAAAAAAATTTGTATGAGATGAGAGAAGTTTTTATGAGCTGGTCCATGCCCAAACTAAGAAAGTTTTTATGGGATGAGAGCACTGGTCCATACCCAAACCAAAAAAGTTTTTATGGGAAGAAGGAGCTGACCCTACACCAAAACCAAGAAAGTTTCTATTGGATGAGGGGGCTGGCCCACACCCAAACCAAGAAAGTTGTTATGGTGTGAGGGAGCCAATTATGGCAGTTCTTTTGAGCCCTGCCTATGGACTCAGCCACCTTGGCCTTGTCTTCCACAACTCTTCGTCAGATGTTATATTTACCCAGTGTGCCTCCAAACACTGCCCCACTTTGTTTGTGAAGCATAGATATTGACTGCTGATTTAGTGTCTAGAAAATCGACATGGGATGCTTAACCCTTTAGAGTCCAAATTGCTCGCCTTGCAGTCAACTAGAGCAGCTCCACTTACAGTCCAATTTATCTGAAACAACATGTTGAATATCAACCAATCTTATTTACTTACTTACTTAGTCGCTCCTCTTCTACTGTGAGGTATAGAGGTTTGCCAAAGAGAACGCCACACTGCTCTATCCGCCGTCTTTTTCCTGGCCTCTTTCCAATCCAGCCCTCAATCACTTAGGGACTGTCGTATGTTGTCTTCCCAACGTACTTTGGGACGTCCTCGGGGTCTGCGTCCTTGACTTTTGATCTCCCATGACCGCTTTGGTATCCGATCTTCTTCCATTCTACAGACATGGCCAAACCACTGTAGTTGGGACTGCTCCACTCGTGTCTGCAGGGGTTGAACTTCCAGATTGCTACGTATTGTCTGGTTACGGATCTTGTCCCTTTTCGTCACCTGAACCGCCTTTCTTAGGTACCTCATTTCTGAAGTTTGTAATTGCCTTTCTTGGGCTGTAGTCATTGCCCATGACTCACATCCATAGGACAGGCACATAGGTCGAGCGGTATACATCCATTTTGTTTTCCTGCTTATTTCTCTTCTACTGAGGAAACCTCTGTTTATTGCATGGAACAGTCTACCTGCTGCTGCCCTTCGTGCAGTTAACTCCTCTTTGATTCCTCCCCTGCTGTCTATTACCACTCCTGGATATTTAAAGTTGCTGACCTGCTCCAGTGCTCGTGTTCCCAGGGTTATCTGATGTCTCTTTTCATCTCTGGCGATCACCATGGTTTTTGTTTTGGAGTTGCTGATGTGCATTCCTCTCTTCTTCAACTCTTCTTCCCAGACCTGCAAGTTGATCTGGAGATGTGCTTTGGTTTTTGTGATCAGGGCCACATCGTCTGCAAATGCTAGTTCCGATATGTAACTTGGTCTCATCTTCCAGTACCCTACTTCATACTTTTTTTGTCCGTTCCTTGCAGGCTTTGATGATTTCATCCATGAGGAGTATGAAAAGGTACGGCGGTGATAGAATGTCCCCCTGTCTTACTCCGCTAGTGGTCTTGACCTCTTCTGACTTTTGATTTGATGTCCGCACATAATTTCTGCATGTTTTATAGAAACTCTGTATGGCAGAGATCAGGGGTCCTGGGATGTTCTTCCTTGTCAGGCAATCCCAGAGTTTGTCCCAAGGAACTTTATCAAATGCTTTCTCCAAATCCAAAAAGCAGAGATGCATCTCTTTATCATATTCAAGAGCCTTTTCACTTAGCTGTCTGAGTGTAAAGATAAGGTCTTGAGTACTTCTGTTTGCCCTAAACCCACATTGAGTTTCATCCATATTTGGCTCTGCTAGACCTCTTAATCGCCGTTCTAGAATCCTAGAGTAAACTTTCCCGGGGACACCGAGAAGGGAAATACCTCTGTGATTTTCACATTGTCGATTGTCGCCCTTTTTAAATATATGGCATTATTATTGCAACCTCCAAGTCTCTTGGTATCTTCTTGTGGCGCCAAGCTGCCTTGAGAATCTTCATGAATAGCATCTCTCCTGCCGCTCCCATGGATTTAACCATTTCTGGTGTTATACCATCATGTCCTGCTGCTTTACCAATCTTAATTTTCTCCAATGCTGCCTTTAGTTCTTCCATTGTGATATTATCGTTTCCCTCCATGGCTCCCTCTTCTTGAATTGGGACTGTTACTTCCAGAGCTTGGTTTTCCTCCACTCCAAGGAGATCTGAGAAATATTCTTTCCATCTGTTCATTACCTCTTCTGGGGCGGTCAACAGCGAACCTTGTTTATCTTTAACAAATTTCAGGGGGCATTCCTTTTCCTTCCTCATGTTCTTTAAGGTCCTGTAGAACAGTTTCTGGTTTTCTCCAGCATTATTTTTACAGTTTCTCTCCAAATTCTTCCCAGGATTTCTGTTTGGCCTTGAGCACAGTCTTCTTTGCTTCTGTTCTAGAATTTACATATTCTTTATATTTCTTTGGTTGTACTTCTGAATTGCAAGCCCCTAGGTATTGCTTCCATGCCTGTTTCTTTTCTCGTATTATTGTTTTCACTTCTTCTGTCCACCATGGTGTACTCTTTCTCTTCCACCCTTCTTTGGTTTGACCGCATGCCTCTGCTGCAGCCTCTTTGAGGATGTCTTTGAATTTTACCCAAAGCATTTCCATATCTTCTTCAGATTCCTCTATCCTTTCTGTTGCTGTTGTTATGAGCCCTTGGTATCTCCTCTTAACATCTGGTTCTCGTAGTTTGTAAGCCTTAATTTTATTTTCTCCTCGTGTATTATGTTTCATGCTTGCTGATGGGTGTTGCCTGGCTGGATAGTGTTTTTCAATTTCTCTCTTTATTTTAACTAGGTAGTGGTCTCTTCCTATCTCTGGTCATCTGAACACTCTAGCATCCTTTACATACTTGAAATCAGTTTTCCTCACTATTGCATAGTCAATTATGGATCTTTCATTTCTTGCCGGCTCACATCTTGTGTAGGCATAGATACGCTTGTGTGGAAACCTTGTATTTGTAATAACAAGGTTTTGTTCTCTGCAGAATCTCAGCAGTCGTTTTCCATTGTCATTTAAGACGTCTTCTCCATACCTACCGATCACTCCATCCCATCTAGAATAGTCGTTTCCAACTCTTGCGTTGAAGTCTCCAAGGAGAAGTATTTCATTATGGCAATCGTCAATGGTCCTTTGAAGGAGCTCATAAAATTCATCTTTTGTGTCAGTGCTCTCATCTTTGTTTGGTGCATACACAGTGACGATATCCATTTGACTATCCTCCTCTTGTAGACTTAGAACCATCAGTCGTTCTGAAATGAACTTCCATCCTTTAATGTTTGCTTTGTTGTTACTATTCACCATACAGCCAACTACTGCCCTGGCTCGTTCACTCAAGGGAACTCCGCTGTAGTATAGCATGTTGCCATCATGGTCCAGAACGCCCTGTCCCTTTTTCTTTGTTTCTGTAAGTGCCAGGACTGTCAATTTTGCTCTCTACATCTCCTCTATTAGTTCATGTTCTTTTCCGTTTATACTTCTTACATTCCATGTTCCTTAAATCGTGGTCCTTATTTCTCGCCTGTTCGTCGCCGTTGAGGTCAGTCCGGTTTTCTCTATGTTTTGACTTGTAATCGTTTTTTAAGACAAACAGGTGATTAGCCTGTTGTGTCTTTGCATTGTGGAGGGGGCTGCCTCCTTACAGCCTCCATGTCTGCCGACCCGTTTTTGTCCACGGCTGCTTATTTATTCGCAGCTAACCTCCAAATTATGAGGCCTTTCAGCAATACGCAACCCTGCTGACGCTCCCCCAGGAACCAATCTTATTATTTACCTAAATTTGATTTACAAATAAAATTTTAAAATCATAATTTTAATGTTAATGCATTTTTGTGTTGTTGTTAACCATGAAACACATCAAATGTATATTGTTGTCTTCTAAATTATGCTGGACTGTAAAGGGTTAAGACATCCTTAGAATAGCTTACAAGAATCATGTCACAAATGTCAATGTACGCAGTTTGTCAGACCAAAAATCAAGACCTCTTATTTATTGTAAAAACACAGAAACTCCAATATACAGCCATAAGCTATGATTAAATGAATTGCCTAACATTATACTCTGTGTAGCAGCTTCTGTCAAGAGAAAGAGAGGTCACCCTGGAATGTGCTGGACGGATGATGTTTGAAAGTTGACATGCACAACCTTGAAAGATACCGAAACATATGAGCTGGACAGACAGCGGTGGCTACAGATAGTTCATAAAGTAGTGAGATGTGAGGCTCCTACGACCTCTTAGGTTACAGGAAAGACGAGACAAGACTTTGCTTGCTTTGATTGACAACAGTACCAGGTGTTCTCCCCGATTGATATTTTCAGAAGGTAGTCATGCTGAGATTATCACTCTTGGCTACAATTCTTATGTAGCAGGTTACAGTGGCTCTCATTTTATTATCCTGGGGTGTACTGATGAAAGTGTGTCTGTATCACTTTGAATGTAGTGCAATGTTTCTTTGTAGGTTTGCCACTCATGGTACCCATTTACAGCTGGAGTATGCATACCTTTTTTATTTTGCGCATACACCTTATTTCTCTATTCCTCAAGGCGGTGTTCGTTGCACAATTGTTTTTATTTTGTGCCTGTCGGCCCAGTGCATCCGACTTCAGCACACATTTTATGTAAGAGTCTTCTTCCTCCTGCATTTTCTAAAGGTTTGCTTCCCCGGGGTAACGGCGGTGCTGTGATGGGGATTGAACCCAGCACCATCAGGATGTGAGCCGTGTTACTTAACCACTAGCCCACGCCATCCCAGTATGCAGTTAATGGTAGTTGAACCCTGTGCTTTTGTCATAAAAAGCGAGAGCTCTACCACTACACTAATCAAATTTGTTGGTGTAATAGTTAATATTGTTTTATTTTTTTTCGTGTCTGAGTTACAGGCAAACAAAAAAACGTAACCTGCCAAGCATGCTTTAAGAGAAAATCAAATAGGGGCATAGGGCAACCTACTCCAAACTGTAGAAACTGAAAGCATGACTGACTGAGGAATGATGAGATGGCCAACTCAGATGTGTGTGCTACTTCCCTGGGACACCTAACACACTGGACTGACTCTCATCGGGGATACTCGATATCAGGATGCCTCTAAGACAGTGGTTCTCAACCATATTGACTCCATTCTTCCCTTTCACCTTTGTTGAGAATATCATTCTGCCTTCCCAAAATAGTTTACTCAAAAGGTGTATTCCATATTTGTCTCCCATAGCATGTTGACGTTTCACGAGTGATACCCCGTGGTGTTTCACGAGTGATACCCCGTGGTGTTTCTCGTGAGAGAACAAATTTCTTAACACTTTCTGATCTTTAAATAATAATTTAATTTTGCAAATTAAAAAAATGCTGCATGTTCAAGAATAGATTTTAATTTGTTGCATTAAATAAACGTGATTGAATGTCGCAGATTAAATTAAAAACCTACAATTTTATGTATTTTGCATAATCTACAGGACATCGGACTTCACTGAAAATTGGTCCTAACCCCACCCCCCCCTTGTTGAGAACCCCTGCTTTAAGACAACAGACGTCATTCCAACTTCAGCTAAAGAACATGTGTGCTGTTGTCTCTGGAAGACATTGAACTGTCAAGAGCTACCAGCTCACAGCTGAAGGATTATATCATCATTATGAGTCATGAGAAAAATAAAAGGCCTCTACGCATCATGATCGAAGAGAGGCAAATGTCCTCCCAAATTGTTTTGTTGTAGTCGTTGCTCTTTGATGATTTGTAATTCTACAACCAATATTTCATCATTACAACTGCTTGTCAGGTGCATTTGTACTTAACTGTTGTAACTTATACTGTTGTCCATGCCCGGATACTATATGTATGCCTGGATACTATATGTATATATATATTTTTGGGGTACTTTTTATACCTTTAACCTGCACAATACTGCATATTGAGAATGTATCTAGTCTTGGGTTCTAAAATTAATAAATATACCAGTGCACAAATTTTGGTTAAATTGTGTTTCTTGCATTTCTTAACTGCACTTTTTTGTAGATTGTCTGTTTATGTGCATTTCTGTTTGTGTGTGTTTAGTTGTTAGTTTGTTTTTTGTGTATACTTATGTTTATATGTATTTTGTTGTATTTTTTCTTGCATATACTTATGTTAATTGTATTTTGTTGTGTTTTTGTTTGTGTATACTTATGTTGATATGTATTTTGTTGTGTTTTTGTTTGTGTAAACTTATGTTTATATGTATTTTTGTTGTGAGAGTCGTTGACAAGGGTTGAGTTTTGAGATCTTGTAATAGTACAATAATGACATAGAGGGCA
Source organism: Ariolimax columbianus (assembly GCA_036924085.1). NCBI lineage: Eukaryota > Metazoa > Mollusca > Gastropoda > Stylommatophora > Arionidae > Ariolimax > Ariolimax columbianus. The sequence goes on from JAVGWX010000002.1 coordinate 126,981,540, forward strand.
TAGCTACAAATTAAATAAAGAGAGGTCCAGATTAGATATAAGGAAATATTTTTTTAGCCAGAAAGTGGTGAATGCTTGGAAATCTGCCACAGGAGGTAGTGGAGGCAGGGACAGTTAATGCATTTAAGAATAAATTGATTGCGCATAGCTTTTAGAGCAAGGTGATGTAAATTAAACTGGTTGTATACAGACTGCAGAGTCTTCTAAACCAGTATAAAGACGTTAAGTTGAGTTATGACTTCTTACATTTAAAAAAAATTGAACCGGAACATAAAATACAACTATTCATCAAACTCAAATACCAATGGCAACGTCTTATCAATAACAGAACATCCTTAATTAAAATAAACTATAACAATCTTTACCTTACCAAAATAGAGTAAAGTGGACAACTTCTTATCAAACCATATTTTTGAAAAGTCAGCCAATAAAAAAAATACAATTACTATAAAATATACCCAAAAAAAACCATTGATTTTCGAAATAGAATAATATAATCAACCATAATCGTAAATTAATTATAATTATCAACAATAAGGCCAAAGAACCACTCACCAACAGACAAGAAATAAGAAACAGATGGAGAGAATACTTTAGCAAGTTGCTAAACCCGGGACAGTATGAACCAGCACTTCACCAGATGAATGAAACAAGCACAGCTTATTAATATTGAAATCAGAAGTGGAATTGGCCCTGCAAGACGGCAAGAAAAATAAGGCAGCAGGCATAGATGGTATCACAACAGAAATGCTACTAGCCTGCAGGACAACTGCAGTTGACTGACACCAGAATATTTAATGTGGCCTGGACGTTGAGGAAGGTACCGACAGGCTGGCAACGGGCCATCATTGTTCCTATTTGGAAAAAAAAGACTGCAAGCGAAACGTGTAGGGGAATCACTGTTCTAAGCCACATAGGCAAGATATATGCAAAGATACTGGAACTCCAACTAGGAAATAATCAGTCCGGGTTCAGGAGAGAACAGAGCTGCACAGACGCAATATTTACATTGAGACAAATATGCAGAAAGAATCTATAGAATACGATGGAAACAGCAGCCTTATATTCATATATCAAGAAAATGTGTTCGATACAGTCAACATAAGTAAACTATAGGAGATACTGGCAGATTATGGACTGCACGGTCCTCTCTTTAGTAACATCAAAGCCCTATATCTGGACAGCTAGAGTGCAGTAAGAACAATCTAAGGTATGTCGGGGTGCTTCCCCATTTCATCAGTAGTCGGACAGGGTTTTCTTCTGTTACCACTCCTCTTTGTCACTTATATGAATAAAATCACTCAGGAGGCAAATACAGAACAGGAAAGTACCAACAAATTACTTTTTGCTGACGACCAATGTCTGATCCACTCAAACAAAACCTACAAAGACATATTGACTCACTCTTTTTGAGCTGTCAAAAGTACGATATGAATATCAATACATCAAAAACAGAGGCAATGAATATAGATAGAAAACACACCACACTTGATATTCATGTGATTGAACCACAAATAAAGCAGGTACAAGAATTTCGGTATTTGGGAGCTGTTTTTACTGAGGATGGCAGACTCGACAGAAAGATAGAGATGAGAGTGCAGAGGGCAAACTCTGTCACATACCAGCTGTCTCCACTACTAAGGCACCCCAGGATCTCCCTCCAAGCAAAAAAGCAGATGATAAATAGCATCTTCATCCCAACCCTGTGCTACCAGTGCCAGACATGGGCAATGAATATGGTGGTGTCTATGAAAGGTCACTAACAACACCAGAAGAGACAGAATCACAAATAAGAGTATTTGGGAGAAGGTTGGAACAATTCCCTGCCTACAGAACATAGAGCAACAGAGAATGAATTGATTTGGCCACATTGTGAGAATGCAACCAGACCATATTGTTCATGCAACCTTCTGCAGGAGAACATCAGGAAGAATGGCTAGAGGTAGACCTGGCAAAAGGTGGATAGACACCATTGACAACTCCTTTAAATAAAAACACCATTGGCAGCTGCTTATCAAAATAGAAAATCATAAACTACTCATCATTAAAAAAAAAACTAAATGACTTCTCCTTATCAAAACAGAACACAATTGACAGCTCCTTATCAAAACAGAACACAATGGATGTCTTCTTATCACATACAATACTATAGACTACTTTTTTCCCTCAAAATAAAGCAAACTATTCCTTATCAAAATAGAATACCATAAACAACTCCTTATCAAAATAGAACACATGAACTGCTCCTTATCAAAATACGAGGCATGTTCAAAATGAAATCAGACCTAACTGCACCAAGTGAATATACGTATGATGCGCAAGATGTCACTTCTGGTGTATATAGCACATACCAACCATCACGTTTGCCAAATTTCATTATAATAAAATATACCAGACATTACAGACTGCTCCTTATCAAAATAGAACACCATAAACTACTCCTTATCAAACTAGAATAACATAGATAACGCCTTTTCAAAATATAATATCTTGGAATATCCCTTATAAAACTAGAACTAAATGGACATGTGACAGTTTCATGGGTCTCCAATGGGCTTAGGGGGATCAGAGAATGGGATACTACCAGAACACAATTTGAGAGTACTAGGAAAGATGATTTTAGAATCATGCCTAGACAAAAATGTAACTTGTTAAGTGTCCAGAATCAGACATTTGGGGTTAAAAATTGTCAAGTTATTTTAAGCCCCTGTTCAGGGTCACTTTGACTTGAGCAGGCACGCACTAACGGGGATCGGTTGTGCTCACAAAAATGGTCGAGGACAGGTCAAAAGATGGATTGAAAGTGAACCAAAACAATATGTTATTGTAAAACTGATTGAATCTACGATCAAATATGAGATTACAAATAACATGGGTAAGTTTAATTGATTCCAAAGCCTGTCTACGTCAGTAGAACGTTGTAGAATGTTTTGTCATGTGATTGGAATCATGACCAGACACGGACGACTAAGAATGGGATTTAGAATGGGTATTTAAGCTTGGACATCTAAGAACCAAGTTTAGCTCCTTTAAATCGAAGACCAGGCAGATATATATGAAAAGTACTCAGGCTTTTGGCAATCAGATCTGATGAAACCCACGTAAAACATCAAGTATTGTCTAAGAATCATTGACGAAAATATGTTGTGCTTAAAACACAACGATCTTTAGGAGCTCTGAGAACCTGTGTCGAAAATGTGTTGCACCTAAAATACCAAATTTTGCTCTTTCTATGAGAGCCACTGTATCAGTATGAGAGCTGATGCAGTCGTCACAAAGATTGTGGTCTCAAAGATCTTTCTCTTGAATCTAAACTACTGCATGATCATAAATCGAGATTACAAGAGTTGCAGAAGCCGCAAGAAACATAACATCATGAACTGAACCTTTTAGTTATGTTGTATAAGAGGTCAGTAAAAGTCAAGTTAGACCAACGTAAAGAATCTCAATCTGGTTACAAATATTGAACTGGGGAATACATCGGTGTTACATATACTTTAGACGAAATCCCTGAATTATTTAACCACCATTTAAGCAGTCAATATACTTATAGCCCACTATTGTACTAGACGTTGCACTACAATTCTTATACTGATGTTGTATTTATTTTTTACTTGTCTTATGCATCGAAAGCCATTTATTTATGTCTTAAGAATCGTTCATTCTTCGAGAAAGAGGGGAAGTAATTTAATAATAATTTTACCAAAGGAAGATGACTACTACAGACAACTCCAAATAGAAGATATTAGCAAACCATGAAACATACTATCCAGCTAGTTATTCCTTAAGATACATAATTACAAAAATCTATCGATTATTCAGCATGAATGCTAGTAGATTTGTCTATTGTATCTTTCAAACACAATTGCTATTTGTAAAGATTATTACCGTGACCTAGTTAGTGCCATCATGTTATTTAACCGCATGCTGTTATCCTCCTTTCAGCCATTTGTTTTCCCAAGATCAACATTTCCTCTCCTCAGCGTACCTCACACTCTGCTTCATTTTAATCTGTCCAACAATCACACTTTTACACAACTTTCCTAAGTGCCCTCGGGGTGAGACCCTTCCATTGCACTTTGGTTGCGTAGATCTCTGAGAGCGTCCAAACAATCGTATGTACATACAGACGTATATACGCATCCAAGCACTGGTTAATACGTCCTGATTGCCTAGTGGTTAAATGGCACGGCTCACAATATGAAGGTGCTGGATTCGATCCCCATCACAGCACCGGCCGTTACCCCGGGGAAGCAAACCCTTAGAAAATGCAGGAAGAAGCAGACCCTTACATAAAATGCATGCTGAAGTCGGATGCACTGGGCTGACAAATGCAAAATAAAAACCACAACGCACACCCACCTTGGGGAATAGAGAAATCAGGCGAACGCAAAAAACAAAAACAAAAAGATATTACCTAAAAGGCCGCGGCCCCGGGTGGTAAGGGCGTGCCTCCGTCAGTAGAATACAGAGAGGTAAACACTTTATTTAAAAAAAAAATGTTATGCAGGATCGACATCGCTACCCTCAAGGGGGTGGGGGGGGCAGACCCATTGGTGTTCTATGGCATTTACAAATGGCGAGTGATATGGATACTAGCTATATACACGTCTACTTGTCCTATCAGGCGGCCATCCCAGGTCAAGCCAAGCTTTGATGTCAAACTCATTGCATTCTGCAGATGGCAGTAAAATTGTCCGACAAGAGGTTATTGATTATTTGTAGCAGTTCTTTATCCAAATGTAATATGAGCTGGATGAGCAATTCCTGGATGGCATGTTACCTTTATTGAAGTGAACCCCATCTTGACCAGAGCGGTAGGTCAAGTTGGCCAAATGTCCGATTTTCTTGTATTCCGTTGTTGTATAACAGCATGCAAAGTTGATGAAGCAACAATGGCTGGTTTTCATTAACACATTTTCTATGTTAGACCAATAACATGGAACTCTAAAATACAAGAGAGCAATTACTTTTATTATTGTGAAAAGATACAATGATTAACGATTGAATCAGTTCAAGTGAAACACAGAACCGAACCACCACTACAGCTGGCCCTGTTACAGGAAACCTGCATCCGAACATTTGCAGTGGTGGTTTTATAGCAATACATGTACATGATGAGTAGGAAAACGATGGAAGACAACAATATTACAAGTTACATGTTGAGTATATTTAATTTGTTTTCTTCGAGCTGGGTCTTCAAGAAATGAAACCTGATCATAATAAGCTCACGTGGTTGGAGTTAATCAACGTCATCGATATCATCGTTTATCCGTCTGTTTGATTCCCCTGAAATAGTAGGACCTCAACAGATGCTCTCCATCTGTTTCTATTCTGTACCACCTTCTTGAGTTCGGTCTACGTGACTCCGATTGAACAGATGCTCTCCATCTGTTTCTATTCTGTACCACCTTCTTGAGTTCGGTCTACGTGACTCCGATTGAACAGATGCTCTCCATCTGTTTCTATTCTGTACCACCTTCTTGAGTTCGGTCTACGTGACTCCGATTGAACTGATGGTCCCCTCAAATGTTCGTTGAAACATGTTTTCTTTTTCCCTTCCTGTATGTCTCTTTTCTTGGTCATTCCAATCCAGCAAATGTCTACTTACACTGTCAGGCTTCTTTTTTTTTTGTTGGAATGTGTCCTATCCAATTCCATTTTCTCTTCTTAATGTCCTGCATCATTCATGGACGACGTGTTCTTTCGTGCAGATCTCTGTTTGCCATTTCCTCTGGTATTCGACGAAGGCACTTGTTGGTGAATGTCTGCAGTCTGGATGGGAAACTGTTGAATGTCTGCAGTCTGGATGTGAAACTGTTAAATGTCTGAAGTCTGGATGTGAAACTGTTGAATAGCTGTAGTCTGGATGTGAAACTGTTGAATGTCTGCAGTTTGGATGTGAAACTGTTGAATGTATGCAGTCTGGATGTGAAACTGTTGAATGTCTGAAGTCTGGATGTGAAACTGTTGAATATCTGCAGTCTGGATGTAAAACTGTTGAATGTCTGCAGTCTGGATGTGAAACTGTTGAATGTCTGCAGTCTGGATGTAAAACTGTTGAATGTCTGCAGTCTGGATGTAAAACTGTTGAATATCTGCAGTCTGGATGTAAAACTGTTGAATGTCTGCAGTCTGGATGTGATACTGTTAGCTACTTGCCAACTCTCTGAACCATAAGGCAGGATCTGCTTTACGTTCGTGTCAAACAGCCTAGTCTGATTCTTTATGGAGAAGGTTACCCAAGTAGATATTGGACGAAGAGAGTTTTTGGCAAATCTGGCCTAGTTAATCCTGAGGTTAACATCTGGATTTTTTTCTCCGGCTTTGTCAATGTTACTTCTCACATAGGTTACATTTAGCACATCTTAAATTATATTACCAAACCAAAGTATTACAAATCTCAAAAACATAACAAAAAATTTGATTTGATTGCTGTCAAAGGTTGCAAATGAGTTGACAAAATCTAAGAAGTGAACAAAATTGCAAACCACAGAAAATTACATCTCGCTTGGTTTGTTTTCGACTTCCGGGTTCTTCAAGATATCAAACAAATTTACTCTATCATAATACGCTTCTTGTTTCGCACCAGAGTAAGCATCGCGCGTCTCATTTGTGTGATCCGCCAGTCTATGTTGATGTCTTCTCCGCTTCCTGAACTCCCCGTCCATTCTCCATATGAGTTTGTCATCAGGATCACGTTTTCTGAAGTCAGCTACTAATGTCTGTCTGCCCGTCATCTCAGCAAATGTCGGGGTCCTTGTCTCACTCTTTGAAATCGGTTGTCCGTCGTAAATGTTTGTCTGACCATCGTGAAATGTCCGCTTCGGTTCGACAAATTTCGACTGCCGCTCATCATTTTCGGGATGTCTCTCATTAAAGTTCGAATGCCGCTCGGCCAAGCTGGGTCCTAATTTAAGAAGTGTAAATTCCCTAGTTGGTTGAATTGGTGCTAACTTCCCTTCCTCTTTGACGTGGGTTCTCTTGTTCTTGCGAACCTTCCTTCTTCGTTTATTCTTCAATCGTCTCCTTCTCTCTGCTTCTCGCTCCTTCTTTCTTCTTCTCCTTTCTTCTCTCCGTGATGTAGTCACGTTTTTGGCAGTTGTACTTAGCTGAAGAGAGGCAGTCACGTCACTATCAAGGATAATCATCTCTGGAGCTTTGGCTGGTGCTGTGATAAGCTTAGGCTCTCTACCTCTTCGCCGGTCGTTCTCTGTAACATCGATGAGGTTCTCAAAAAGTGAGACAGAATTTCCCATCTGCGAATGAGATAATGTTAGATTACGTGAGTTGTAAAATTACTTGCACTGATACTAATAATAATAATAATAATACGCCCATCTTCATCGATGAGGACTATCAACATCATCACATGTCATAATGCAACATTGAGTATGTGTGCGCTCATGACTGATCAAGCCAATTCGAACCTGGAAAAGTCTGTGGCACGACTGGCAAACGTAGTCAGCAGATGTCTGCTATTTTCTCTTAGCTTTTGACTACTTGATTGCACGTCTATTCTGGGCTGCCTGAATACGGAGAGTTGAGTTCAGTTGAGTTCAACGCCGTCTGTGACCGTGCTCTTCCCACATATCTTATATATATATATATATATATATATATATATATATATATATATATATATATATATATATATATATATATATATTTATACAAACATATGTAAAGCAAGAGAGAGAGAGAGAGAGAGAGTGAGAAAGCGCTGGACAGAGAGAGGGAAATATATTCACGCATATACATACAGAGAAAGACTAATACATCTATGGGAACGCATACGCACACACAAATACATAAATGGAAAGACACTAATAAATTGAAAGACAGGCACATACATACAAAGATACATGGTGAGAGAGAAAAAGTGACGTACAGAGAAAGGGATACACACACAAATGAAAAGAGAGAGATGGACAAAAATAGGCACACGCAGATACATAGACAGAAGGCGTACACAGAGAGGATACGCGTACAGATATACTTAGAAACACAAAGAGAGAGGGTGACACACATGTATTTCACATGTATCACACGGATATATAGAAAGAAAGCCTTACAAAGAGAGGACACACAGATACATAGAGAGTGAGGAGCGTGCTTTTACATATATACAAAGATAAATAATTGCACATAAAAAAATGGATACATTGACAGAGTGAGTGAGAGAGAGAGAGAGAGAGAGAGAGATTAATAGAGAGTGAGAGTCGTACAGACAGAAGGAGACATTTATAATTATATATATATATATAGCACGTTGCAGAGAGTGAGAGAGACACATGCACAATGGTACGGAGACAGAAAGAGAGAGATAGACGGAGTTAGGAACACAAAGAGATATATGAAGATATGCAGAACGACAGAGAGAAAGCGAGAGGGAGAGAGACAACACAAATAGAAAAATACATATACAAAGACAAGAGAGAATGTTCTAAATGTGATATGAACAATGTTAAATCAACAATCAGAGAGAGAGAGAGAGAGAGAGAGAGAGAAAAGAGAAATAGAGGGTAAGAGGTAGTGGGAGAGCGTTAACCTCATGAAGGCCATTACAAAGAAGAATATTCCTCTAATGGTGTTCTACATATACAAAATGCTTGTTACTCACTTCGTCTGGCCGTCTGGCCTGCTTCTTTAACTTCTTCTCATCCACATCATCCTTGTCAGCACTCATGCAACGCCTCTCACACTCTTCCGCTGTCCGGAACTTGTTTTGATTTCCTCCACAACCGCTGAGAGAGTACAGTGGTTATAAGTAGGGATATCGATTTTTGTTGTCATTATTATCGCTATTGTGAAAAATGTGGGGACGTTACGAGTTATTATTATTAATATTTGTAGTTGCGATGTACCAGGATTATTACTAGCAGTAGTAGTACTGGTAGGAGATGGTAGTAGTAGTAGTAGTAAATGTTGTTGTTGTTGTTGTTGTTGCAGTAGTTGTTGTAGTAATACTAGTAACAGTTGTGATGATGTTGTTACTACTACTACTACTAGTAGTAGTAGTAGTAGCAGTAGTAGTAGTAATATTAGCAGTAGTAACAGTAGTAGTAGTAGTTATAGCCGTATCAATAGTAGCGGCAGAAATAATACTAGTACTAGTAGTAGTAGTGGCAGTAATAGTAATAATATTTGTAGTAGTAGCAGTAGTAGTAGTTTTAGCAATAGTAGTAGTAGTAGCAGTGGTAGTAGAAGTATTAGTAGAAGCAGCAGCAGCAGTAGTAGTAGTAGTGGTAGTAGTAGTGGTAGTAGTAGTAGTAGTAGTAGTAGAAGTAGTAGTAGTAGTAGTAGTGGTAGTAGTAGTGGTAGTAGTAGTAGTAGTAGTAGTAGTAGTAGTAGAAGTAGTAGTAGTAGTAGTAGTAGTAGTAGTAGAAGTAGTAGTAGTAGTAGCAGTGGTAGTAGAAGTATTAGTAGAAGCAGCAGCAGCAGTAGTAGTAGTAGTGGTAGTAGTAGTGGTAGTAGTAGTAGTAGTAGTAGTAGTAGTAGAAGTAGTAGTAGTAGTAGTAGTAGTAGTAGTAGTAGTAGTGATAGTTGTAAGTACTATCAGTGACAAGCATTATCAGCGGTAGAATGGTAAATAAATGGACATCTAAAATGAACGGTGAAGGACCAAGCAGGTGATATGACAAAAAAATTAACTGATCAATCAAATAATTGAATGGGTAAGTGCTAAATTCCTTTCTCGCACCCTCCGCAATTGGCCTTCTTCTGAAATCCAGTTCTAACGCAAGTTGCATGCCCTGCAGTTGTGATTTCTGTAGCATTTTGTTTTACACTAGGAGGTGGCTATGCTAATGAACAACTCTACTAAACCACCTAGCACGTAATTTATGGATCCGCAGTGTCCATTTTCTTTTCTCTATAGTAACGGGGTCTCAGAATCTTCCAGGGGAGATTAACCTAGTAAATGATAACAAAACTATAATCACATGGTTCATTCCCATTACTGAAGTGCACCAGGAGGATTGATAAAACTGGTGGATAAAAGCCGTTTACCCCTGCAGTCGCAACAAGCAGTGAAAGGTAGATTTATATCTAACCTCTGGCAATACAAAATACGAGGCGTGTGAAATGAAAACGGACCGAACTGCAACAAGTGAATATACGTGCGATGCGCATGATGGCATCTCTTCTGGTGTACATGCACACACCAACCGTCAAGCTTGCAAAAAATTCATTATCCTCAGACTTATAGTTTCCTCCGCAGACCGTTTAAAACATGGCGGGTGTTATACGGAATCCGTCCAGAGTTGATCAGCGAGCGGTGATTCGGTTTCTAACAGCTGAAGGATGTTGACCAGTTGACATTCATCGCAGAATGCAGGCAGTGTGTGGGGACAAAAGTGTGTCGAAGACAACAGTGAAGAACTGGACAACGATGTTTAAAGAAAAACGTGAGTTAACGAAAAATCTTCGGAGAGCAGGTCAGGCACATATTGTTGCTTCAGAAGATGCCATCGCCAAAATTGATGCAGCAATTAGGGTGGACCGTCGCCGGAGCTTACGTTCGCTAGCAGAGGAATTCGCTGTGCGGCTAGGGACAGTTGAAACGGTGGTAAGTAGGAAGCTGAAGTATCGGAAGTTGTGTTCACAATGGTACCTCGGTCGCTGATCAACCACCATAAGGAAGAACGCATTGGATGGAGTTTGAACTATTTGCTGCGATGCGAAGAGGAGGGTAATTCGTTTTTTGTGCGCATAGTAGCAGGTGATGAATCGTTGTCCCACCACTTTAAGACGAGCAGCTGCTAGCATGCAACGGCAACTTCCCGGATCACCGAAACCAAAAACATTCAAGTCACACATTTCTGCTAGTAAGGTTAAGCTGACAGTGTTTTTTTTTTACCATGGAGGACTTTTATTGGTAGACTTTAAAGAGCCTGGCGTAAACATCAATGCCATCCACTACAATGACAAACTAGACAAGCTGCATACAGCAATCAAGAATAAACGACCCGGCATGCTTTCGCGTGGTGTGCTTCTTTTGCACGACAACGTGCGTCCAACATTGTTCAGAAAGCTTTAGCACAGAAAAGATGGAAAGTACTGCCAGACCCATTTTATAGCCCCGACATGTCCCCTTGTGACTTCCATTTGTTCGGACGCTTAACAAATTTTCTGAAAGGACAAAGATTTGACTCCGATGCAGATCCACGACCTCAGTGACCAAGTGGTTCAAAGAGCAACCAAAGTCATTTTTTTCGGATGGCATCCGCCGTCTACCCAAGCAGTGGGATGCATGTCTGAATGCCTATGGCGACTTTTTCTAACTAACCCTGTGGCCTGTTTGTTTCATAACAATTGCTATATTTAATGCTGTCACACCAGACAATGTAACTTTAATATGTTTGTAATAACGCCACTGGGTCCGATTTCATTTGAATACGCCTTGTACCATATGCCTTATCAAGATTTCGAACACATGTCCTGGTAAGGAGAAGACCGACATCCAAGCCGTTCGGCTGAATGATCAAATACACAAACAACTAACAACAAGAAAACGATCAAAAGAAAACAGTTCACTATACGGAGATTACCTGTAAGTAAACCAGCTGCAAGCGCCCATGTGCACATTAAAGTACCATCTCATGAATCTGGCTTTACATCTTCCTGGTATTGGTGGTTTGCGACAGATGTTGGACTTGACTACATTATAAGAGACAGAAATTTTAAGCTAGGACTAAGTTATGCCAAATTTATTTAACACGAATGTTCAAGAAAGAAGAAGCGGATAAAAAGGAAACAGTAAATTAGGATGAATAAGAAGAGGATAAGAGGAGGAAGAAGAAAAATAAGATGACATCAAAGACGAAAACATGGAAGACGATGAAAAAAGAATTCGCAGAAAAGAAGAAAATAAAAGTTAAAAAAGGCTAAGAAGTTTAACAAATAAAGAATTAGCAGAAAAGAAGACGCAAAAGAAAAATAAGATAATCAAAGAAGACGACAAGAAAAAAGAAGAATAAAAAGGAAAAAAAAGTGTAATAAAACTTAACGAATGAAGAATTAGCTGATGATGATGAAGAAGAAGAAGAAGAAGATGAAGAGAAGACGCAGGAGTTGAAAAATGCTAAGAATCTTGGCAAATCAGGAATTAGCAGAAGAAGAAGAAGAAGAAGAAGAAGAAGAAGAAGAAGAAGAAGAAGAAGAAGAAGAAGAAGAAGATGGAGAAGAAGAAGAAGAAGACGAAGAAGAAGAAGATGAAAAAAAAAACCAGAAGACGTAGAAGCACAAGCAATGACGTCTAAGTCAACAAGACCATTGCACTCACCAACTACATGCGTCTCATGCACGCAGACTGGGAATTTCATTGTTCTTGGCCATTCTATTGACTGCAATGCACAAACTTTCTTTGATGGACAAATCAGCTTGTACGCCTGACGAGAGACAACAAAACAAATTGTACGACAGTCAACACAACAAATTCTGGACAATCAGATCGACAATTGGTGGATATTTAACAAAGAAAACTGGCTTCTGCCGAGGGTGGATGTGTCGGACTGAAAGCCGCAATTAGCGCAGTTAAACTGTAAAGTAACGACACAACGCATTCCGTTCTCCGGACTACATCCTGCGACTTCCAAAGAACTATTGAGGGTTTGGTAGCAGTAGATTGAGAACGAACGCAGAATAATAATAATAATAAGAAGAAGAAGAAGAAGAAAAAGAAGAAGAAGAAGAAGAAAAAGAACACTGACAACAGTGAACAAAACAATTTCTGGACATTCAACAAATAAAATGGTGGATAGTCAAAACAAAAAATGGTGGACATTCAACAAAACAAATGGTGGATAGTCAACACAACAAATAGTGGATAGTCAACACAACAAATGGTAGACATTCAACAAAAACAAATGGTGGATAGTCAACACAACAAATGGTGGATAGTCAACACAACAAATGGTGGATAGTCAACACAACAAATGGTGGATAGTCAACACAACAAATGGTGGATAGTCAACACAACAAATGGTAGATAGTCAACACAACAAATGGTAGATAGTCAACACAACAAATGGTGGATAGTCAACACAACAAATGGTAGATAGTCAACACAACAAATGGTGGATAGTAAACACAACAAATGGTGGATAGCCAACACAACAAATGGTGGATAGTTAACACAACAAATGGTGGATAGTCAACACAACAAATGGTGGATAGTCACCACAACAAATGTGGATAGTCAACACAATGAATGGTAGATAGTGAACACAACAAATGGTGGATAGTCAACACAACAAAAGGTGGATAGTCAGCAAAACAATCGATGGATATTCAACATAATAAATGGTGGATAGTCAACCCAGCAAATGGTGGATAGTCAACACACCAAATGGTGATTAGTCAACCCAACAAATGGTGGATAGTCAACCCAACAAATAGTGGAGAGTCAACCCAACAAATGGTGGATAGTCAACACAACAAATGGTGGATAGTTAACACACCAAATGGTGGATAGTCAACCCAACAAATGGTGGATAGTCAACCCAACAAATGGTGGATAGTCAACCCAACAAATGGTGGATAGTTAACAGTTAGACTGTCTCCAAGACACTTTCCTTCAGGACTTTAGATGTAGTCTCTTATGTAGCCGGCCACCTTACCTATTAGGTGTATTTTAATAACAGGCAGGATAGGAATTTTCACAAGGGGGTGGTCCTTAAGACTTCTCTTTATCTCGCTCCTCTGGCAGATGGTGTATATGGTTTCCCCATTGCAGGTAATTGCTTCAGTCTTCTCTTTTGTTTTCCAAGTCTATGTGTACTCAATGTAAGTGGTCATTCGCTTTTTTCTTTCTATGGCTCTACAGCTTCAGCCGAAAAAGCAAAGATTGTCTACACGTCTGGACAGAGAGAGAGAGAGAGAGAGAGAGAGAGGTCTTCATCACATGTGATACACGAACCTAACGGTTCAACTGGGGCTTATCTTGCAAGCCGATGTGGGTGTTGATCTCATCCCCTTACGAACGGGAGACGGCGTGGGCTAGTGGGTAAGTGACACAGCTCACAAACCGAAAGTGCTGGGTTCGCTCTCAATCACAGCACCGGCCGTTTTCCGGGGAAGCAAACCCTTAGAAAATTCAGAAGGAAGCCGACAGGCGCAAAACTAAAAGACAATGCAACGCACTAAAGAGAAATAAAACGAACGCAAATCAACAAAAAATTATTTTTTTAAATATATCGTATCCCCTCCCCTTTCCCCCACAAATGAATCTGATTCTGCACTCGATAAATAGATGAGATATTGTCAGTACTTACAGCGGTTTGCATAGGAAGGTTTTAGTCCATAATGGGACGTGCATATCCAAAGTATAGTTGGCGAAGAGTTTGTTCATTAGTTCCCCTACAACTAAAAGAGCCTGCTCTATGGCCCACCAATGCGATGGAGAGATGACTTGTGTGACGTCCTTCGCCCAATATAGTCAAAATGTGAAGGTAGTTTCGTGGCAGACACTGTTGTCGAGGATGAAGTGTCACAGACTTTATTGTACTTTCTTCCCAACTATAAGCCAGGTGTCCATTCACAGCTATGTCAACTGTAACATATCAGTAACGGCAATTGAAACCCGTACCTTTGCCTTGAAAAGCTAGTGCTCTACCACTACTCTAATAATCCCACAAGACAAGAATGAATTAAAACAACTTTTAGCTGATTTAAATATCAGGATTGCCGATGTCACATATGAAGAATAAAGACAGTTGGCCTCTGAAGACGCTAAGAAGTTTAATGGCAGTTTGTTTTGTTTTTGTTTTTCATGACCAATAACAAAATAACGATTTTACCAGCTTTCGAACCTGAGTCCTTACGACCAGAAGATATCTACTCTACCAAACTCAACCATCCCCTCTGCATGCCTTTGTTCGGAAAAAAATAATAAAGTAAGGAATTTCATTTGCAAACCTCTCCTAACAGCTCTTCCAACTTTAAGCAAGGCAGGCGTGTGACATAAATGGGAACTGTCCATCATCCTCTTAAAAAAAAAAAAAACAGCTCCATTGAAAAGTAAACAGCCTGCATTCCTGAGGAAAACTTCAAAGCATTTCTCACATACCAACTTTCTAATTCATTACTTGTTGTTCAATTAGCATTTCATTTCTGCAAAGAATCTGAGCTTCTGCGTCTTTGAATCGTTGCTAGCTTGACCAAAATTGGTGTGATTTATTTTGGTTAATCTCAGCTAATTAATCTTTAAAAACATGAAATTAGACATTACAAACGGATTTCATTCTAAACATGCAGTCAACAAGTAGTCTTCGGAATGCATAACACTTTCAATTCACTTTCAGATGCAAAATTCAAATACATACGGGCGAAGACCACTTTACATGCGCTGCTATTTAATGCATTACGATAATACAGCGCTTATCTGAAACGGCGTTTTGTTAATACTGCTCCTTGCTGATATGGTGCTTTTTTGTTCATAATATTCCTTCCAATTGTGGGTGCACTCCTTGCTCTTGTGGCTCTGTTTGGCTAACCCACGATGACATGTAAATGTGGTAGACTATATTTTTCTATTTGTATTCTATTATTTATATTATTTTTATTTGCTAACTTAATTTGTACTGCTTACATAAAGTTGGGGATATTGAAAAACAAATATTACAACAGACAATATAATTGATTCAGTTGTCAAAGTAAACTGGAACCCCATTGTGAGACATTTATGGTAGAAACAAGGGTTCACGTTCAGTAACGTGACTGTAGTCCCACTGGCAACCAATGTGGTGTCGGTACTCCATTTTCATAAGTTCCCAATGTTTCTAGTACCGCATAGGCATAAGTCACTAAACAAGCAGGCGCAGCGACATTCCATACTGTGAATAAGCTTTATGACAGTGTCTTGGGGAATTCTCGGTCCCTGTTGCCGAAGATCGTGGGATAACTGGTAGAAGGGTCTGAGGAGTGGCTGGACGCTGCCGGACACGTCTGCTGATGAGGTCCTTCAAATGTTAAACTGGAGAGAGGTCTGGGCAAATCCCTGACCATGGTAACGTCCGAATATGTTGTCTCTGAAGGTGAGTCTGTACGAGGCACGCATGACGAGAACGTGCTAAGTTACCATGAAAGATTAAATCAGTTCCGTGCCGCTGAGCAACGATACGTTAGATGATGTTGTCGTGGTTGTAGAACCCTGTCATGTTGATCTGGCATATGTGTAAGTTGGTCATTCAAAATAAGTTTTTGCTCATCAATCATGGTCACAGTAATGCGTTGGTTTTACTCACTTCTGCTCATCCTCTCAGGCCCCACTCTCAGATCCACGTCTGATTTCAAAAATGTGCAACCTGTGGATTGTCCTTCAATAATCGCATTGTCATCCGCTAAGATACGGTTCTTGATCAACCTCAAAGTGTCAGAGATTTCCATGTCCAATGTCCCTAGTACTGGTGCCTTTAAAGCCATGGTGTCATTCGTTCATTTCCACAAACCTCAGTGTGACCAGGGTAGTAAGAGATTCTGAAAGTTCGAAACAACTATGTCCACTTTCCACAGCCAGCCCATGTGTACCCACCAAAACAAGTACTGAGCCATTCAAAAATGATGGCCTCATTGACCAAAAAAAAGCCACAGAGCTGAAGCCATTGCGTCCATCTTCGTTCTTAGACGAGATTCTGTTGCCACGTATTCTCCACTCCTTTCAATAGCGACATTGCCTTTACTCCAAGCAAAGAAGCCCTTTACTCCAAGCAAAGAAGCCCTTTACTCCAAGCAAAGAAGCCCTTTACTCCAAGCAAAGAAGCCCTTTACTCCAAGCAAAGAAGCAAAAAGCTTTTATATTGCGCAACGCAGATTCATCAGTACAAGGATATTTCATAGCAGATATCAGTCGGGGACCAAATATGAGAAATGTTGTACGTCTACACACATATACACACACATACACACACACACGCACGTGCTCATAAGTAAATAACACATTAGTTTGATAACACTTATGTGACCATAACTGCATTAACGTATACTCACATCGCACACTCTCTTAGCCTCTCCACCAAAGATGAAGTTAGCGCCATGTACCTGCCGATCGAAGAACATCACAGATAAATGACTCGTCGAAGTGCAAAATGGGTGAAGTGAAACAGGTGTGGATGGCTGGTGTATGAATGTGGTGAATGGTTGGTGTGTAAAAGTGATGAATGGTTGGTGTGTAAAAGTGATGAATGGTTGGTGTGTAAAAGTGATGAATGGTTGGTGTGTGAAAGTGGTGAATGGTTGGTGTGTAAAAGTGATGAATGGTTGGTGTGTAAAAGTGATGAATGGTTGGTGTGTAAAAGTGATGAATGGTTGGTGTGTGAAAGTGATGAATGGTTGGTGTGTGAAAGTGATGAATGGTTGGTGTGTAAAAGTGATGAATGATTGGTGTGTGAAAGTGATGAATGGTTGGTGTGTGAAAGTGGTGAGTGGTTGGTGTGTGAAAGTGGTTGGTATGAAAGTGGTTGGTGCTTGGTGTGGGAAAGTTCAATATATATATTCTTCACAACAACTGTCACCATTATTAATTCCTTACTGTGTGTCTGTTTGCATCTTCCATCTTCCGTTATTTCATTCCCACTTTAGGAAAACTTTTTGACCCTAATGTAATGTATCGTTTTGTCTTATCTATAGGGCGATTTCTTGTTCACCATGCTGATGATATTAGTCTTCGTTTTCTCAGTGTCAATGTCCGTTTCATATCTTTACCATACAATGTTTCATTTTTTTAAACTAGTTTTGGCAATGTTGTTTTGCTCTCGGCTAGCAGCGCAAAACTACTGTATCGTCTGCAAATCTGAAGTTATGTATTGATGGTTCACGTTAATGAGTACTGGCCTTTCCTTCAACTGTTAACATCGTGTTCTGTGTAAACATTTTGTAAACGGAAATTTGCGTCCCGTCAGGAAAAACACACTGATCAGGTTATGTTAGTCAGGGTCAGGTGAAACATACTGATCATGTTATGTTAGTCAGGTGAAATATGCTGATCATGACCCAACTCACTTCCAAACAGTTCTCCCTAGAAACAGACTTTTTCATGGCAATCTGGCAAGCGAGGTGTGGATTGGCAATGTAATTCCCGTAGTAGTGAGGTTACTGATCAGCCTCGCATTGTACTATAGCCAGGATTACCCCGGTTCACCTTCTCAAACGTCATTCGGAATGTTAGGAGAGGCCTTGTACATGTTACCAAATATTGTTGCCAAGAGTACACCATCAAGTACGAGTGTTATTAGCAACAGCAACAACAACAGCAACAACAACATGGATTTGACCCACAACTATCACCTATAGTTGGTCACACAGATATATGATTAGTAGATCCTTCTAGCCTATTTTGGCACAGTTTTCTCTTGTTCAGGTAACTGAATATTCTTGCATGGTTTCCATTCCTATCAACAACCTTTCAGGCGTTTAAATGGTTTTCAATGCTATAATCTAATCATGTTTATGAATTATTTGTTTGGATAGTAATATCTTATTGATGTTGTTGAGTATTTAAACAATTCCATTTCTGGTTTATCTTGGGAAGAGGAGACTAACGATACTGATATGACTTGTCAGTCAAGGTCATACGAAATATACTGATCAGATATATTAGTCGTAGTTCGTATATTTTTTTTTCTTCAAATAATCATTTGTGACATATTTACTGACTTGTTCTCTTACATGACATGCAACTATAAAATGTTAAACAGAGATCTTAAAAACGTTCATGCTTTTCAATAAAACGTATACCAATGATAATATACGGGATTTTATCCTTCTATATGAACTGGTTCAAGAAGCTACACATCTCCTGTACCGTGCTGGGATTGATCTGGAAACTCAACTCTCTAAATTATTTTGTGATTGTTTACAATCTCTGACGACTTCTTGTCTATATAAAGACATACATATATAAAGACAGACATATGGCGATAGAAGCACACACAGACAAATGGACATAAAACAAACCCACATGCATATACAAAAAGGACATACACACATAAAGACATACACATAAAGACACATACATAAAACACAAACATAAAAACAAACACACATAAAAGTAAAGTAAAGTAAAGTAACCCATAGCATTACTGCCGTAGGGATGTGAAGTGTTAGCGATCTCACATTACCACCGTAGGGGTGTGAGGTGTTAGCGATCTCCCATTACCACCGTAGGGGTGGGAGGTGTTAGCGATCTCACATTTCAAAGGCTCGGCTATATGAGGGCGGTAGCCATCTCCTCTCCCTCGCTGATTTTACTTTCCGAGCTGACCAGTACCCAGTCTACCCGGGTAGACCCGGGATCCGTTGCGGTCTGAAAAAACATTTCCACCTCAACTGGAGAATGAACCCAGGACCACTCAGATGCGAAGCCAACTGCGCTACACGGCTCCCTAGGAAAGACAAACATAAAGACAAACACATATAAAGACAGATATACATATATAAAAACATCCACATATACAGACAGACATAAAACCAGAAACACATCAAAACAGACACAAATAAAGACTTTCAGAAATACAGGCAGACAGACATAAAAACATACACACATAAAGACAAACACGCACAACGACAGACACACATAAGACGTGCATTTGTAACGACATGCACAGATGCAGACAGACATAAAGTCAGACAAGCATAAAAACAGACCCATAGAGACATGTACACGTAATGACAGACACGCAGACATACATAAATACATACTTTATACTGGTTTAGAAGACTCCACATAGTCTGTATACAGACTGAAGAGTCTTCTTACACCAGTATAAAGACGTTAAGTTAATACATATGAAGGCACAAACACGTTAAAAAAAGACACACATAAAGGCAGACACCCATAAATACCGACACACATAAAGACATGTACATAAAAACAGATAGATTTAAAACACACAAATAACGAAAAATACACATAAAGAGACGCACAAAAAGTCAAACTCAAACGGAGACATTTAAAGATAGATATGCGAAAATGCAGCAGAGTATGAACACTCTTAAGGGCACATTTAAACAAACGACAGAGCGAAAGACACACATACACAGATACAAGCACACATGCAGGCCAATAGAGGTTTACGAACATAGATACATTTACACAAACCCACACAAATAACACATACACTTCATAAAGACATAAAAAAGCAAACAGACGTTGAAGCACACGTACACGTGCACTTACAGACAGAACCACATTCCGGTAGAATGACACAGTACACACACAGACACACACACAAAAATACAAAGAGAAGTACACACAAACATACACACACAGTAAGAGAGACATGCAAGGCTGTAGAATGACAGACACACAATGTATTATTATGACACTGTTAGACACAGAGACACACAAACACATACGTAGGGCATACCACAAATAGCAGACGACTCGTCAACATAAGACGACCACAGCAACTGCCAAAAACCCAGTCTGTTGAACAACATTCCCATTTTCCGCACAATTGCGACCTGTCGTAATCTGAAAGGCGACCAAACGAGATCCTATCCAACTGACAAGGCGCTAGTGTGTTTAACTTGGCGCCCATTCCATGTCCACCACTTCGTCTTAGCCACATGAAAAATGTGGTGGGTATTGCTGCAATGTCTCTTGTGTTCATGATCAAGGTTAAGGTGCTCTGGTTCAACAAATGCCGAGCTTGATGAAGTAGGGCAAGGCCTTCAAAGAGCACGAGTAATGCCTCTGGATGAATGAAAAACGTTGAGAAAGAACACGTGAGAGTGGGGGGATGGGGTGGGGGTGCTAAAGAAGGTAGAAGTCAATTAATAGGACAGATAGCCAGAAGATAGCACTCGGACAGACGATATAGAGCGATAGAGTTACCCTTCTGGTAGTAGACTCCCAAACTTGTGGGATTGCCCGCCCCGCCCACCTGCCACCTGTATTGTTAATGAGTTTTCAGTAATTCTGGCTTATGTCTGGATATATATCTGCAGGACGAGTCGATCTATAAACTGTGATTTCTAAACGATTGCAAAATCTCTGATATCTACTGTGTAAATAGGGCATGTACCTTGAAACTTGCCCATGAACAAGCTACGATGTCCTTCGATAGTCCAGCTCCAATATTATACAACGCGCTATTACCTTGTGGAGATATGACATGATGCATGTACTTATATCATCAACATCAACATGAAGCATACCCTTTGCAGAACGTCGCTCTCTGTGAGACTCGATTTCTGGCCAGAACTTCTGCCTCTGTCGTTGTCGTCTTCAGTACCTCCATAATGTCTGGTGTCCAACTCCAGGACCTCTGTGGTGTCTGGTGTCAATCTTCTCCTTGGTCTGCCTCTGCCCCGCCTTTTAGGCACTGTACCCTACAGTATCGTTCTCTCTAGGCTATTGTGGCATTTGATTCGGCCAAAACATTTGAGTTTTCTAGGTGAAGATATTGTTAGCCAGCCAGTTGTTCTCGATATCCAGTTCTTTTATGATATGTGCATTTTTCCTTTTTGCTATCTATTGTATTTTGAGCACCCTTTTGTAGCATTTCAGTTCAAAAGATTCAGTATTTTTCTTAGGTGTTTGTTTGGTGGTCCATGTTTCCCATCCGTAAGTTGCCACCGGAAAGATACAAGTTTACATGATTTTAAAATATTACTTATCTAAAAGAGAATATAAGAATTGTCAATAAGACTACCGCCCCCTCACCCCACCACAACCCCACAACAGTAATATACACAAAACGTGTGTATACTTGATGTAATGCAATCGATCACTAACTAGATTTATTACAAAGCAGTAAGACATTACGTAACTCTTTCCAGTGCAGGAAAAACTGTGTCCATTGGTGCAACTTTCCGTCGCACTAAATGCATCAAATTTAAAACGTTACCACATTCTTAAATTTCTAATCATTGGAAATAGCTACATTACACGACAGCTACGCATACACGAATTGTTCATCTTGTATGTTGCTTCAAAACCTGAAATTATGCAAACTAAATGACATAATGTGTATTAGATATCGAGTGGAAATCAAACGTTTTGAGGACGGTAAATTTAGGTCAAATGAGACTGTGAAGGGTTAAGTACATTACAACAATCTAGAAAAAACAACAGAACCTGTAAGAACTAGTGAGTTTCATCTTAAACTGGTAGGTACAGGTGTCTTATCCTTAACTGATAAGAACAAATGCGTCTTATTCTAAATTGGTATGTTAATTTCGTTTTATTCTAATCTGGTAAGAGCAGACGAGTCTTGTCCTAAACTGGTAAGAACAGACGAGTCTTGTCCTAAACTGATAAGAACAAACGATTTCTTTCCTAAATTGGAATTAACAATTTAGCTTTATTCTAATCTGGTTAGAACAAGAGTCGGAATAATTGTGTTTTTTTTATCAGTGGAATCGAGGTAAAGTGTCCGCCTCGGTTGGTCTGGGTCGCAGGCTCGAATCACTGTGAAGACCGGGATTTTGTTCACGTTGATCTTCTGGTAAAAATTCCCCTGATCTCTCGGTAGTGAGATTGGACTCCCGTGTTCAGTGTCGAGCACGTAAAACATCCCTTTGCAGTTGGAAATCGAAAAGAGTAGACTTAACTGCCGCTACTCGCACAAAATTCAAGTAAAAAATCTACCCACGTTATTTGTACATTTCTCTATGTGGTATGTTAAGAGCAGCTATAGATGGCGCCTAACTGACTGCAGGTCTACTTAGATCTAGTGTTTGTGTCTATTAAGATAGACTCGCACATCGGTTAAACCACCCTCCAAGAAATTGGTTGTATACAGACTATGTAGAGTCTTTTAAACCAGTATAAATAAGTTAAGTTAAGCTGAAACTGCGAACAGGGACCACAACTAGAGCTCTTTAAAATGTTGAGGTGTGTTGCTATAGTTGGCGCGAGGAAAGAAGCTACACAACAAATTCCAATGAGTTTCTGCGCAAGCAAAGTCGACACTGTATTACGGATAAGATAAGTTGTCATCTACACATGTACTAGCAGATCGCCTGTATGCATGTATGTGAATGTGCCGATAGTCTGAGTAGAGATCTGATCACATGTGAGTGTGCAGATCATCTGTGTGCTAGATCCGATTATATGTGAATGTGCCGATAGTCTGAGTAGAGATCTGATCACATGTGAGTGTGCAGATCGTCTGTGTGCTAGATCCGATTATATGTGAATGAGCCGATAGTTTGAGTAGAGATCTGATCACATGTGAGTGTGCAGATCGTCTGTGTGCTAGATCCGATTATATGTGAATGTGCCGATAGTCTGAGTAGAGGAGATCTGATCACATGTGAGTGTGCAGATCGTCTGTGTGCAGACTGATTACATGAAAGTGTGCTGACATGTCTGAGTACGAAATATGATTAGATGCGAGTGTGCCGCAGAGGATACCGAGGTAGCGAGAACCACCAATTTAAGGATTTATGTTATTTCATATGAGATGTAGAATCTGGATTTGATGTAGTTTACAGAAGTAACATCAATAGCACTTGCTTGGATCTTCTGTGTTAGTTGAGTATATATATCTTGTTACCCGAGTGGTTTGCCGGGGTCTTTGTGTATGACAAGGATACGAATAGCACCACTGCCTCACAGAGAGCATGTCGTAAGAGGCGACTAACTGTGTGACATGGCATAACACCAGCCATGGTTAAGTGGTTTGCTTAGAGCAGTATATATGGCGCCTAACAGGCTGGGGGTACTTTGCTCTAGTGTTTGAATCTATTAAGTTGGACTTGCACATCGGTTAACCACCCAACGCATCGGAGTATTAAACTACTCAATCTTAGCCCGCTGAGCAGGAAATCCTTCTTCCGGCTATATCCAGCTCATACCACAGTTTGGACCATAAATGGACATCTGCCCCTGTAGAAGTACAGGTCAACTAAGAACAGAAAATAAATGATATTGTTTTGTCTCAATGGTTAACGATAGTTTTAGTGCATTCTGTGGTTGAAGTTAACGTATTAAAGTCTATGTTGTGAGTTAGTAAACTTTCAAGAAAAAGCCGACTCTATCACATATAAATATTGATGCCGTGACTTAGGATAAAAGCGTTTAGTAAACCCTACTCTATCACATATACATTATTGGTCCGAGTGGCCAGGACATCTTTGATAAGATAACTAAGTACTTAGGTAAAGCGACGCTTTCACAATTACAGCATAAGAGACCGAGGCCTAGACTGAAACCAGGTCGAGAGCAAGACAGAAGTAAAAATAGTCGGACGCTCTTTCTGGCAAACAACCACATCCTAGTGAGCCTTGTGCTACTTCAGGAACTGACTACACTCTTTCGTTGTAAATGGGATGCAGAAAAAGTTCCACAGGAGATGAAAGATGCCACAATTGTACACATGTACAAACAGAAGGACAACGGCCAATCACACTACAATCACAAGAGCTTTCCCTTGTGCGGACAAAATCACGGGTAAAATGTTTGCCCGAGTCCTGTTCAACCGCCCAACTAGTCACCTTGATAAGTGTCTGCTACCAGAGAGTCAGTGTGCTTTTTGTGTGGGTCGTAGGACCATCGCCATGAACAATATTAAGAACGGCATTGTGACCTGTTTTTGTCGACACGGGTCGTTGACACCGTTAATAGAGAAGGGTTATAACAAATCTTGGCGAAGTTCAGTCGTAACGGCAGATTAGTTGATGGCATAATGGCTCGAGTACTGCACGAAGGAGAATTGTTTCTAGCATTCCAACTCACCAATGGTGTCAAACAGAGGTGCGTGCCGGCATCGAAACTCTTTAGCATGGTTTTTGTAGCAATGATATGTGACCCTGTGCATGGTGCTGTTACTGGCAGGCGTATCGGGTACAGGACTCCAAGGTGCATGAAGCCACAATTTGGGATCTCCTGTTCACTGAATACTGTATACCAAACACCAGCTGAGAATAATATACACAGTCCACTATGATAGCCTTTTCGGCAGCATGCAGTAACTTTGGTCCCACGATCAACACTAGAAAAAAGTAAGGTGATCTTTTAAAATGATCCATTGAAGCCATATATTTCTGCACAGAACCAACGTCCTTATTCAGTCGATAGCTTCATCTGTCTAGGAAGTACCCTCACCAGAGAGGCAAATATCTTCTGAGATCAAAAGTATGATTTCTAAGGCGATCTCTGCGTTTGGGAGGCTGCAAGCGTCTGGAACCGGCAAAGCATCATTTTCGCCACCATGGTAAGAGTGTAACGTGCTGTAGTGTTAACCACTCTGCTGGATGTCTGCGAAACAAGGACAGTGTACAGCAGACACGCCAACAGCTAAATCGTTTTCACTTGAGCTGTCTGCGTAGGTTGCTCATGATCTGATGATAGGACAGAGGGCTTAACTATTAGCAGGTCAAACATATTGAGCATCCATACACTTCGGCAAACATTCCAGATAAGAAGGACGGGGCATGTTGTTTGCATGCCCGATGAGCGCATGAGTGATGGAGAATAATCAGAGGCCTTTTTCTGTCACAAACGGCGACAAGCAGGGCGGTGTACTGCATCCACCACACTTCGTCAGGATGATTGCCGCCAAGCTCATTGGCTGTTTTCGGGGTTGTGTTGATAAGGGAGTGTGAACTAAATGTAGAACGGAAAATAAACTTGTCAGTCTCATGACATTGCAGGCTCACACCAAGGTAAGAAATACGACCATTTCCAACCTACTGTTGATGCTAGATTGGTAACTGGCTGACAAAGTCTAAAGAGACGATTATTTAACTTGTGACAAAAACAAATATTGTTTTTGCCCTCAGTGTAAATTTACATGTACTTTCAGTCGAGTGTGATGACAAGCGGGTAATGACCTATTCTGCCTTTACATGATGGAGGAGCTGCCTGCTTGTTTGACTTTCACGCAGATCCCTAATGGGTAAGAATTTTGTTAGCATTATAGTTTGTGCATGGACAGTTGTTCTTTTCGAATTGCAACTGGCAAGTCTTCTTTTACGTGTATACGGGACCTTCTTTTAGTTTTTCAGCTATCTACAATATGACTAGGTGTTGATCTCACCGGTCTTAACACCAGAAAGCTTGCGAGAACAAAATTCTCACCGTTTCGAGTGACGTTTCTTGTGAGGTCAAGTCCTTACCTCTCGATTGCAACGACCCCTCTTATTAGTCAAATAGACCAATATCACTACGAGTAAAGAGCAGCCCTCGCCAGAATCACTACGAGTATAAAGCAGCCCTCACCTGAATCCTTACGAGTATAGAGCAGCCCTCACCTGAATCCCTACGAGTATAGAGCAGCCCTCACCAGAATCACTGCGAATAAAGAGCAACCCTCACCTGAATCCCTACGAGTATAGAGCAGCCCTCACCAAAGTCACTACGAGTATGAAGCAGCCCTCACCAGAATCACTACCAGTATGAATCAGCTATAACAATCACGATTTCCTCGTCTCGTCCAGCAGGCATGCTGTATGCGCGGTAGCAAACAATGTACTGTGCCCTTCCCATACATTCACTATTCTTCACCATAGTTTCTTTGCCGGTCTCTCTGCAAACCATCCAACCATCACACAAGTGGCGTTAGAGAATCAGAAGGTCATCACTACATCGTTCTACTTGCCCGTATGCTGTCCGGCATGGGGACAGCGTGAACAGAAACAGCACTCCATATATAAAACAGCAATACAGATGAAGATAGAAAAACAGAAAACACTGATGTCGGCGATGAAGTGTAAAATATTCATTCTGCATTACCTTAGCTTCTAATGCGGTGCGGATGTCAGTTCCATTCCTCTCTGTCTTCCCTTTCCCGACAACAAGTACCCGGTTACAGGTGGGTCTACAGTAGCACGTCGACAACTGGGAGCAAACCCAGCACCTTTTACTTTGAGAAGCTAACACGCCAACACTTTTCTACTCACACAAGAATTTGTAAAAGCGGAAAATTTGATTTAACTTGGTTTTCCAGAAAAAACAGGGCGTGCGTCCTAATTTATATTGAGAGAACCGCTTAATTTAGGCCTTGTACTAACGGCCTTGATGACAAATTGATAGGACAAGGTGGGACAAAGACTAGTCAAAGCAAGGCCTCGACATTTCCTAAAGACGCAGTAATTAAGCAGGTAAGGCAACCAGAAAACTTGCTGACCTACACCTGAAGCATGCTTTTATTGTAACCTTCTAAATAAGACGTGCTCTGCATGTGATAATGCGAGCGTTAACTCAGACGGTAACACTGTAACCTGAAAGAAATGGCTGAGGAGGATCGTGCATGGAGCAGGCTACTCGACCCCGTACAAACTTTAAGCTATAAAAAAAAAATCAATAAATATGAATAGATCAACATTTAATGGCCTTGGGTGCATTTATTGAAAAACTTTCCTCCATCGGGCTCTGAAAATATTTGGAATGAACCCAGCTATTTACATTAAAACAATGACTCTGACGAAATCTTTGTGGCCGCATAATGAGTCTTATTTTGTTTTTGTCCTACTGTGGTATCTTCTTCTTCCTCGTTCATCCTCAGATCAAGGTTCCGGGTTCTATTACAAAGGACACCGTTGTTTGTAAGGCTGTTTCATCTCCGTACAGCTTTTGTCTCATATCTGTCTCATAGGCTAGTATTGTTCTCTCTTGTCCTGCGTGACCGTGCAGCTTTGCAGGATGTGTTCCACAGTCATGATATGCTCCCCACATAGACACCTGTCATCTGTCCCAATCTTCATTTTGTTGTAAAGATGACCCTTGAGTCTGGTTATGCCCAGGTCTTAGTCTGAAGATGATTACTTGCTCTTCTCTAGTTAAAGTTAAAGTAGCTATCTTATTTTCGGAAGACGGGGTGTTGATGACCCATTTTACCCTGAAGTTGGCTTTAATTATGGTCTTTACCTCATTAAATGTGATGCTCAGGTCTGTTTGTGGGGATGCTCCTCCACTCTTTGTTAGTTTGTCTGGCTGCAGTTTAATTGCCTTCAATATTGCAGTGGGATGGGATCCACTGTATTACCAACCTTGGGTGTTCTGATGAAAGCTGTGTCAGGGAGAACATACATTGCTCGAGATCTTCATCTTTGTGTTGTTTTAGCGCTGCTAATACTGGCGCGGCATCCGTCAGAAATACTATGTTTTCTTGGTGGATATCTTTAGCTTGGATTACAAACTCAGCTGCGGCATTCAGTGCCTTTGCTTTTGCACGGAAATTATTGGAATATGTTCTCGTTGTTAATACTCGAGTTTTTTCTCCTCCATTCCTTAGTCTGTAATAGACCACTCCACCTCTATTGGATGTGGTTTTGTTAGATGAGCCATCTGTATATACGTGTATTCATGTTTTTGGTGGGTATACTCTCCTAAGATATTCTTCTGTGATAAATTTCCTTTCTGAATCTGTCTGAGTTCCCTTTTTCCCTATTCCCTCTATGGTTTCTACCATCTCAGGTGACTTGGCCTTTTTCCATGGTGGGATTTGGGATGTTTGTTTTAGATCTCTAACCACACTGCCTGACTTATGATTGTGTCTGCTCTTGCAAGTTCTTTTGTTTTTTGTATGAAGTTGTTTCTCTTTAATCTCCTTCTTCCCATGCGATTTATCCTGTCCTATATTGGGTGATCAGGCGTTCGTTTGAACTTCTTCCCCCGCTGGAGTGTTTTTTGGTTTCTGCGCGTCTCCATACTTTCGATCCCTGTGATATTCCCCATTGCATTTATTGGTGTTGTTCTCATAGCTCCAGTGATGATACGTATACCTTAGTTTTGGGTTGTATTTATTCTGTGAAAGTTATTCTTTGTTGCTGTGGACCATACTGCTATCCCGTATTCTAGCACTGGTCTCACATAACCTGTGTACAGTTTCTTTAGTGTGCCCGTGTCCGCTCCTTATGTTGAGCCTGACATCTTCCTCATCATGGCTGCGGTATCTGATACATACCTTTTTATGTTTATATCGACTACGCTATCAGATGTACTCTGAATTGTGTCGACTCCACCAGCTCAACTGTACTAAATAACGTCCACTAAATGTATCCACTCCACCAGTACAACTACACTAGATAATGTGTTCCAAGTGCGTGCTCTCCCCATCTAAACTACACTAGAAGATGTCCTCTAAATGTTTCCTCTCCATCAGCTCAACTCTATTAGAAGATGTCCTCTAAACTTTTCAACTCCATCAGCTCAACTCTATTAGAAGATGTCCTCTAAATTTTTCATCTCCATCAGCTCAACTCTATTAGAAGATGTCCTCTAAATTTTTCCTCTCCATCAGCTCAACTCTACTAGAAGATGTCCTCTAAATGTACCTCTCAACTCAACTCTACTAGAAGATGTCCTCTAAATGTACCTCTCAACTCAACTCTATTAGAAGATGTCCTCTAAATGTACCTCTCAACTCAACTCTATTAGAAGATGTCCTCTAAATGTACCTCTCAACTCTATTAGAAGATGTCATCTAAATGCGTCATCTCCACCGCCTCAGGTATACTATAGGTGTTCTCCCAGTTTATTATCTCCACAATCTCAGCTATGCTAAAGGTATAGTCAAGGTTTGCCAACTCCGCCAGTTCAACTAAGAGATAGACATGCCACCAATTTTATAAAGGAAATATGTCGAATAATAAAACTATAAAAATTGATCACGACTGACTAAAATACAATCTGTTCAAGAAAGTAAAAACCGGATACACACAAATGATCCAATAAGGGATGAACACAGGAACAATAAAACATGCTTTATTTTTACCAACTACAACTGATGGATATGCATAATGCCCACGGGGAAGTCCTGGAATGGACCGTCCCACTTATGAGGGAAAACCAACGTGCTTCAGATCAGGTCATCACTTAACTAGTGAGGTCGTTGGGGCACACATGAAGACACCCTCACAGCCCCACGCCATCCTTCTCTGTCAGCGGTCGCTCATGTGCCTCTTCTGGACGGATATTGGTCCATTCTTTTATATTGTCCTACCACTTCTTTTAATGACGGCTTCTTCGTCGTCTGCCTTGTACCTTTCCGTGCAGGATCGTATTTGCAAGACCATTTGATCTCGACGTGTGACCGTATCAAGCGAGTTTCCTTTTTTTGACAGTTGCCAAGAGGTCTTCATAATGCCCTATTGTAATGTGATTAGTGATGGATAAACTGTATATTGACAGGATCATACCATTTGTGATGGAAATAGATAAGGATCATGAAGAAGAAGAGACGACTTCAGCAACAAACCATTGATATCTGATGCATTATCTATTTAGCAAATTTACACATCGGACGCGCTGAAGGACATATATTTGTATATTTCAAGTATAAACTTGATGTCGTCAACAGAAGCACGTGACAGTCAGCCATGTTTAGAGAAACGAAAATAGATGCAGCTTTTTTATGAACGAAAAAAAATATTGGAGTATGGAGACCATTTCATTGAGTTGTGGGCTCATTAACGTCAAGCCAGGCCATACAAGAATAACTGACATGTTTAACATGTGAACTGATCAAAATGTGGGGCAATACTTTCTAAATGAGAACGCCTGAGAATTACAATGGTCTGTTCTTTCTTCTTCTGATTCCCTGAGAGGAATTATTCATTCATGTATTACCAACGATGATGACGTGCGTCGTGATTAGGATGGTGGAAAAAGCGCCTTAGCAAGAGCTTACATAATAACAGTTTAACGGTACCAGCCCCGCCGAAGGCAGAGTGAAAACAATATACTGCTCATCATCATCAGCTTGTTATCCAGTCTGAAAACTCGTGTTGAAGTCGTCTGATCATGTCAGGTCACTGATCTCTGTTAACCAGTCTGGAGACTCGTTTTGAAGTCGCCTGATTATGTCACGCCTGGGTTCTCTGTTAGTCCAACGACTGGTGCTGAAGTCGCCTGACCATGTCACCGCACGGTTAATTGATGGATAGTCTGGAGATTAGTGTTGAAGTCGTCTGAACATATTACCCCATGATCATCTGTTAGTCAGTCCGTAAACTGGTGTAGTCATCTGATCAAGTGACGTCAGTGTCCTGTGTTCTCCGCAGAACTCTTCAGCTCAGCATAAGTCTACGCACTGATGTTCTTGCACATCTGCGTGGTCTACTTGTTTCTTGAACGTTCTCTTCTTTTTGTTGTTTTTTTACCTTCAGTATTTTCAATGGTATGCCTCCATGTCTTATATTTGGACAAGGCCAATAAAATCGTCCTTTTTGTTTATTTCATTAGTTGTCATATATCTTTAAGCAGTTGTTTGTTTGTCACTTTTTTAGCACAGCTCACTCTTTGAATCATGCGATAGCAACAAAGGCTTCTAAGGCCTATTCTTTATTTGTGTTGATAGTCAATGTCTCAGAGCCGTACAGGGCTACAGGTAAGGTATGTGTGGTACACTGCTGTACAACCTTCCACGGGTTTAATATGCCGCAGAAAGGAAACCACACACAAGCGTACTCTTAATTGTCAAATGAAAGCTTAAAAGATTACACAGGGAACGCCCCACCCTTCTCCTTGTCGCCCGGGCGAGGAGGGGGGGGGGAGTCGGTAAGATCACGTCTCATGGCCAGCCAGATAAATATGTGGAACAGCAGGAACGCAAGTCGATTACCTGACACCAAATTCTCTGATTGATTGAAAATAAAAATACTGTTTGTTCCCGTTCCTGTTTATTTCCTGCTAACTCGTCACATTTCATTTGACTCGTTAAACACATGGGCATTTTTGGGAGCCAAGACTAATGACAAAACCAGGCCAAACAAACTGACTAAAACTCCCACATAATGTCCACATCCTACTCCCGGACACTGACTTTGTTGCACCTGTCCGGTCAAAGCGTATGGTGACCCTTTCAAACAAACCCCAAAACACCAAAATAAGTCTTAACGGCAAATACCTGCAGCCAAACGACAACCCAAACGACCTGGGAGTCACATTTGATCGGCGCATGACATGGAAAAGTCAGATCGAGAGAAACCGAATGAGAGCCAGAGAAAGAATGGCCATCATGAGGAAACCTGCTGGCACAAGCTGGGGAGCAGACGAAAGTATACTAAAGAAACTGTACACTGAAAGAGTGAGACCAGTTCTCGAGTATGGCATTGCGGCATGGACAACAGCAGCAAAGGCGAACTTCGATAAAGTTAACAAACTCCAAAACCAAGCCATGAGAGTTATAATAGGAGGCATGAAGTCAACGCCAATTGTAGAACTTGAAAAGATTACAAAACCGCAATCCATAACCGACAGAAGAGACTGCAGAGCCCAGCAGCAAGCAGAGAAACTCAGAAGACTGACTGACCATCCAATTCACCAGAGACTAAACAATTTTGGAAATGGGAAACTAAAGCGGAGAAACTTTGCAGAAATAGCCAAAGCAAAGATGCACGAAGACTCTATGAACGCATTAACAACACCAAAGCCCATCCCTAATGTACGAAAACCTACCTGGAGGCAGCATATATTTCCAGCAGTGGTAGAAAATATACCAGGTATTGGAAACAAAAACTGCCAGACTGAAAAAGAAAGAAGAGATACAACCCTGAGGTACATAACGAAAAACTACCCAAGCATGGACTGGACCCATGCATACACCGACGGTTCTGTAACAAACACAACACAGAACGGAGGGGCAGGGGTATTCCTGAGCCTACCAAATGGCAGAAAAATAACACTGTCAGTGGCAACTGGAAAATTCTCAAGCAATTTCAGAGCGGAGGCAGAGGCACTGAGGGCGGCAGTGGAAGAAATGGTGACAGGTAAAAGGAATTAAAGCCATATAGTCCTGCTTACAGATGCCCTGGCCGTAGTCAAAGCACTAAAAAACCAGAAAAATACTGAACTAAATGATTTAAGAGCAGTACTCTGTCAACTATGTCAGCAGTCCGCACCAAAAAGAGTAGTGGTACAGTGGGTTCCATCCCACTGTAACATCCAAGGCAACGAGGAGGCAGACAGACTGGCAAAAGAAGGTGCAAGACTACCACAACCAGATACTAGTATGACATACGAAGAGTCAAAACGGCTTATTAGAGCTAGATACATGACCAAATGGAAAACAGAACATACTGGCTACACAAAAAACTATACCTATTACCAGTTGTACAGAAGAGAGCAGGTCGTGGTCTTCAGACTTCGCACTGGCCACAATAGACTGAGGTACCACCTATTCAATAAATTGAAGATAGGTGGCACCGACGAATGCCCGTGTTGTACCGGGAAAATGACCGCTGAGCATTTGCTGCAAAACTGCCCGACATACGAGGATCAGAGAGAGCAGATGTGGCCATCACCAGTGGCAACACTAAACAAGCTCTATGGCAGTGTCGACAGCCTCAGGATGACCGCTGCTTTTTTTCGAAAAAATAAAGGTCGACGTCTGACAGCGTACGATGAAGAAGAAGAAGAAGAAGAAGAAGAAGTATGGTGACCACTGAGAAGGATTGTGTGACAGTGTCCGTTTTGTGACAGATATGGAATTGAAGGATTCGAGGATTCATTATTAAAGATCCCAGGGAATCAGGGATTTTGCATAGCGTCTCGACAGGATCCCAATCACAATTTCAATTTGGCCACTGAAGGCTAACGATAACTTAGAATTGAAAACTGGATGTTAAGCAAGCGGATGGGGCAGAAACAAGACAGTACGGGGGAAAGGTTCAAACAAAGATTACGGGCATCGAGCATTTTTAACATAGTCGGTCTGGATTTTCATTGTTCGAAAATCAGGTCATGGGAAAGTTATTATAATAAAAATGTTCGCTTAGGCGTCAAAGGCCCGTTGCGACGATCGACCTCTACCAAGTTCAACTACTGAGGGCTGTTCATGGGTAGTGTGTCGACCGAAATCCCTACAGACTTCCCAGGTGGAGCCCGGTATTCCGCAACGTCGGATGAGAACCGCGAGGAGTGTGTGGTGAACTAATGTTTGTGTTGGCGTTCCTTGTCTGTCCGTGTCTGACTCTCTTTGTCTTCGCGTTCCGTCCCAGTTGACTCTGAATTGTGTCCACCTTCGGGTCAGTACGACTCTTGCTGTGCTAAGAATACGGGGTTTGGAAAGGTATGGTGTATCCTCTGGTGGAGGGGATAGAAGAAAGTCGGACTCAATCCAAATAGGAAGGCCCTTGAGTAGTGAAAACGACTTTTCAAGCGACTTTTGTACCACCAGACATGTCTTTAAGCGACATCTGTACCAAAAATGTTGTCCTCAAACAGAAATTGTACAATAATACTTGCTCTTGAGCGAACAGTCTACCATCGGGTTTGTCCTAAAAAATGGCCTTGTACCATCGAGTACGCCTGCATGTGGCCTTTCATCCATCTGGTTTGTCATAATATAAGGTGATCGTGCTTGTCTTAATGTTCTGATTTTGGTCATCGATCGTGTCCTCATACCGTCTCTGTACCGTGCAACTTCTCACGATGTTCTTCTGCTTTCAAACATACACTTTTGCTGCTTCATCGTCTAGAATATCCTAATGCACTATTGAATTATCAAGAATATCAACATACAATTCTGCTGTTAATTTAAGCTTCAGACTTCTGCAATTTCTAATTTATTTCCGTCCTAAGAAATGTACCAAACGAACATCATCAGGTATTACAAAATGAGTTACATTCCAAGTGTCTTAGGGACGTCAGAATTCTCATCAAACCAACTGATTTTAGGACCACGATGGAATTGCGTTTATTTTGTTAATGAGATGTGTTTGTGTGTTTCCTCTGAGGTCACGCCATTCATAAACACGCCGAAACAACTCAAGGTCAAGTGTTCAACATTGGGCTCTAGTTTCTTGTCATTATTTAGTGTCTCGGTAGCTTTTCACAGCTAAGGTATGGGTTCGATTCCCGTTGTCAACTTCAAAACCAAGCCATGAGAATTATAACAGGTGGCATGAAGTCAACGCCAATTGTAGAACTTGAAAAGATTACAAAACTGCAATCCATGACCGATAGAAGAGACTGCAGAGCCCAGCTGCAGTCAGAGAAACTCCGAAGACTGACTGACCATCCAATGCACCAGAGACTAAACAATTTGGGAAATGGGAAACTAAAGCGGAGAAACTTTGCAGAAATAGCTAAAGCAAAGATGCACGAAGATCCCATTAACGCACTAACAACACCAAAACCTATCACTACTGTACGAAAACCTACCTGGAGGCAGGATATATTTCCAGAGGTGGTAGAAAATATACCAGGTATTGCAAACAAAAACTGCCAGACTGAAAAAGAAAGGAGAGATACTACCCTAAGCTTCATAACGAAAAGCTACCCAAGCATGGACTGGACCCATGCATACACCGACGGTTCTGTAACAAACACAACACAGAACGGAGGGGCAGGGGTATTCCTGAGCCTACCAAATGGCAGAAAAATAACACTGTCAGTGGCAACTGGAAAATTCTCAAGCAATTTCAGAGCGGAGGCAGAGGCACTGAGGGCGGCAGTGGAAGAAATGGTGACACACAGTGAAAATGAGAGCCATATAGTCCTGCTGACAGATGCTCTCGCCGTAGTCACAGCGCTAAAAAGCCAGAAAAACACTGAGCTTAATGACTTAAGAGCAGCACTCTGCAAACTGTGCCAGCAGTCCGCACCAAAAAGGGAAGTGGTACAGTGGGTTCCGTCACACTGCAACATCCAAGGCAACGAGGAGGCAGACAGAGTGGCAAAAGAAGGTGCAAGACTACCACAAACAGATACCAGTATGACGTACGAAGAGTCAAAACGGCTTATCAAAGCCAGATACATGAACAAATGGGAAACCGAACATACTGGTTACACCAAAAACGATGCCTATTACCAGTTGAACCGAAGAGAGCAGGTCGTTGTCTTCAGACTTCGTACTGGCCACAACAGACTGAGGTACCACCTATTCAACAAATTGAAGATAGGGTGTACCGACGAATGCCCGTGCGGTACTGGTAAAATGACCGCTGAACATCTGCTGCAGAACTGCCCGACATACGAGGATCAGAGAGAGCAGATGTGGTCATCACCAGTGGAACTGCAAGACAAGCTCTATGGCAGTGGCGAGAGCCTCAGGATGACCGCCGCTTTTTTCGAAAAAATAATGGTTACTGTCTGACTGCGTACGCAGAAGAAGAAGAAGAAGAAGATTCCCGTTGTCGAAACAACGATCCAGCTGTAAGCTAGTGACAGTGCTGTTATCAGGTAAGGAAAGGAAGTGACGATAGAAGCTGGACATAACATGCTAAGGCATGTTACAATGAAAATTCTAACACTTCATCCCTAACAGAATTGTCTGTTATGTGAATTCCTATACCTTGTTTGGTTCAAGTACTTCTTTTGTGTTTCTTCGTATTCTTCTTTTTCTTCAAAATCTTCTTCATCTTCTTTTGAATCTAATTCATAATCTTCTTCCAATCGTAATCTTGTACTTCTGCCAATACCTCGCATTCTTCCTCTACTTCTTCTTTATGTGCAGATAAGTCGGATGTCAAACAGATAACTTTAAAGAATAAGAATATTTTATTCCAAACATGAACATTGGCACATTTGATATACTTTTGCCTAATTTTATAATATAGTGTTTAGCGACCTTATTTAAATGAACTTTTAATATAATTATTTTTATAAATAAATGTTAATGTTATTGGCTTTATTTGCGATCCTATGAATTGTTTTTTTGTGTTCGACAGAAACAAGTATAGCACCTCGGAGAGTTTTTGTGTGCTACAGAAACATGAATAACATATTGGAGAGTTTTTGTGTGCTACAGAAACAAGAATAGCCCATCAGAGAGTTTTTGTATGCTACAGAAACAAGAATAGCCGCTCGGAAAGTTTTGTATGCTACAGAAACAAGAATAGCCGCTCGGAAAGTTTTGTATGCTACAGAAACAAGAATAGCCGCTCGGAAAGTTTTGTATGCTACAGAAACAAGAATAGCACTACGGAGAGGTTTTGTATCCGAGAGAGACAAGAATGGCATCCGATTTTTTGCACACATTTTTAATGGAGTTACTTCACATAACTGGCCCAAATAGTCCGCCGGGGTCTTTGTGTATGACAAGAATAAGAATAGCACCACTGCCCCACAGCGAGCATGTTGTAAAAGGCGACTAACTGTGTGACATTGTATAACACCAGTAACGGTTATGTTGTTTGTTAAGAGCAGCATAGATGGCGCCTAACAAGCTGCGAGTCCACTTTGCTAAAGTTTTTTAGATGGACTAGCACATCGGTTAACCACCATCCGTAGCACTTGTCCCTACGAAGCGGAGTAATAAGCTGCTAAAGTTAGTCCGCTAAGCAGGAAATCCTCCTTCTGGCCACATCCAGCTTACGTCAGAGCTGGGACAAGCACAAGAACATCCGCCCTTGTGAAAGTACAGGTCAACTAAGACTAAGACTTCACATAACTTTTGATTAAATTGTGAGCCATATCACTAACGAGTTAGCTGCACAGGCACCGTCTCTTCGCCCCCCCCCCCATTCCCATCCCAACCCTACCTCACCCCCAGCTCCCGCACAGATCTTTGGCGCTGAAACTCCACTGCAGGTGCTCGAATTCAGACTTCATAAATGGGGGAACAGCCGCAGTTGTGACCTTATGCTTCCTGCCGAGCGAGACGAAGTGAGAAAGAAGATTGTAGATTGTGATTCTATGAATTCTATGAATGTTTCGGGCTAGGGGATGTGATCTGTTCAAGACTATTGCTATAACTAGAAGTCATTGAGTGCTCGTTGGACCAACATAACACCTGGATGATACACCTGTCAGACGATTTCTAGGAAATATCTTGCACAACTATAGCTTCATAGGATGAGATGGGGTGGAGGGAAGGGGTGTGGTTAGGGGAGGGGTGTGGTTAGGGAGGGGGGCACCATCATGACGTGGGTTGCCGACTGGGGTATCTCGTAATGTTTCCCATAATTTACTATTCCGGTGGCCTTTTATCAATTCTACCGTTGACTGTCTTCAATACCGAATTGTTCGCATCCAGAATAATCTCTCCTTATTGTCTCCAGATCCCACGAGTTCACATCCTGCTAAAACTTTAAGGCACGTAAACCTTAGCAGATATAGCCATCCCAACGTTCGAGGACTTGGCATACATTTGTAACAGACCTATGCTCCGCAGAAACTGAAAGTACTCTAACTTTAACATCCTAACAACATGTCCGCCCATAACTCTTCACCTCTACCGCCCCCCCCCCCCGCCCATCCCTCCTATCAAACAACGCTCGCTAATAAATACATTTTAAAAACCATTATGTGCATGTAAAATAGCTAAAATATATTTTAAAAAGTTATTCATTTGTCCTGATGTGTGTAATAAATTAGCTCTGGGTATAATCCTAACTCCGCGTATCTTCACAAGTCTTCATATCCGCAAACTCAATTGTAACGTCGACCAGATATGAGGGTGGACATATCCTAGCTGCTCCTACCACGAAAAAGTATTTCAGAGACCCACAGGTTCCGCCTCATCTACCCTGACAATGCTAACAGTTAGAGGAATACAACTCAGCGAATGTCGACACAACAAACATGTGTGACCCCTTCCTGCAGTCAAAAGTGCAGAAACTGTTGTTACCCATTGGAATGCGCCATCAGTGACGGGACCGATATCATAACCCAGTAATTAAGGGCTATTATTAACGTAACCACGATAAGCCGAGCCCTTAATATCATACTCGACCTGTTGGAGGCAATGATGGCAGATGTTGACATATAAGGGCAAGTCAATTATCCACTCCCCCAACATACTTTAGGGTACTTATGTTTTCTTTTCTTTTTCATTTGTTTTTATCTGGCCTAAAATGCAGTTGCCAAATATTTTTAAAAATTGACCATGAGCATAGTCTCCTAAGAGTCCATTGCCTTGAAATGGTGAAGGAGTTTGCATGTCTTAATGATCCCAGGAGCTAAGTCAGCGGTATCGATAGCTTTCAGAAAGGTCACCAATCTGGATAGGTTATGGGAACGGGATAGAATAAACACGGACAACTCACATAGAGAGAAATAGGTTAAAGTCGACCACCCAAATCTTTCAACTCACATAGCGTATAAAAGGCTAGGTTAGGGCCCACCACCCACATCTTTCAACCCACATAGCGTGTAAGAGGCTAGGTTAGGGCCGATCACCCAAATCTTTCAACTCACATAGCGTGTAAGAGGCTAGGTTAGGGCCGATCACCCAAATCCTTCAATTCACATAGCGTGTAAGAGGCTAGGTTAGGACCGATCACCCAAATCTTTCAACTCACATAGCGTGTAAGAGGCTAAGTTAGGGCCGACCACCCAAAATCTTTCAACCCATATAGCGTGTAAGAGGCTAGGTTAGGACAGACCACCTAAATCAATAAAAACAAAAGTTGGGAACGAAAACATTGAGAACAGCAAAAGTAGACGGCCTTGAGAAAAGAAAGCCTTCTGAAACGAGAAGAATGACACAGTAGATTTAACGTCGAAAAAGAAGCTCCAAGGCTGACTGCCCTTCTGAATGCCAAGAGGAAAACAATATAGTGACATGGAATGTCAGAAGAATGTATTAGGCAGGGAAAACAGCACAGAAAGCTAAAGAAATGACAAATCACAATCTGGCAGTGCTAGGATTGTACGAAACAAAATGGACACAATCAGGAAAGATCAGACTGACAACAGGGAACATTATAATGTATACATGAAACGAGGAAACTCATGCTCAACAAACATGCACTGATGCTTTTTAGCGAGGTATAGAGGGTACTCATAACGTGGAAGGCTATTAACTATAATATAACGATCAAAGATTATTTTTCATGTGGTAACAAAAATGAAAGTGTATAGGGAGAAATAGAAAGTGGGGGTGAAAAAACAGTGATTGGAGTGTGCTATAGATGTCCATCAAGTCAAAAAGAGGAAGCTGAGAAGCTGATTAGTAGCATAGCAAAGGCAAGTGAAGGGAAATTATTATTAATGGGAGATTTCAACTTTCCAGAAATAAAATGGGATATGGCAGAAGCACTTGTAAAGTCAAAACCTTTTGTTAAGTGCATAACTGACAATTTTTTATTTCAACATGTAGAAGCAGCCACCAGAGGCAAAAACATACTCGACTTAGTTTTTACTACAGAGGGAAATATGATTGAAAACGTTACCGTTGGGGAACTGTTTGGCTCAAGTGACCATCAAATCATCCGTTGGGATCTTATTGCAGGGAAAGAAGTAAACATAAACACGCGAACATACGACTACTCTAAGCCAGATGTTAAGAGGATCAAAGAGGCAGCGAACCACATAATCTGGAAAGATATTGTCGTAGGAACAGATGTTGAACAGGAGTGGGAGAGTTTTAAAACAGTTCTAGAAACGCTAAAAGAGGAATGTGTTCCATGTAGGGAGGTAAACCACAAGCGTAAAAAATGGATAACTAGATTTGTAGTGAAATGTAGAAGAGCAAAAAATAAAGCATGGAAAAAATATATAGAGGCAGGTAAATCAAAAGAAACATATGTAAAATATTTGGACAAGCAGAACATATCTCAGAAAGCGAATAAAACAGCAAAAATAGACTTCGAAAAAAAACTTGCTCAGAGGATCAAGACTGACAGTAAAAGCTTCTTCTCTTATGTTAGAAATAAACAAAGAACGAAAGACAAAGAAGGCCCTCTCATAGACAGTACAGGGAAAATAATAAGTGAGAATAGGGAGGCAGCTAATCTGCTCAATCAGTACTTTGGCACAGTCTACACAAAAGAGGACTGCTCCAAGATCCCAGAGCCTATAGATATTTTTCAAAGAGACATTGATACAGCGGGATTAAGAACAATCTGTATTACAGAGGAAATGGTTTTAAAAAAAATTGGAGTGGTTGAAAGTGAATAAATATCCAGGTCAAGATGGTATTCATTAAAAATTGCTGTATGAAATTAGAGACCAACTAGCAAAACCATTGGCTATATTATGTTCTCAATCACTTACAAAAGGGATTGTTCCACGGGATTGGAAAGATGCAGGAGTGATCCCCTTATTAAAAAAAGGCAAAAAAATCAGATCCATCGAATTATAGACCGGTGAGTTTAACGAGCATAGTCTGTAAATTGTTAGAGTCAATAATCAAAGAAAACATTGTAATGCATTTAGACAAATTTAATCTAATTAGAAATAGTCAGCATGGTTTTACTAAAGGGAGATCATGCTTAACAAATCTATTAGAATTCATGGAGGAGGTTACTAAAATCATAGATAAAGGGGAGCCAGTGGACGTTATTTATCTAGACTTTGCAAAGGCCTTTGATTGAGTACCTCATCAAAGATTATTTCGAAAGTTAAAATCACATGGAATAGGTGGGGAAGTTGCCAAATGGATTGAAAATTGGTTAACGGGAAGAAGGCAGAGGGTGGGCATAAATAAGGAGTACTCTGAGTGGTGTAAAGTGAAAAGTGGTGTGCCACAGGGCTCGGTTTTGGGACCATTTTTGTTCTTGATATATATAAATGATTTGGACATTGATATTGGATCCATGATTGCAAAATTTGCTGATAACACAAAACTATTCAGTAGTGTCTCATCTAAAGCGGAAGTGGATATATTGATGTCGGATTTAGATAAAATTAGAGAATGGTCTGTAAGCTGGCAAATGGAGTTTAATGTAGATACATGTACAGTCATCCACATGGGCAGATCCAATATGGAACATAATTACAGAATGGGAGAAAACAATATTAGAAAGATAGATAAGGAAAGGGACATATGGGTTATAATAGATCATACAGGAAAGGTGAATGAGCAAGTTAAGGTAGCAGTGAAAAAGGCAAATGCAATGTTAGGTATGATAAAAAGAAATATTAAACATAGGAGCGCAAGGAAGTGATCGTCAAACTGTATAAATCTTTAGTTAGACCTAGATTGGAGTACTGTGTATAGGTGTGGAGTCCTTATCATAGAGGGGATATAAACATGCTAGAAAGAATATAAAAAAGAGCGACAAAGATGATAGTGGGATTCCAGAATTACAGTTATGAGGTACGACTCAGAAAAACCGGCCTACAGTGTCTCGAAGAGAGAAGAATTCGTGGTGACTTAATACGTGTTTATAAGATGATCAGAGGAATCGATAAATTAGACTATAACAAGTTTATTTTAAAAATACAACCACCCACAATAACACGAGGGCATAGCTACAAGCTGACTAAAGAGAGGTCCAGGTTAGATATTAGGAAATATTTTTTTAGTCAGAGAGTGGTGTCTGCTTGGAATGCATTGCCAGGGGACGTAGTGGAGACAGGGACAGTTAATGCATTTAAGAATAAACTGGATGCGCATAGCTTTTAGAGCAAGGTGATGTAAATGTAACTGGTTGTATACAGACTCTGCAGGGTCTTCTAAACCAGTATAAAGACGTTAAGTTAAGTTAAGTTAAGTTAAGTTAAGTTATATAATAATGAGCGCAAGCTTCAGAACTAGGAAAAAAACATCAATATCAACATTATTTTTATGTCCCAACTAACGAGGCCGATGGGGAGGAAGACTAACGTCTGGTCAAACACAACATACTGATCAGACATGTTAGTCAGGTTCAGGCAAAATATACTGGCCAAGATCTTCATCTGGGCTTCCGCGCTGCCTCCCTAGAAACGGGCTGTTTTCATGGCAGCCTGGCTACGAGGTGAGGGGTCGAAGTGATCCCTGTAGTAGGGAGCGACACGGAGATGAAGCCAAGCATAGCACAATCGCTTTGCGGACCACGGTCCACCTTCATCAGCATGCTCAGGATGTGAGGAAAGCTAATATAACCCATCACTTAACGTCCTTTTTAAGGCTCACAAAAAAGTAATCCTACTCATTATAGACATTCAACAACAACGAGGTCAATGATGATAAGATACAAACTTTGACAACAAGCTGGAAGAGGTCCTCGACACACAGATAAAGAAAGATCTCTTAATAATAATGGGAGACTTCAGTGCTAAAGTGGGAGCAGACAACCCGGGTTACGAACAGATTATTTGAAGGCAATGAATGGCACAGATAAACAAAATGATAATTGGAGGAAGCATGTTTCCACACAAGAAGGTACATCAGAGTACATGGCGATCACCGGTCTAGATTACGGCAGAACTAGCTTAACCACATTTGTGCCATCCAAGCATTCAAACGTACACTATAAGATGTAAGAGTAAAGGTAGGGGCAGAAGTGGTCTGAGACCACGACATGTTGCTGGGAATATTGCAGCTGAAACTAAAATAGTTCCCAGTACAGGACGAAAAGAGAACAAGATATAACATAGACCTCTTATAAGACCAGAAAAAGAGAACACTATATAACATACACCTCTCATAAGACCAGGAAAAGAGAACAACATACACCTCTGATTAGCCCAGGAAAATAGAACAAGATATAACATACACCTATTATAAGACCAGGAAAAGAGAACAAGATATAACATACACCTATTATAAGACCAGGAAAAGAGAACAACATACACATCTGATAAGCCCAGGAAAAGAGAACAAGATATAACATACACCTATTATAAGACCAGCAAAAGAAGACAGAACACAGCATGAAATGAATCAGTGGTACAAGATTTTTATGAGGGCGAGGCGATGGACATAGATAGTATGTGGAAACATGCTAAAGACATGTGAAAAAGACATGTGCAGAAACTTT
The DNA here is from genome assembly GCA_036924085.1 of Ariolimax columbianus. NCBI lineage: Eukaryota > Metazoa > Mollusca > Gastropoda > Stylommatophora > Arionidae > Ariolimax > Ariolimax columbianus. Next base: position 127,025,067 of record JAVGWX010000002.1, read on the forward strand.
AGGATTCAAGAAAACACAACACAATTAATGGATCCCAACAGAGACATTACATAAAATAGAAGAAAGGAAAAAAAGAAAACTATACTCAACAATTGCTGAACCCGAATCATCAAAGCAAAATTACAGACAAACTGTTACATACTAAGAGTTCTAAACATGTATAAGGAAAACTAAAATAAAAAATTTCGACAACTTGGCACAGGTAGCGGAGAGATGATTTATGAGAGATCTCTACTCATTAACAACAACAAAATGGCAAATAGATATATACACATAGACAAACCAATCAAAGATAGAAAAGGCAAGATATTAAAATCATTGGAGGAACAACAGAAACGATGGGTTGAGTATTTCAAAGAAAGTGAACAGATCTCCACTACAAGAAACACCCAAACATCCCACCAGCAGAGCCGATCTTTAAACTTGAACTGCAACCCACCAAGTAAGATAGAAATCAAAAGAACCATATCCAATCTCAAGAAAGGGAAAATGGTAGAACCATATGGAATAGAAAAAGAAGCCATTATGGCATATATAGATAAGGCCACATAAATATTGAAAGGATTATTCAAGAAGATATGGGAAGAGGCGAGCATACCCGCAGGATGGAAAGAAGGACATCGGATTAAACTGCCAAAGGACCGGCAGACTGCAGCAATTTTAGAGAGATTACATTGCCGTTATTACCAGGCAAGATATTCGACAGAATTATCATCGACAGATTAATAGAGGAAATATACAAAAAGCTCCAAGAAGAACAGATAGGGTCTCGCCAGAGAAGATCGTGCACATATCATAAAGCTACTCTACGTATCGTATAGATAGAACAACGTATTGAATAGAAATCATTCCTATACGCAAATTTTATAAAATACGGAAAGGCGTTTGACAGTGTGGATCGACGTACACTATAGCAACTGCTAAAATGCTATGGCAAACCAGAGAAGTACACAACCCCCATCCATAATATGTACAAAGACACAGTAGAGTGGTACATGCATGATCACTGACTGACACCTTCCGGGGTGCACACCGGGTTTGTAAAAGAGATGCCGGTTCTCGCCTTTCCTGTTAATGTTCGCTATAGATTGGAAAATGAAGCCATCCATCGAGAGAAAAAGAATTGATATTCAGTGGACACTATTGTCACAATTGGAGGAGATGGACTACACAGATGATCTAGTACTTTCGTCACACAGTCCTGCAGGAGAAACTTGATAGAGCCAAAGAACGATCAGTCAAATTGGAACAGAATATGAACATGAAGAAACCCACGCTCTTTAAACTCAACATAATCAGCACATAACTAATCATGTTGGAGGGAGAGTCGTTGGAAGAAGTGGATACCTTTACCTACTTGGGCAGCATCTTTAACAGATCAGGAGGTACAGATCAGAATATAAACATCGGAAGTAGAAAGGTAAGAGAGGCATTCATGATGCTAAGCAACATATGGAGATCCAGAGAAATCAAGATGCACACCAAAGTGAGAATATTTAACGGCAGTGTCAAGTAGGTGCTTGTCTATGGAGCGGAGACATGTAGAACAAGATAGGCATTAGAACAGAGACTCCAGTCCTTCGTTACCAGATGCCTAAAAAGTATAATGAGCCCAACGTGGCAGGACATGTGAAGTAATGAAGGCTTGTGGGATAGGAGCCAACAACAGCTGGAACAACAAATTGAGCGGAAGAAATGGGTACGATAGGACATACCCTACGGAAGACACAGTCCAACATAGCTATACATGATTGTACATGGATTCCTCAAGAGAAGAGAGAGAGAGAGAGAGAGAGAGAGAGAGAAAGAAAGAAAGAGAGAGAGAGAGAGAGATAGAAAGCGAGAGAGTGAGGTAGACCCACAAATACACGGAGAAGAGAATTTTGGATGGAAATAAGAATACATGATTACAAATGGAAAGCGGCAGAAAGAGCCGCCCAGGACCGTGTGTTATTGTGGGATGTCGTCAAAGGCCTATGCACCGAGAGGAACGACGGGCATTGATTGACTAATTAATTAATTTATTGATTTTTTGATGATTAAAGTACAAGATTTAAACTGATCTCCGTTCTGAACTATACATTCAAGATACGATCAATGTCTGATGCTAAACGTAGATCTTCGCTAAAAGAAGAGCTTTTATTTCACTTTTTTTTCTTGAATCCGTTGTTGGTGTTGGAAGTCATTAGTACTGAGCTAACACCTTATGGCGTTGCATTGGTAGTGGGATACAGTGGTTCTTCTTACACCCTGACGCGTACTTGAGAATGTGGCCCCCCTGGATGTAGTGCAATGTAAGGCTCACCAGTAATCTCATCGCTAAGGGCATCATAGTGACGAGCCCCACCTCGTTGGCCAGGTCGCTGAGACACAGTATGTTTCCAAGACCCCGAATGAGAGCGCGAGCCCGGGGTCTTGGTAAGTGTGTTTCACATGTTGCTATTTTTACTTGACTCGCTCGGAGACAAAGAACGAACGGAAACAGATTAACAAATCACAGCAGCAAACATATAACATGAGCAGTTTGTTGGCAACCATGCTACATAACATCTTGTTTTGTTTTTTATTGTGCTTGTTAGTTGTTTTTATCGTCCTTTATCACTGACGAAGGCCTTGGGGTTGAATGTTTATGTCGTTTAATTATTGTTATGGTGCGGTCACTGAGCCATTACCTGTGTATGATTGTATACTGTTGTCCTTCTCTACCTCTGCAGCTTCGATGTTTTGGTTGATTGTTTGATTTCCACAGAATGAATAGCAGCTTTCGAGTCGTCAAACGGTCAATGGTTCGCGTAGATTTAACGTCCTGGTCATGCTGGGATTTAAAGCAATCAAAGAACTGGTGTATTTCCTTTCTAAACATCTTCAATCGGAACATTCGATATGAATTTGAGGAGAGGGGAGAGCCAGGGGATACTGAAATCAGTCATAGGTCGGTTGTTAGACGAAGGCACTGCAATCAGCGAGTCAGCAATTCACAAGACAGCTTGACTGTGAAATCAGACGTGGGATCAGCAGGAGGGACGCATGAGAAGAGGGAGCGTCGATGTGTGCAACGAAGGAGCGTCATTTTGTGAAGAAAAAAAACTATGTGCCTATTGTCTGCCCGCGTGTAGTTATGTCGGTTTTGGATACCATTACTATTATTATTAATGTAACACAAATACTCTTTCAGTCAATTATGTTGAGGTGTCATCTCCACAGAGGAGGTCGGCTACAATGGATATCCAACGCCCTCTGTCTCCTGCCTTGAGGATACAATCTGTCAGGGTTTGTCCTGTTCTTCCTGAAACTTACAGCGCTGCTTACCTCTAACTCGATTACCATCGAACTTTCATTGTAATATTGTTTTCATCAAGTATATCTGATTATGTGACCAAAATATCGTAACTGTCGCACTCTGTGATTTCGTCCATCAATTCTCTTTGCACGCATAATTTCTCCAAGAATGGTCTTAATTGTTTTCTTATCTTCCATGGATATGCATCATATTTTTCTATATATCATTTCAAAGGCATCGAACTACAGTCAAATGTTGCTTGAAATGGTCTTGATGGGTTGACGATTCCTTTCATTGTGATATGTGTAGTTTGATTGTTTTAAGAGGGTGCGAATGCAAGATTTTCTTTATCTATCTATTTATCACTTGGATATTCTCGATCTTTGTAGCATTGTGGTTTTGTGTTATACGCGCGCAGTTGCATTTGTATTCACTGTATCAGAGGATGAAGAAGAAATAGAATGTCACATTCACCAATAATTAAGAAGAAATAGAATGTCACTTTTACCAATAGTTAAAGAAGAAATAGAAAGTCACATTCACCAATAATTAAGAAGAAATAGAATGTCACATTCACCAATAGTTAAGAAGAAATAGAAAGTCACATTCACCAATAGTTAAGAAGAAATAGAAAGTCTCATTCACCAATAATTAAGAAGAAATAGAAAGTCACATTCACCAATAATTCAGAAGAAATAGAAAGTCACATTCACCAATAATTAAGAGGAAATAGAATGTCACATTCACCAACAATTAAGAAGAAATAGAATGTCACATTCACCAATAATTAAGAAGAAATAAAAAGTCACATTCACCAATAATTAAGAAGAAATAGAATGCCACATTCACCAATAATTAAGAAGCAATAGAAATTCACATTCACCAATAATTAAGGAGAAATAGAAATTTACATTCACCAATAATTAAGAAGAAATAGAATGTCACATTCACCAATAATTAAGAAGAAATAAAAAGTCACATTCACCAATAATTAAGAAGAAATATAATGCCACATTCACCAATAATTAAGAAGCAATAGAAATTCACATTCACCAATAATTAAGGAGAAATAGAAATTTACATTCACCAATAATTAAGAAGAAATAGAAATTCACATTCACCAATATTTAACCAAATAAATAATGTGATTGAAGCATGTGAGCATTCGCTAAAACAGCCAATGTTGAACTCTGCATGCACTTACACAAACACGATAAATGAGTATTAAAAAACAAATTTCACGCACACCACTTTCCATCCCAGATAGCAGACCTTCGGGCTATATCATTGGAGTACTGTGTTCAGGTTTGGAATCGATATTATAGAGTTGATATAAACATGCTAGACAGGATACAAAGAAGAGCCAAAATAATGATCGCGGGGTTTCAGAATTATAGTTATAAGGAAAGACTAGAAGAAACTAGTCTTCAGTGTCTCGAACAGAGAAAGGAAAGACTAGAAGAAACTAGTCTTCAGTGTCTCGAACAGAGAAAGGAAAGACTAGAAGAAAATAGTCTTCAGTGTCTCGAACAGAGAAAGGAAAGACTAGAAGAAACTAGTCTTCAGTGTCTCGAACAGAGAAAGGAAAGACTAGAAGAAACTAGTCTTCAGTATCTCGAACAGAGAAAGGAAAGACTAGAAGAAATTAGTCTTCAGTATCTCGAACAGAGAAAGGAAAGACTAGAAGAAACTAGTCTTCAGTGTCTCGAACAGAGAAAGGAAAGACTAGAAGAAACTAGTCTTCAGTATCTCGAACAGAGAAAAATTCGAGATGACAAGTGTATAATTTACTAAATGGAAAGGATAAATTAGACCATGCCAAGTTTTTAAAATGTAAAATAGGCTACAAGAGCAAGAAGGCACAGCTTAAATTGTTCAAAGGCAGGTCCAGATTAGATATTAGGGAATACTTTTTTAGTCAAAGAGTGGTGAATTCATGTAATGCATTGTCGCATGATGTAGTGGAGGTAGGGTTAGTTAATGCATTCAAAAATAAATTGTATGCCCACAGTATTTTCAGTATCGGTGGCGTGGAATAAACTGGTTGTACATATACTCTGTAGAGCCTTCCAAACCAGTATAATGAAGTTGAGTTAAGTTAAGGACGTATTAGTCAGTGTATGGAAGTGTATGTTATCTTTTTATAATGTTTTCCACTATGGCAGCTTTGCAATACGGTAGTTTTGCCAATCCTTTTTGTACTGGAGATGTTGTCATACTGAAAAAAAGGGATCAAGATGCTTAGCAGCGCATGACCTACAGTGGTCAGCGACCCATAGCTAACTGCTAGCGTCAGGGCCGACGAACCAGAGCTGCCAAGACTCTTCTACACCTCCATTCGATGATCCTGGATAACAGGCTGCAGCAGGACAGACTGGCTAAGGAGAAGGGGTCGAAGAGGGAATGCTAACCCGGTACTCAATAAATGCTTGCTGAAATCGGATCTGTTGGACCGAAAGGTGTAAATATCGCAGTCAAGCTGTAAGCTACGACACAACGCATTCCGTTCTCTGAGCTACATTCTGCTACTGAAGCCCTTTCAGAGCTTGGTAGCGGGAGATTGAGAGTGAACGAAGCCAAGCCAAGCCATACTGAGAAAAATGCCAGACATCCCAAGTCAAAATGGACACTAAATAATTTCAAACCAGATATGATGATATTGCACACCCCTACACCACGAAAATAAATGAGTCACTCACGCCTACAACTATTTATATACCACTTGCACATTGCTTCCCGAAAATAACTCCATGCAAAAATACGTTACGTGGATTCAAGTGCAGCAGAAAATATATAAATGGAAACAAGTATCCACTATAGATTATGCTTCCTTCGTCTATCTCTCGCATTCAGGAACTTATATTATGATTCATTAACATGCTTCCTCAAGACATTAGCTGTAATCAACATGCACCAGAACACCAGACCCTAACTTTATACTGATGTCTCCGTCAATCATAATTCCTAGTTTGATAGTGTCTGTTCGTGTTTACGTTGTTGTCGTATCTTTGCATGGTGTAGTCAGAAATAGCATCATTTTCTCTGTACTGGGCGTTGCATATTCTGCATGTCTAAACCTTTTACTCGAGGGATTTAGAGTACATTTCCTGTAAACATTCTGTCTCTCTTTTATAGGAAATGTAATGTTTTTTATATAAATTATTGTTTATTTGCAGCATGTTGTTGTTGTTTAATGCCCACAATGAGTTAGTTTACCCTTTAGGTACCCTGAAAAGGACGTTAAGTGGCGGGTTGTAGTACCTTTCCTCACATCCCGAGCGTACTAATGAAGGTGGACCGTGGTCATCAAGGATGTTGTGCTATGCTTGGCTTCATCTGCGTGGCGCTCACTACTACGGGGATTACATCGATCTACATCTCGTCAGCCAGGCTTTCTTGAAAACAGCCTGTTTCAAGTGAACGCTACATGGAAGATAAATTGTGGTCTTGGTCAGTGAATTGTGCCTGACGCTGATGCGACGACCTGGTCAGTACCTGACGCTGACGCGACGACCTGGTCAGTGCCTGACGCTAACGCGACGATCTGGTCAGTGCCTGACTGGACTAGCGTCCCAGTTCCCATTTATTGACGCATACAAGAAGTGGTGATGGGGGTACAGGAAATGGGCGATTGCAGAGGTATGAAAGGCTAGAAAGGAACAAAGAAGAAGCATAGTTAGCAATACATTCTGCAGATTCAAGATTTAGAGATTGGAACCTAGTAGAGAAACACAAACGTCATGAAGAAGCAATGAAACAAATATTCTTTACTCGCATCACTTTTACTTTTTAAGCTCTCCAAATGCATCTTTCTGATGCTTTGATCGCACAATATGTCAGACATTTCCCTGTCTGTCTGTTGATATAATCCGCTCATTTATAGTGTTGTTTACTTCTGCTGCGATTGTTTTGCACCTTTCCTCCCAGTATTGTTTTCCACCTTTCCTCACAGTATTGTTTTCTACCATTCCTTCCAGTACTGTTTTATACCATTCCTTCCAGTATTGATTTTCACCTTTCCTTCTAATATTGTTTTACACAATTCCTTCCAGTATTAATTTCCACAATTCCTTCCAGTATTGTTTTATACCATTCCTTCCGGAATTTATTTCCACCTTTCCTTCCAGTATTGTTTTATACCATTCCTTCCGGAATTTATTTCCACCTTTCCTTCCAGTATTGTTTTATACAATTCCTTCCGGAATTTATTTCCACCTTTCCTTCCAGTATTGTTTTAAACCATTCCTTCCTTCCGGTATTGTTTTCCACCTTTCTTTCCAATATTATTTTCTATCATTCCTTCCAGTATTGATTTCCAGTTTTCCTTCCAGTATTAGTTTCCCCTTTTCTTTCCAGGATGAATGTTCACCTTTCATTTCACTATTGTTTTCGGCAAGTTGTCATGTCTTCTTATGTGAACGACATATTTAAACTTCCTGTCTCTTGATCTCTTTCATCCATTCTCTGATTTATCCAAGACTTCTTTATAAGCTTTTTTTCTTTTCAGAAGATAATCGCATTCTTCTATATATTCACATTTGAAAAGCACCAGTTCTCTTCTCCAGTAGTTTCTCTGCATTGTAGCCCCGACTTAAATCTATGATACATGTTTCCCGCTCCAAGTAAAGCATAAGAGCACCACTGCAGCTGGTCCTCTTGAATGAAGAAAGCATGTCCATATCATTTGATGTGATTATTTAAAAATAAGTGGCACTACATGACGAGGTTGGTAATCTCATGAACTACCTTCTTAAACTACATTTTATAACTTAATAGAAAGGTTAAGCTGCCGAAGAAGGATGTGTCGGACCGAAAAGGGTGAATATAGCAGTCAAACTGTAAACTAGCGACACAACGCATTCCGTTCTCCGGACTACATCCTGTTACTTGCAAAGCTCTGTTCAGGGCTTGGTAGCGGAAGATTGAGAACGAATGACGAAGAAGAAGAAACATAAGAAGAAGAAGAAGAAGAAGAGGAAGAAGAAAGGTTACAGTGGTCGTACTTTAAAAATATAGTAATTCTGGTGTCTTTACTTTAAAGAAGGAAGAACAAATGTTGACATTAAGGAACATTATTTACTTTATTGTTGTTATCTCATAGCTGCTGAGCAAGCTTACATTTGGCAGCTCAATGGCATTCTTATATAGACACAGGTATTGTTCCGTTGTTTCAGTGCTCTATACAGTTTATAGAAGAATCTCATGGACAGAAAAGAGGGTTTTGAAACGTGGATATAGAAGTATCACATGGACAGAAAAGAAAACGGAAACCCCAAGAGAAATTATGAATAAAATGAGAAATGATGAGCGAAATTGAAGAAGACCAGTTCAGATATTCTGATTACATTAAAAGACTTTGCTGAAAATAGTACAGGAAATAAAAGTCGAGGTAAAAAGTATCAGACCAGGTTACATCTGTAAATAGTAGGATAACATCAAGAGACTGAGACAGACACACACACACGCACGCACGCACGCACGCACGCACACACACATACACACTCACACACACAATGCCCGATAAGTACTGATATAACCTAAAGGACTATATTTGAGGTTGAAAGTGGCGTATCTTCGCCTAGAACAGCAACAAGTGACGGACAAAGAACAATATGTAGGAATGTTACGAAGGACATTAGAGAGGCACAGTAACTGATCTTCAATGGAAGCTGATCTGATCCGACCTTGACATAAGCAAAATTACAGCGTTTGCAGTTCAAAGATGTAAAGTAAAGGTAGTGCCTTAGACGACGCAATGTCCTCGATAAAGACCTGTCAAGTGGAAATAAGGAGTTACGTCTGTTATTGTTCTTATGTGGAAATGCATTTGAACGTATTCTACCTGTTACACTGAGCAGTCATAGACCAATGAAAGCGACAGGATACAATCCTGACTCATGACCATACGATGTGGAGGAGAGCTGTCAAGTCAAGCATGAAACAATCGTCGAGGCTCTCAACTTGGAGGATGCATTCAACCAATTCTATTTTTGGGGACTTTGGTGCGCTGTTTGGGGTGAGTATAGAATTAATCTTTGGCTAATGGGCTGTGTACTTATTGTTAATGATGAAAAAGGTAGCGAAAAATGGAACTGGCCACGCTACCCCCACAAAAAGGGTGTGTCTTCGAACAGTGAAATCTCTAACACTCCATCCCCGACAGCAGTGACTGGTTTGAGACTAAATTTAATGTGCACCATATACCTTATTTCTGTTTAGCCAATCTACTATCTTGTTCTTTACTTTATTTATTTATTTATTTTTTTGCGTTCGCCTTATTTCTCTAATCCCCAAGGCGGTGTGCGTTGTACTATGGTTTTTATTTTGAGCCTGTCGGCCCAGTGCATCCGACTTCAGCATGCATTTTATGTAAGGGTTTGCTTCCTCCTGCATTTTCTAAAGGTTTGCTTCCCCGGGGTAACGGCCGGTGCTGTGATGAGGATCGAGCCCAGCACCTTCTGGTTGTGAGCCGTGTCACTTAACCACTAGCCCACGCCGTCCCGTCTACTTTAAAATGAAGATACTATTATCAAAGACCTGTATCAGTTCAGTTCATTCCGTAACCCATCTTGTCGTTGGGGCACACTTGAAGACACTACCACAACCCACGTCATCTCTCTCTGTCCGCTGCCGCCAGTCGTGCCTCACCCGGACGAAGGTTTGACCACTCAGTGATATTGTCTGCCCATCTCTTCTTTGGAGGTCCCCGCCCTCTCTTTCTTAATACGGAGATATGCTGTATCCAAATTGTAATTCCCCTGGACCTCGTGACGTGCCTATACCAAGCCATCTTTCACCTTTTGATAGCCATGAACAGAGAATCAAAAGGCCCAAATTGCGTTTTCCCTCTTTATCGTATTTCTACGTTCGTGACACGATCCTTATATGTAACATTTAAGAGTCTTCTAAAGCACCTTATTTCCATTGGATGTATTCTGCACTGGATATCCGAAGTAATGGTCCAAGTCTCACAGGCATACACAATTATTGAGAGCACCAATGAGCGCATTAGTCTAACTTTTATGCTGAGGGCGAGCCGCTTTTCCTGCCATATGGGTTTCAAACGCGTAAGTGCCGCTCTTGTCTGTGCTTTTCTGACAATTATCTCGGGCTGCGAGTCTTCGTCACTGATTTCCAGATACTTGAACCGTTGTACAACTTCAAGTTCCTAATCATTTGCTTTTATCACAGATGTAAACCCTTCCGTGTTATTAGTCATCAGATTTGTTTTCTCTGCATTTATCTCATGCCATAGCTCTGGCCACTCTATCCAATCTGCTAATCAGCTCCTGCAGTTTCGTTTCTTCCCTGCCAGATTTGTAATCGTCTTGTCACCTATTCAGACCGTACCAACATGTCCCTCCAAGGCTAACTCCATTATTCTTTCAAAGAAAACATTGAAGAGTGTATAATAGACCTGTATAATAAAAGATAATCATCTCAAAATAGCAATTGTTGACGTTGAAAACAAACGTTTAATAGGGCCGATCGCATTGTATTAATTAAAGAAAAATTATAAAACCTGTGAGATACCAGAGATGTTTGCAAAACAAAATACACATGTCTTCAATGTTATCTGCAGAACGGACAATACATGTTATCTGTCAGATTTTGTGTAATTCAAAGCTGGGCGAGATACTATCTCCAGTGATGTTCTTTGATGTTATGTGTGATGTGTGATGTGTGATATGACAAACAGAAGGATGGAACCAGCTGTTTTCTAAGCAGACGCATTTTAATGATGAAGCCTTGATATTCAACAGGCTGATGATAGATCGTGACAGAAGCATCAACAAGGAAGTAGAACGACATCTTAGCGGACTCAGTGATATAAAGATCCAAAACAGAACTTCACAAGCACAGCCAGATGTGTACATACAAACAAACTGACAAACAAACACACGCGAACATCCAGGCAAGTGAGACCATCAAGACAAATCTGCCTCCAATGACCCATCACGTACAGGACGCAAGCAAAATCCCCGACTTGCTGGCTTCGCGCGTCCGGCCGAGGATTAAGCGAAACTGTGCGCAAACACTGGGACATTTTTTACTTCCTTAAACAACTGTTTGATTTGATACGGTTCATGCTAGTGTTTACCGGACTGGTTATAGGAGTGAAATGAGAAATCTTTAGGAATATATGATGTTAATACTTCATAAAATGTTGATAGATTCGTGTCTCCTAATAGCTACCAAGCGAAGCATAAGGAAACCAATGCAATGGCACTCTAACACGACTTCTGTAAAATAGGACAAATTTATCTGTTTGTTTTGTAATTTCTGTAGTAATTTGTTTAACATTCTAAGACTGCTCGGTACAATGCACAACCCTCTGCAGTCGCTGTTTTCAACATGCTGGGAATATTATACATGGCCATGCCAAGCACACAGCGAAATTGGACAGCGAGGAGATGAAACACAGAAGGAAAAATAAGAAATATGAGACACAGAGAAAGATAAGAAGAAGAAGAAGAAGAAGAAGAAGAAGAAGAAGAAGAAGAAGAAAAAGAAGAAGAAGAAATAATAATGTGGGTCCATTAATCAATGTGTACGATACGAATATCCAACTAAAGTCAAATCGAGGTCAGTAACGATGTTTATCAAACAGCTGGAAGCCCACACAAATATTATTATTGTTGTTGAATGTCCACAATGTTTACTCGTTTTTGTTTCTGAAAGGGACGTTAAATGGTGAGTTGTAGTAGCTTTCCTCACATCCCGAGGGGGCTGGTCGAGGTGGACCGCGGTCCTCCAGGCGGTTGTGCTATGCTTTGCTTCATCTGCGTGTCGCTTTCTACTACGGGGATCACTTCGATTGACATCTCGTTAGCCAGACTGCTTTGAAAGCTGCCTGTTTCCAGGGAACGCTACATGGAAGAGAGATAGTGGACTTGTTCAGTATGTTGTGACTGACCCAGATGCGACGTCCTGGTCGGTATGTTATACCTGACCCTGATGCGACGTCCTGGTCGGTATGTTGTGCCTGACCCTGATGCGACGTCCTGGTCGGTATGTTGTGCCTGACCCTGATGCGACGTCCTGGTCAGTATGTTGTGCCTGACCGGACTAGCAAAACAAAGCCGGCATTTGACTGATGTTTGACATGAAATAATGAAAAGATAAATATCATTTTCTGATTACAAAACTCATCTTTTTTTTCATATCAAAACTGGCACTTCATATTATTAAACCCTTCACTCTATCCTTCTCTTCTAAATATTCTTTTATGTTCCTTCTAGCATATTCAAATTATACCGGACAGATGTACAACCCTCCTTATTCCCATCTCCCCACGTCTGGCAGGTTACAGTGTTGTTATTGGAACTTACGATATAAAAGACGAAAGTTCATTAGTTACTAACAAAATGTTATGGATCTACGCTGTGTGGACGTGCTATGGGCCCGAGACTACAATTCTTCATGAACGGACTTTGGCTGGTGCAAGGTGCTAATCATTTCATGAATGTGCGACAATTGGTCCGCTATATGTGTTCCATTGTCACGAGGAGGGGGAAAGATGGAAATGGTGGTGGGAGAGGGGAGAGAAAGGAAGGGGGGTTGTGCCACAGGTACATAGTTCCATGGGTCGGTTGTGCCCATCTTGAATTTATTCAAACGTTGATATCTCAGTCTGGAGTGTCCTGTGTGCAGCCGAAAGATGTTCACGTGATGTTCACTAAGTGGCCTGTTTTCCCATTATGATATGTACGTGGCTTTGACATCAGTTTTTTTTTATCTGTAACATGTATTCGCTTTGTCACTCTGTTGCAGTTGCCCTGCCTCTTTGGTAAGTTGGTCTTCTTCTTCGTTGTTTGGGATTCTGCAGTGTGCTAGTATCCACTAGATTGTGCTTCTGTTATAGCACTGGGTTAATCGTTCGAGTGAGTCGGTTCATACTTGCAGATTCTTGAGGGCTATAACACTGACAAGACATCTGTCAAACATATTGACCAAGATGGGAGTGAAGCTTCTGCCTGTTTTGGGTTGTTGTTTGAAGCTACTCATGCTGAGTTAACTCTCGACGGCATTTATTTAGTAGGGGGTTACAGCAGCTTTTCTTACATTCCGACACGAACTTGAGAACGTGGATCTAAGTTCTTTTGACTGTTTGATACTCCTCGGTAAGCTCTCTGATATTACAGTGTAGATCCCTACCTCGTTGGACAGACTGCTGTGCCCAAGCGCGCGAAGAAAGTCATGAGATGTGGTGTTGATCAGTATGTTTCACCTGACCCTGACTACTCTTCTCTTCCACCTTGATCAGAATGTTTCACCTGACCTGGACTACTCTTCTCTTCCACCTTGATCAGAATGTTTCACCTGACCCTGACTACTCTTCTCTTCCACCTTGATCAGAATGTTTCACCTGACCTGGACTACTCTTCTCTCCCACCTTGATCAGTATGTTTTACCTGGCCCTGACTACTCTTTAACTCCCTCTCCTGCATCATATTTTCCTGGGTAACACACAAAATGGTTTATTTCCAAAATACCTAGTCGCTCAATACTAGCGCTGAGCATTCCCGTAGCCACCAGTTGGTCATCCTATGACCACATACACATCTGGATTTAATAGGTAGCAGCATAACAGACATTGCCGTCGGGGATGACGTATTAAAGACGTCACTATACTGGGCCACAGCTTTTTATGAAGAGTAGTGACCAGTTCCATTCTCTCTGCCTGTCCTTACCTAACAGTCATCCAGTCACCATTAACAGCTGGGTCGACTGTGTAACAGATCTTAGCTGTAAAGACATATTACATAGAAGGAGATTAGACATGTTTTAACATTTAACAAAGTTGAGAGGAAGATAGAAAGAGCCTAGACAAACCATTTCTCTTTCTCTTTCTTGGGATTTAACTAAGGGACGAGTCAATGCATCTGAACTCAGTCCCATCAGAATTTAAGTAACCAAAACGAACCACGTACGCTTTGTCTCGAACCACGCAGGTGAGAGTTTATCTAATGTTAGGTAATCTGATGTAACACCAGATAAGTGTCCGTCCACACGTGTGTCGATACCGATGGTAGACAGTTAGGCTTGTTGCCGCCTACAAACCCGCGTCGTCTGGAAACTACTGGAACAGGATAGAGAATAATGGCAAGCAGACGGGACAGAAACTCGCGCCGTTTTGGAAATCACGCGATCTGGGGGTGCATATAAAATATAGATCCTGATGGAGAGACGTGAGGTAAATTTTTGGAAAGAGACAGAAGTGGAGAGCAGGCGACGGAGAGAGACAGTTGAGATTGACACGCAGCAGAGAGTAGAACAGTTCACTTCAGAGACAGACTTGATAGGAGACACACAGAGACGGGTCGTAAGATTTGAACACAGTTTTGAGGTAAGGATCATAGAGGAGGAAACACTTCACTCTCGGAGACAGGAACATCCGACAGAGAGAAGCAGTTGAGAGTAGTCGATTTAGGACATTGGAGGAGACACACGGAAACAAGCAGTTGAATTTGACACATTTTTTGAGTTGAGATTTGGACACGTAGAGGAGCAGTTGAATTTTAGGACGGCACTTCACATTCGAAGGAGTGGGACGGCGTGGCCTAGTGGTTAAGTGACACGGCTCACAGCCATAATGTGCTGGGTTCGATCCCCATTACAGCACCAGCCGTTACCCCGGGGAAGCAAACCCTTAGAAAATGTAGGAGGAAGCAGACCTTACATAAAATGCATGCTAAAGTCGGATGCACTGGGCCGAAAGGCGCAAAATAAAAACCACAGTGCAACGCACACCGCCTTGGGGATTAGAGAAATAAGGCGAACGCAAAACAACAAATTAGAAGGAGTTATGTAGTGGCAATAGAGAGAATCAGTTGAGATAGACACGCACCAGTTAGAGTAGAACCATGCAGATGAGAACGCCATATTAAAACAGAGTAAGAGAAGAAGGGAGCGAGGAAGAACAGCCGAGGTAGGATCTCTTCCCTTATTAGCAACAAGCAAGGTTACTACCCTCATATTTTGGTTTTAATTACAGTCGTAAGTAGCGTATAGAATTAGTCTCCCAGTGATTCACTGATCATATTTGACACAATATAGCCTGATCACGTCAATACCACTTTGATCTACCGCCGACAAAGAGGAACAGGACCACGGACGTCATACTTAAGTTAAGAACCTGCGAACTTCACCATCAGCAGCAATCCTCAACAAAGTTTGATCACAGCAGGCCAGATTAGGATAGGAGAAAGAACCGGGCAATAACAGTATTGATAAGGTTAGGTTTAGTGGTAGCAGTGTTTTAGCAAGCGTGTGAGAGAAGAATTTAGGTTGTTAGAAATGTATAGTTGGTAGCGTTACTTAATAAAGAATCTGTTGTATTGTGTTTAAATTTGATTAGAGTAAGTGTAGAGTGAGATAGAATATAGCAGATCCCTTTACCGTCTCCAACAGAGCTCCAGCGAATCCATCAGTATGTCGGCAAGGATCAGCTCTGATACAACAGTGGCTTGCCGATATTGGGGATCAGACGTAGTAGATTTGCCTTGAGAAGCAAGCACTCCATCACTCTGCCTTTCATACTGGCTTCTGATTATGGTCATACTGGCTTCTGATTATACTCGTACTGCCTTATTATTATACTAGTACTGGCTTCTGATTGCACTCGTACTGGCTTCTGATTATACGCGTACTGGCTTCTGATTATACTAGTACTGGCTTCTGATTATACTCGTACTGACTTCTGATTATACTCGTACTGACTTCTGATTATACTAGTACCGGCTTCTGATTATACTCGTACTGACTTCTGATTATACTCGAACTGACTTCTGATTATACTAGTACTGACTTCTGATTATACTCGTACTGACTTCTGATTATACTAGTACCGGCTTCTGATTACACTCGTACGCAGAGAAGTCAATAAACAAATGTAGCACGGAATATTATGTTAACAAACATATGTCAAGGTTACCTGTTGCGTGTACACTGACAATGTGTGAATTGATGTGACCAGGACTAAAGGGTGTCAAAGACTACTTACCCTATTTAGAACGTCCAGGGCAGCAACGAAAATGAAGACGACGGTCGATGACCTTATCAATGTCATTGTAGATATTGTTCTGCTGTCTGTTCAACACACGCGTGAAACACTAACAATCCATGTCACAGCATGGACAACAGGCGTTCGCATTCTGTGCCTTCTTGTTCACAATTCCTTACCCCTTCAGATCTATATTAATGCTATAAGCATGGATCAATTCGCTTCTTGTCACTTTCGAAAAGCAGACAAATGTTGAGTAAAACTGAGTTTTCGCAAATTGGCAAATGATATGACTGTTTTACTTGTCTCCTTTAGTTTGTCTGCTCAAGATTTTGCCTCCTTTAGTTTGTCTGCTCAAGATTATTCGAGGCTCTTGAACAGATCAATATATCGATGCATCACGAATACAATCGTGTGGTTTATGGATTGCGTAGTGTGACGTCAATTGAAACCAGTTGGATTTTCTTCTGCTTTCTTCAACTGAAGACAAATAAAAAGAAACTTTAGACTATTAGGTAAATAAACATTCATTCATGCTTTTATTCATTGTTGTTCCGAATGGCCACAATGAGTAGGTTTGCTATTTTGTGCGCCCTGAAAAGGACATTGCAAAAGCTTTCCACCAATCCCGTGCATGCTGATAAAGGTGGGCCAGGGTTGAATGTGGTTGTGCTATGCTTGGCTTCATCTGCGTATCACATACTACTACGGGCATCACGTCGATCCCTCCCCCACGTTAACTAGGCTGTCATGAAAACAATCCGTTTCCAAGGAGATCTACAAGAAAGCCGAGGTGAGGGTCTTGGCCAATATATTTTACCTGACCCTGATTAACATGTCTGACCGATATGTTGTTCCTGACAAGTCGTTAGTCTTCCTCCAAAATTTCATTTAGCCACTCTTGCTCTGTCTATCTAGTTATTCAAGAAAAGGTCTAACACTGCATTAGGTCCCTAACATGTTTGAATGAAGCCTTTATTCATTCAATTACATTGGTAGTTTCAAGGCAATAGCATTTGCATAATAAATTGCCAGCTTCAACATTCTTTATTAGGTCCGTTTCGAAATGCTAGGAGGGCAAAAGTGGTTCTATTCATTTCATTGCAGGAATAACTTGGGCTCCAGACACAAGGTAGAGAAATATACTACAGCTTACTCACACACTGTCTCTCTCACTCTCTCTATCACACACACATAAAAAAAAACATCAAATGCATAAAGGTATTTTAAATCGCTAACAAACACGTCTCTGACAATGACTGACTAACAATGAATCTATCAATCATATATAGGACATGTATCTTCTTCTTCTTCTTCTTCTTCTTCTTCTTCTTCTTCTTCTTCGTTCTCAATCTCCAACTACCAAACCCTGAAAGGGCTTAAGTAGCAGAATGTAGTCCAGAGAAAACAATGCGTTGTGTCGTAGTTTACAGCTTTGCTGCGATATTTGCACCTTTCGGTCCAACACATCCGACTTCAGCAAGCATTTTTTGAGTACCCTTCTCCTTAGCCCTGCTGCAGCCTGTTATCCAGGATCACCGCGTGGAGGTGTAGAAGGGACATGGCAGCTCTGGTTCGCTGGCCCTGACGCTAACAGTCAGCTATGGGTCGCTGACCACTTCAGCATCTTGATCCCGAGCATGTATCAATTTATATCTGTACGGCGTAAGGGTGTTTAAACTGATATTATCGCTTAAATAAGTGATTTCATCGCGTATAACACATTGCTACTGAAACATAATTGATAGAGAAAGCAAAGTGCTTTGGTGAAGGGTTTGCGAAGGAGCTGTTATTGTGGTCCTATGCTCGGGTTCGGAGTGAGAAAGGACAAGAAAAATGCTAATGCGTATCAGTCTGTTTGTTGAAAGTAAACTTCTTTAAACTATCAGGATTATGTTTTTCTTAAGTCTTTGATTTGTGTATGTATACTTTTTTTTTTGCCTTAGTGGGGCCTGGCGACTTAAGTGTTGAATCATCATTGTCTCCTGAGCTGCTCTAAGCTATCTCTTGTGTCAGATAGTTTGTACAAAGATTCATAGTTTATCTTATATGTTTCCAGGAGAGGGCACTAGCTCATTTCAGAGAATGTTATTCCTAGGTGGAACGCCTCTCTTCACTCTCTCTATCTCTCTCTCTGTCTCTCTCTCTCCCTCTATCTCTCTTCCGTCTCTTTCTCTATTAATTCTTCTCTCTATCTCTCTATTGCTCTTTTTCCTCACCTTCTCTCTATCTCTCCTCTCTCATCTCCCAACCTTCCACCCTCTCCCATCAAATGTTGTAACTTGTACTTCTCTATAACCAGAAACCTGAAATAGTCAGGTCACTGTCTGACTTTGGACTAACAAACAACATTATCCTATAATGCAGAAGTCAATAGGCTACATACAGGTTGTGTGGGGAAACGGTGTCGCAAGCGTGAAGTCTTAAAGCTGGCTTGAAAAAGTGACCTTGCAGGCTGACTCGGGCAAAGGTTCATTTAAATAAAGAATGTTGTTGCTGTTGTTATTATTGAGCCTGCTGATAGGGTTGGTATTGGGGATGTTGATAGGGTTGTTATTGAGCCTGCTGATAAGGTTGGTATTGTGGCTGTTGATGGGGTTGTTATTGAGCCTGCTGATAGGGTTGGTGTTGTGGCTGTTGATAGGGTTAGTATTGTGGCTGTTGATAGGGTTGTTATTGAGCCTGCTGATAGGGTTGGTGTTGTGGCTGTTGATAGGGTTGTTATTGAGCCTGCTGATAGGGTTGGTGTTGTGGCTGTTGATAGGGTTAGTATTGTGGCTGTTGATAGGGTTGTTATTGAGCCTGCTGATAGGGTTGGTGTTGTGGCTGTTGATAGAGTTAGTATTGTGGCTGTTGATAGGGTTGGTGTTGTGGCTGCTGATAGGGTTGGTGTTGTGGCTGCTGATAGGGTTGATGTTGTGGCTGCTGATAGGGTTGTTATTGAGCCTGCTGATAGGATTGGTGTTGTGGCTGCTGATAGGGTTGGTGTTGTGGCTGCTGATAGGGTTGGTGTTGTGGCTGCTGATAGGGTTGGTGTTGTGGCTGCTGATAGGGTTGGTGTTGTGGCTGCTGATAGGGTTGATGTTGTGGCTGCTGATAGGGTTGGTGTTGTGGCTGCTGATAGGGTTGGTGTTGTGGATGGTGATAGGCTTGGTATTGTGGCTGCTGATGGGGTTGGTGTTGTGGCTGCTGATGGGGTTGGTGTTGTGGCTGCTGATAGGTTTGGTATTGTTGCTGCTGATAGGGTTGGTATTGTAACTTTTGATGTTATGGGGCTGGTATTGTTGTTGGTGATGTTGTTGTTGTTGCTGTTGGTGAGAATGCCCACAATGAGTAGGCTTACTCTGTTGTTCGCCCTGAAAGGACGTTTAGAGGCCGTTTGCAGTAGCTTTGCTCACATCCCATACGTGCTGATGATTGTGAGCCAGGGCCCTGAAAGCGGTTGGGCTATGATGGCTTCAACTGCCTGGTACTACCTACTACGGGGATCACGTCAATCCCCCACCTCGTAAGTTAAACTGTCAAGAAGAACAACCCGTTTCCATGGAGGACTACGTGGAAGCCGAGGTGAGGGTCTTGGTCAGTATATTTTGCCTGACCCTGACTAACCTGTCTGATTTGTAGGTTTGGTAATGTTGTTACTGACAGGGTTGGTGTTGTGTTAAAGTTGTTGATAAAATTTATATTGTTGGTGTTGTTGTTGTTGATATGGTCGGTATTGTTGATATGGTTGTGTTCGTGCTCATAGAGTTGGTGTTGTTGTTGTTGTTCGTAGCGTTGGTTTTGTGTTAATGTTGCTGATAGACTTGGTATTGTTTGGGGTGTTGTTGCTTATAGTTTTTGGTGGTATTATTGCTGATACTGTTGGTGTTGTGTTAATGTTGTTGGTAGAGTTGGTATTGTTAATATTCGTTTTGTTGGTATTGTTGCTACTGTTGTTGCTGTAGCGTAGGTCATGTTGATGACGTTTTAATTGTGGTTGTTGATATTGTTGATGTTGTCGTTGATGTTATTATTGTCGGTATCGTTCAGGGGTCTAGGATGTATGCAGACATATATACATTCTCTGACACGTCGTTAAGTGGTTAATGTTGTTTGGCCTGTGGCAATTCTTCTCTAGTTGTGTGGGATCAGTCTACACCTAGAGATCCCTTTGACAACAGTGCATTACACTTAACATAACTTAACATAACTTAACTTAACTTAACTTAACGTCTTTATACTGGTTTAGAAGACTCTGCAGAGTCTGTATACAACCAGTTTCATTTACATCACCTTGCTCTAAAAGCTATGCGCATCCAATTTATTCTTAAATACATTAACTGTCCCTACCTCCACTACCTCACATGGCAATGCATTCCAAGCAGACACCACTCTCTGACTAAAAAAATATTTCCTAATGTCTAATCTGGACCTCTCTTTAGTTAATTTGTAGCTATGCCCTCTTGTTCTTGTGGGTGGCTGTATTTAAAAAAAACTTGTTATAGTCTAATCTATCCGTTCCTCTGATCATCTTATAAACCTGTATTAAGTCACCACAAATTCTTCTCGCTTCTAGACACCGTCGGCCGGCTTTTCTGAGTATTTCCTCATAACTGTATCTGTAACTTATCTGAACACAACGTAAACAATTTTTTGCACAACAACATAAGTTGCAAAGACAAGTACTTAATAATAACTGTGATAACATACACACCAGACAACAGAACATGCAGTGAACTAGTAGTCAGTCCATATTCAAACTACGGACAGCCGTGCGACAGATGCGCCTCGCTGCAAAGAAAGACATATGCTGGGCCATTATGTTAAATAGGCACCCAAAAACATTTGTGATTTTAAAAATGGTTTATCCCTTATCAAATGAGTTATACGGGATCAAGATACTGAGCAGCGCATGAGCTGCAGTGGTCAACGGCCCATAACTGACTGCTAGCGTCAGGGCCAGGGAACCATAGCTGCCAAGACCCTTCTACACCTCCACGCGGTGATCCTGGATAACAGGCTGCAGCAGGGCAGACTGGCTAAGGAGAAGGGATCGAAGAGGGAATGCTAACCCGGTACTAAAAAAATGCTTGCTGAAGTTGGATGTGTTGGACCGAAAGGTGCAAATATCGCAGCCAAGCTGTAAACTATGACACAACGCATTCCGTTCTCTGGACTACATTCTGCTACTTAAGCCCTTTCAGGGTTTGGTAGTGGGAGATTGAGAACGAACGAAGAAGAAGAAGAAGAAATGAGTTATACTAGGGCCAATTCGAAATTTGTACATTTGAGTAGATCATTGCATGAATGTACAAGATTTACAGACGAGCTATACTTTTTCTTAAAGCTTGGAATGTCGTTTGTGTTGAATTTGGATCAGATCTCCCTTTGTTGATCGGAT
This sequence comes from Ariolimax columbianus, assembly GCA_036924085.1. Classification (NCBI taxonomy): domain Eukaryota; kingdom Metazoa; phylum Mollusca; class Gastropoda; order Stylommatophora; family Arionidae; genus Ariolimax; species Ariolimax columbianus. The sequence goes on from JAVGWX010000002.1 coordinate 127,046,736, forward strand.
TTTGAAATGGCATCAGTAACCGTCTCATGTCTCTACAGATTCCTCTGGGAAACAAGAGAACTACTATTTGGATTAGCGCATATGTCCCTATAATGAGCAACCCAGTAAAGACGTTGTAAGAAGAACTGAAACCTATCATCTTGTCAGCTCCAAAGCCCCGAAAACTGTTAATCCTTTCCGATTTCAATGCTAGAGTGCGTACCGACCATCGGACTTGGGAGAGGAAAATTGGCATACAAGGTATGGGAACATGCAACAGCAATGTACTTCGTTAGCTTAGCTTATCTGCCACACATGATCTCTGTATCACAATCACTATGTTTTGCCTGCCCATTATCAAAGGACATCTTGGATAATTCCTCGTTCTAAGCAGTATCCTGTTATCGACTATGTCATCACAAGAAGGAGTACAAACGTGAAGTGCGGATGACAAAGGCTACTTGTGGTACCGAATGCTGGACTGATTACATGCTGAATGTATCCAAGTTTAACCTCAACAAAAGAGCCCACCAGACGCCATCGTGGTCGGAGACAGTGAAGAACATTAACATCTCACAACTGCATAACTGTTCAGCCAGTCTAATGAAGTAAAGAAATTGGCCACTCTGAAGACGTCAGTATACTCTGCCACTTCAGTGATTCTGTGCAATATCACACTCAAGAACCCCGAATGGGTGGATGAAAAATTAAAGACATTAAGATTCTGCTCGCAGAAAAATACCGCCTGTACAGTTTCAACTAAAAGTATCCCTCTTCAACATCCAAATAGGCAGCATTCTCCAATATTCAAATAATAGTCCAGAATCAGCTTAGAAAGATGCACAGCTTATGAATCAGCAACAAAGAAGATAACAAAGCGATTCCATGATGCACGAATGTAGTTTTTGGTCCTTAATTCAATCACTCGTCACCTATTTTCAATATTTATGACTCGACATAGATTGACAAGGACCAGATACTTGAGAGCTGGATCCTCAACCATCCCTTGACAGTCAATGAGCAAGCAATAGCACGAATGGTATGTCGCGATAAAAGATAGGCCTGGCATTGCTTCAGCGTTGATGAGGTCAAGAAAGCAATCAGCCAAATGTATAGCGGCACTACCAACGGGGTCAAATGTACTTCCTGCTGAAAATTACAAAACAGGAGATCGCATCCTGCTTCAATCGTTGACCTATTACGTTCAATTATGGATGATGGCAAATATCTCAGAAACTGAAATATTCCCCCATCGTCCACTTGTGCAGGTGAATGGACAACCGTCACTCCTGAGATAACCATACGGTATTCTCTCTCCTGTCAATACCGGGTAACATTCTGGCCCAAGTCCTGCTCAAACCGCACAAATAGTCATCCTGAGAATGGCTTACGACCAGAGATACAATGTGGTTATTGAGAGGACAGTGTTTAGCAGACTTATCATACATCTAAATCGTTTCCATCTAAGATGTCCGCATAAGCTGCCCAGGAACAGGTGACATAATAATGTACCGCACACTGAAACTCTCCACAAGTCAAACATGTTGAACACACCCCCCCCCCCCCACTTCTATAAGAAGCCTAGATAAGATGGTTTGGACATGTTGTGCGCATGTCCGGTGAGTGTCTCCACAAACAGCCCCTATACGTTAACTCAAAAACAGACAGACGCTCGTCACCGGGGACAGAAAAGAACGCTACAGAGATCCCTTGATAATTTATCGGAAAAGCCTGAACATTGATGCTACCTCCTGGAACATGCTTCACAGAACCGTTCTATCTGACATCTAGCATTACATGAGCTCGCAGAGTGAAATATTATTGTCGTGGCTCAGAGAAAGTGGACCACCTGAACAAAAAAATAGAACAAACGATCTTTCCACAGCTGACTCGTCACACGTGTGTCCCAAATGCGAGAGATTCTGCCGTGCCAGAAATGCACTTAACAGTCTCATGAGATCACATTGATATACGTTAGAGCACATTTGTACATGAGAATAGCGTCAGACATTTACCTAGAAGTAAATTGGAACAGGGAGAGATAACAGTCTTTATTCACGGAAGAATATTGACAGACGTTAACCTATGTTCAGGTGAGAGCAGAAACAGACGTTAATTTGTGTTCAAGTGAGAACAGCAACAGACGTTAATCTATGTTCAGGTGAGAACAGAAACAGACGTTTACCTATGTTCAAGTGAGAACAGAAACAGACGTTTACCTATGTTCAAGTGAGAATAGAAACAGACGTTAACCTATGTTCAAGTGAGAACAGAAACAGAAGTTAACCTATGTTCAAGTGAGAACAGAAACAGACGTTTACCTATGTTCAGGTGAGAACAGAAACAGACGTTAATCTATGTTCAGGTGAGAACAGAAACAGACGTTAATCTATGTTCAGGTGAGAACAGAAACAGATGTTTACCTATGTTCAGGTGAGAACAGAAACAGATGTTTACCTATGTTCAAGTGAGAACAGAAACAGACGTTAACCTATGTTCAAGTGAGAACAGAAACAGGCGTTAATCTATGTTCAGGTGAGAAGATCAACAACCGTTAATCTATGATCACGTTAACAGACGTTAACCTATGTTCAGACGAAAACAGTGACAGACACTAATCTATGTTCAAGCGAGAAGAGTAGAGAGACGATAGCTTAATTTTACATAAAAACAAGAACATACTTTAGCGTAGTTTTGCGTAAGAGTAGTCATGGGCGTTTACCAAGTTTCGCGTAAGAGTAGTCATGGGCGTTAACCAAGTTTTAGTGTGAGAGTAGTCATGGGCGTTAACCAAGTTTTAGTGTGAGAGTAGTCATGGGCGTTAACCAAGTTTTAGTGTGAGAGTAGTCATGGGCGTTTACCAAGTTTCGCGTAAGAGTAGTCATGGGCGTTAACCAAGTTTTAGTGTGAGAGTAGTCATGGGCGTTAACCAAGTTTTAGTGTGAGAGTAGTCATGGGCGTTAACCAAGTTTTAGTGTGAGAGTAGTCATGGGCGTTTACCAAGTTTCGCGTAAGAGTAGTCATGGGCGTTAACCAAGTTTTAGTGTGAGAGTAGTCATGGGCGTTAACCAAGTTTTAGTGTGAGAGTAGTCATGGGCGTTAACCAAGTTTTAGTGTGAGAGTAGTCATGGGCGTTAACCAAGTTTTAGTGTGAGAGTAGTCATGGGCGTTAACCAAGTTTTAGTGTGAGAGTAGTCATGGGCGTTAACCAAGTTTTAGTGTGAGAGTAGTCATGGGCGTTAACCAAGTTTTAGTGTGAGAGTAGTCATGGGCGTTTACCAAGTTTTAGTGTGAGAGTAGTCATGGGCGTTAACCAAGTTTTAGTGTGAGAGTAGTCATGGGCGTTAACCAAGTTTTAGTGTGAGAGTAGTGAGACACGTTAACCTAGATATGCGTGAGAACAGTGGCCGATGTTGACCTAATATTAAATGAAAGAGTGCCAAACTTTAACATGGTTTTATATTAGAATAATGGCAGTCGTATACCTAATTGTTCATTAGAATAGTGGCAGACGTTAAAATGGTACACATTAGAATAGTGGCGGACATTAACACAGTTTTACATTAGAATAGTGGCAGACGTTAACCTAGTTTTACATTAGTATTGTGGCAGCCGTTGTCCTAATGGCAAAATGAAAGTGGAGTTTTGGCAGACGTTAACCTAGTTTTACAATAGAATTGTGGCTTACGTTAGCTTAGTTTTATAATAGAATTGTAGCAGACGTTAACGAAATTTTACATTAGCATTGTAGCAAACGTTGACCTAATTCTACATCAGAATTGTGGCTAACGTTGACCTAGTTCTACATTAGAATTGTGGCAAACGTTGACCTAATTCTACATCAGAATTGTGGCAAACGTTGACCTAGTTCTGCATTAGAATTGTGGCAGACGTTGACCTAGTTGTACATTAAAATTATAGCAGACGTTGAAATAGTTCTACATCAGAATTGTGATAAACGTTGACCTACTTCTACATCAGAATTGTGGTAGACGTTGACCTAGTTTTACATTATAATTATGGCAGACGTTGACTTAGTTTTACATTATAATTATGGCAGATTTTGACCTAGTTTTACATTTTAATTATTGCAGACGTTGATCTAGTTTTACATTATTCTTATGGCATATTTTGACCTAGTTTTACATTATAATTATGGCAGACGTTGATCTAGTTTTACATTATAATTATGGCAGACGTTGACTTAGTTTTACATTATAATTATGGCAGATTTTGACCCAGTTTTACATTATAATTATGGCAGACGTTGATTTAGTTTTACATTATAATTATGGCAGACATTGATCTAGTTTTACATTGCAATTATGACAGACATTGACCTAATTTTACAATATAATTATGGCAGACGTTGACCTAGTTGCAAAATGAGAATAGTGGCAGACGTTAACCTAGTTTCACTTTAGAACAGTGATCCCCGTAGAAGTGTATATCACGCAGATGAAGCTAAACACAACACAACCGCCTAGAGGTCCGCGGTCCACCTTCATCAGCTCGCACGAAATGTAAGGAAAGCTACTACAACCCGCCAGGTGCTACCATTATCAGGGCGAACAAAAGAGTAAACATACTAATTGTGAGTATTAAACAACAACATGAGAATAGGGGCAGACGTTAGCCTTTTTTCATGAGAACTTTCACATACGAAACAGTAAGTCCATTTAAAAAGATAAATAATATTGCACATATTCTTAAACGGCCTAGAAATAAGAACAAATAAAAATGGACATTACCTGTTCCGTATTACCTGGCTTCTCTCCCATACGAGCGGCGCGTGATTCGGTGCAGGTTTAAGTTTCGCTGGTTTCCTGGTGTGTGTCCGTCCCTTTATACCCCCAAAACCCAGGTGAACTAGTAAGGTATTTGTGACGTAGGTTGTTTTCTCCCTTTTTTGTGTGTTATATTATAGTCTTGAGAGTTAGCGACTTCTTATTTCTGAAGAAAGCGAGTTATTCTTTCGTTTTGTTCCGTATAATATTTCGTGTAATGTTTCTTACGTTGTCTTTCAAACCTTGAAGGCTGGTACACACTACAGGCTCTAAATCTTCGTGTAACCCTTAGGATTTAGTGAGCCTTCAACCCTATAAAGGTTACAGCACCTGTTGGTGACCTTTTGCGACATGGCCTCAGTGTGGCAGTGCCTATTCTAGTCTCTGACACATACTCATACCCTCATGGAACCATTCCGGCTAGTATTCTTCCATCGAGGGGAGGAAGTCAAAGACTAACGCCAGGTTATATGATATACACTGGTAGAAACCACCCCGCCGCTTGTCCACATCGGACAACGAGGTGGGGATCGACAATGTGATCTCCATTGGTGTGAGTTTCCTGAGAAAGTTTGCGTTTTAAAAGAGCCAGGCTACCCAGGTCTACCTTCTGAAATACACTTCGAGATGTAAGAAAAGCCACAGCAACCTGAAACCAAATGAGCGAAGAATAATCATGGCCAGTTGAAATGCATTGACCTCTCGTGCTGGTTAATGCATCAGGAAACAGACTGTGCCACAGCAGTCTGACCATCCCTAACAGATACGTCGTTAAATGGAATCCAAGCATGTACATTAACTTTGCATACTATGAAAAAGCTGTTGACAGCTTGGATAGTGGTTCGCATTACAGAAGGAGTATGAGGACATCCGGTGTAGTTTTTTTTTCAAGAGGAACAACTAATAGAATCATTTAACATTAAATATGGGTTTCGTCAGGGATGTCTCTTATGGCTTTATCTGTTCCTGCATGCAGTTGATTTGATTATGAAAAAAACTACAGCCTATGAGAGAAATGAAATCCAGTGGACCCTATTTAAACATCTAGAAGACCCGAACTTTGAAAACGACATAGCCCATCAACTGCAAGTGTAGAAGAAGACAGACGCAATTGACATAATCTCCTAACCAGTATTTCTAAAGATTCATGCAGAAAATAAAGAAATTGTGTAATTAAATGCGACCAAAAACTTAACTTAGCGTCTTAATACTGGTTTAGAAGACTGCAAAATCTGTATACAACTAGTTTCATTTACATTTCCTTGATCTAAAAACTATACGAATCCAATTTAATTCGTGAATGTATTATTTGATCGTGCCTCCAATACTTCCTGTGGAATGCATTCCGAGCTTTCACCACTCTCTGACTAAAAATATTTCCTCATAACAGCTAATCTGGACCTTTCTCTAATTAATTTGTAGCTGTGCCCTCTTGTTTTTGGAGATGGTTTTATTTTGAAAAACGTTATTGTCCCAACGTTTCCTTTTCGTTGATTATCTAATAAACATTTATTAATTCACCTCGTTTCTTCTTTTCCAGACATTGCAGGCTGGTTTTTGCTGAGTCTTTCCTCACAAATATAATTTCAGAATCCCACTATCAGTTTTGCCGCTCTTCTTTGTATCCTTTTCAGCATGTTTAGATCTCCTCTACGATAAGGACTCCACGCCTGTACACAGTACGTCCATAAGTCTAACTAACGCTTTAGACAGTTTGACTTTAACTTCCTTGCTCCTATGTTTAATATTTTTTTTAAATCATACCTAACATTGCATTTGTCTTTTTCACTGCTACTTGCTCACTCACCTTACCTGTATGGTGTATTATAACCCATATGTCTGTTCCTTTTCTAACTTTTTTGATAGTGTACTCTCCCATTCTGTAATTATGTTTCATATTGGATCTACCCATGTGGATGATTGTATATTTATCTACATTATACTTTATTTGCCAGCTCACAGATCCATTTCTGCATTAGATGATACACTACAGCATGGTTTTGTGTCATTTGCGAATTTTGAAGTCATGGATCCGATATCATTGTCCAAATCGTGTATTTGTACCAAGAATAAAATTGGTCCCAAAAACCGAGCTCTGTGGCACTCCACATTTCACTTCACACCACTAAGAGTACACCTAATGTATGCTCACTTTCTGCTTTCTTCCCGTTAACCAATCAATCCATTTGGCAACTTCTTAAATAATCTTTGATGAGGTACTCTATCAAAGGTATTTGCAAAATGCAGATAAATAACATCCACTGTACCAAAGCACTGATTGAGTAAATTAGCTCTATTGATTGACGGCTCGGATGAAACTGAGAGTAACACTTTTGGATAAGGTAAAGAGCATCACATACCCAAGGAGCATAACAAAAACAAGACATGTGGTGCAGATGAGGATGTGAAAGACCGGATATAAAACACAAGAGGGTCCAGGTCATGTTGGAAACCAAAAGGAAAGGATTAGAATGCATACTAAGCTACGAATCTTTAACTAGTTTGAAGTCAATTCTTCTATATGTTTAGAAACATGGCTGATGACCAAACTAGATGCTAAGACATTTCGCGCCTTTATCCATAAATCCGTCAGATAGATTCTGAGCATACAGACCAACATGATTACAAACGAAAGCTTATGGGAGAGAATAGGATAAAGTCAGGTTTGACAGAAAATCTTGAGAATCAGGTGTCATTGTAAAAACGTCAAGCTAGTATCGCCAGGCAATCTTTGTCATGAAACCCACAGGGAAAAAGAGGTAAAGGAAGGACAAAAGAACACACGGAGAAGATACCTTTAGGTTATTACAATGAAAATATGGAAAAGGTGAAAGAACTTGAGAAAAAAAGCACAGCGTACGTCAGTATTCAGTATTCCAAAGTGAAATTGGCAAAGAAGAAGAGGAAATGAACGTCGTCAACACTTACATTAACTTGAGCAATAATAACGACAAGAAGACTGAGGAACTTGGACCGCACTTTCCGTAGCGTCTTAACAGGTGTTCTCTGTGTGACAGGGGCCTTGGTCGTCTATGTCTTACACAGTCGAGACCTTGACCTGAGGATGAACGAGAAGAAGATGATACACAGAACTCTCACGGAAATCGCTTCAAAGGGGCGACTAGCAATGTGGTTTGACTATCAATCGCTTCAAAGGGGAGACTAGCAATGCGGTTTGACTATCTTGTAGACTCCAAAAGATGACAGTGAGCAGGCATAATAATTGCCAAGTTTGGGAGGAAGCTCAGAAAACAATATAACACATAAAAAAGAAGTAAAAGAAGAAGAAGAAGAAGGAAAAGAAGATGGATAATTATAGCAATGATAACGATACTAACAATAATAATAAGAAGAAGAAGAGGAATAACGTGAGGAAAAGGACATTTTGTACTCTTCACATACGCTGGGGAGCCAGAAAAAATGCAAACCTAAAGAAACTAAGAGTGATACTCTTATACTCACTCTATCCCCGGTGCAAGAGAGTTGTGATACATTTCACTGCAGTAGTTATGGCAACGAAGAGGTTGACAGACTGTCAAAGAAGGTGTGAAGCTGTCTCAACCAGATATAGGTATACGAGGTATGGTCGAAAAGCTGTGCACTTTAGTATGAAAGAGTCAAGGCACCAACCCGGAAACTGGTGTGAACTTTAGTCCTACTCTATGTATTCATCATGCACAGCGATACACTTCTCCCATCCTCCCTTCACATTCCCGATGCCCTGATTGTAGGACTCCTCTTTATGGGCCACTAATGACGTCCCAGTTTAGTAATTATGTCCTGGTCGTCAGAAAAACGGCGTCCATGACGCGTATTCTTCATGTTTGGAAACAGGTAAAAGTGACTATTTGCCATGTCCGATGAGTATGGTGGATGTGACATGATATAAAAACCGCAAGTTTTTCTGACGTCCGTGACTTGATTACTGAACCGGAAACGTGGTTAGACTGAGAAACCACCTGTTCAACAAATTAAGAATAGGACGTACAGATGAATGTGTCTTCGGCAATGACAAAAGGACTGCTGTGTCTCTGCTACAAAGGTGTCCAACATACGAAGGACACAGAGAACACGTGTGGCCATGACCGATGCCATTTCTGGACAAGCTCTATGAATTGCCCCAGATTACCCACCACTTTCCTTAGATATGTTCAAACTGACGTCTCAAAACGTACAAAAATTAAGAAGAAGACATCGAGTGCAAATGTAATTTATTCTTCAGCATTATAAATCCGCTCACACAATGGTAAGGTCGGTAATAATAAAGTTGTTTTTTATTGATTATCATCATCAAATTAGGACAGTCCCTTTTCAATAAATACCCACCCAAGGCATTTTGCCTCCTGCCATATGTTCTAACTCTTTCTTATCTATCTTGTCATGTTATTTCCCCGTGTGTGTTTATTTCCCCTATGTAAGCATTTAGTTATCAAGAACCTCGTAGTTTCGTCCCTGCTGTTCAAAACTCGGTTAGATTGTTGTGGAATCCCATCGAATTATGAATTGTAATTTTCCACCTTGTCCTATGGATCTTCCTGCACCCCAAGAGAGGAAATAGCTAGCAGGTAAGTCGAACATTACACAACAGCCTTGAACCACTCTCCTGCCACCCCCTCGCCGGATCTACTCCCTGAGTCTATCACAGCATCCCCTGATACTGACACCAGCCTTGACGCCCCGACCATTGCTGAGGTAAAGGCAATCATGGAAAAAAAAGTGAAAGATGGCAGAACCGTGGGCCCCGACAACATTCTACCTGAGATATTTAAACACGCCCTGGACCCGATGACCACCACCCTGCACCACCTCTTCGCAATGGTGTGGAAAACTGGCCAATTGCGCTCGGTATAGAGTGACGGGAAAATAATTTCCCTGTACAAGGAAAGGGCTCCCGTCTGGAATGCGGGATTACAGGCCTTTCACCCTACTGCCCGTCCCCGGCAAGGTCTTAGCACATGTGCTCCTCTCCAGACTGCAGCCCCTGTTCACGAGGCATCATCGCTCCTAACAGTCAGGGTCGGCCGCTTCTCACCATTGATGTTATTATCTCCCTCCGCCTCCTCACGGGATTGCACCGCGAGCTTAACCGCCCACTCCATGTCGCCTTCGTTGACTTTACAGACCGGCTTCGATTCTGTGAAAAGACACGCCTTGTGGAAGGCCCTACAATACGTGCGCATCCGAGACATCATGCTGACCCTAATTGAGGAGCTCCATAATCACACTACGCTAAAATTCGGCTTGGCAGGACCTACCGTAGCAGTTCTTTACATCATCCGGTGTCCGACAGGGCTGCGACTTTGCTCCTGCCATTTTCTGCTGCGCTATGGACTGGATACTCACACAGTCTTCTGCACACAACCCAGGGGTCCTTGTCGGCGACTTCATGGTAACCGATATCGTCTACGCTGATGACTTTGTCATACCGGGCCACGATTAACAGGCCCTGGTAGGACCCCTAGAGGCACTGGATCGTTCGGCTACTTACTTAGACTTACACATCGCCTAGACGAAGACGAAAACCCAAAGCCTCAGTAAGCGCCACTCTGCATTGAGCACCACCGTGAACGACAACCCTGCTTCAGTCAACGAGGACTTCGTCTACCTGTGAAACAGGCAGTCCTCTGACGCACGCAGCAGTCAGTCACGATATCACCCCTAGGATGGGCCTGGCGGCTTCATCCATGCATTCTCTCCGCAGATTCTGGTCCTAGCGAAGGCTATCCCTGGAGATCAAGCTTCTTATATACTCCTCCTGTATCGTTCCTATGCTCCTGTACGGCCGCGAGACCTTTAGACTATTACAGCTTACTGAGGCCTTCCCCTGTGCAACCAGAGAGGCATCCTAGGAATTTACTGGCGCGGCTTAATTTCCAACAGTAAAGTAGTTCGACGTACTCAACTTGCAGGCATTGTCTCAACGATTGATCGCCGTCGTCTCTCTCTCTGTCTCTCTCTCTCTCTCTCTCGCTCTCTCTCTCTCTCTCTTCACGTTGTCAGCCTCCTCCGGGAAATCCCAGAGATGTTCCAGCAGGATGTGAGGGCGAAGTACGAAAGAGGCCGTGCTCATCCTGAAAACGTCATCAGTGCCGCCCTCGCAATACCTGGCTAAACTTGATCGCTACCTCCCGATTAGAACTGCAGGCCGTCTGGGACGCAACCATCAGACATGGTCATGGATATGGTCATTTGACGCGACGGGTCTTAGTCGGCTTAGCGTACTAATGATTGATTGATTGATTGATCATCAGAAGTGTTGCTATTTCTATCAAGGTTTTTCATGTCATTTTCTGAACAAAATATGTCTAATGTATACTTGGTCTTCCTCTCTTTCTTGTTCTCCCGACTGTTTCCTTGAGTATACAAATGTGCGTTAGCTCATTTGGCCTTCCTGTTTGTTATTAGTTGGACATTTGCTCTGTTGATTTACATATTTGTTTCTTCAAAAAGTTGTATCAGCCTGCTTGTTAGTGCATATATCTCTTGTTCATCTCTAACAAGTTCGTCTACGTCATCTACGTTGCCTAGGTTTGTAATCTTGCGTTCTCCTCTAATGTTCGCTCCATTATGACCATGAAATATTTCTGACATGCAGCTACCAGAATTATATTGCCTCACTAAACTCCGACCAGAAGAGGCACAGACAGCAACCGATGATAGAGACGGATGGCGTAGTGTTGTGATGATGTCTTCATGTGTTCCCCAACGACCACCCTGGTTACGGGAGGACCTGACCTGACTGATCAACCGTTGTAATAAACCAATCTCATATTCTTCCATTGGTGAGAACTGTATTTGTAGCATTTGAGCAAAGAACCTGCATGATTGTAGTGAAAGTAGAGACAATGTAGCATGCGAGTGTATAAATTAAAACACAAAAATAGCAAAGTAAATAGCTGGTGAGAAAAACAAATGCATTTTTTGTTAACAGAGTAAATAAATTAAAGAATATACTAACAGACACGACACAGAAAGAACCTTGTCTGATGACAATCTTGACGAAGTGTGCTACAAATGTATCCTATCTTATTTATTTCCTCGGAAACAGATGAAAATTGGGTGTTGTCCTTCGGCAAGAAGGTAGAGAACCGTCCTGCCTATGCGTGAATTATCCCCTCCCCCTCCCTTTCCCCTAGTACAATCGCTTCAGAGATGACCCACCATCGGTGGATAGTGGACCACGTTCGGTAGGCCCTCAATAATCCGAAATGATGAAGTCCTTGACCAAGTACGGACCTTGGTCTTGCAGAACCATTGTGTAACCATCCGAGAACTTGCGGATGAGGTGGGGATAAGCATTGGTTTGGTACATTCCAATTTGAACGAGGAGTTGGCCTTGTGGAGAGTGTCCGCGAAGTTCGTGCCGAAGCTGCTAACGATGGAGAAGAAACAACTCCCTCTGGAAATCTCAGAGGACATGCTGGATTACGCAAACGGCGACCCCAACATCCTGAACACTGTGGTCAACGGTGATGAGTTGTGGGTTTATGGGTTGGACCCGGATACCAAGCTACAGTCGTCGAGCGTCATCAACCACGAGGCCGAATAAGAGCGAGACATGCGCAGCAGTGTCAAAATTATGTTGACCGTTCTCTTAAACTCCCGTGGAGTTGTGCGTGACGAGTACGCACCACAAGGTCAAAACATTACCAAAGAAGACTACATGGAGATACTCCGTCTTCTTTGTTACGCTGCCCTACGCTAACGACTGGACTTGTAGACAACGCGAAACTGGCAGCTCCATCATGACAACGCATTAGTTCATTCTTCGTGTGAGACTCTCTTAGCCAAGCACAACATTCCTCTGGTTCACATGGCTCATTATTCTCCTGGCATGGCTCATTATTCTCCTGGAATGGCTCATTATTCTCCCGACATGGCTCATTATTCTCTCTACATGGCTCATTATTCTCCCGACATGGCTCATTATTCTACCGATATGGCTCTTTATTCTCTCCACATGGCTCATTATTCTCTCGATATGGCTCATTATTCTCTCGACATTGCTCATTGTTCTCTCGACATGGCTCATTATTCTCCCGACATGCCTCATTATTCTCCCGACATGGCTCATTATTCTCCCGACATGGCTCATTATTCTCCAGACATGGCTCATTATTCTCCCGACATGGCTCTTTATTCTCTCGACATGGCTCATTATTCTCTCGACACGGCTCATTATTCTCCCGACATGGCTCATTATTCTCCTGACATGGCTCTTTATTCTCTCGACATGGCTCATTATTCTCTCGACATTGCTCATTATTCTCCCGACCTGGCTCATTATTCTCCAGACATGGCCCATTGCGATTTTTGGCTGTTTCCAAAGCTGAAAATGTCGCTGAAAGAGACACGATTTGAGTCACAAGACATTATTCGGATGACCCGGCTTGACTCCTTTTTCAAAGAGGCCTTCCTGAAATGCTTTCAGCAACCGCTGGGAGAAGTGTCTGGAGTACCAAGCAGAGTACTTTGAAAGGGATAAGGCTTTCAAACCGGCAGCGGAGTAATTGTATTTTTCCGGCCTAAAGGTTGAATACTTTTTGAACGCACCTCGTAATTCTCAACAATTATGTGATTTAAATTGATGAACATATATTTTTACAGCTATTGTAAAATCAACGTTGTTTCATATTTTTAAAGTAATATCTTATTTGGGGTATTCAAAAAATGTAATGTCTTCGTCTGATAACTTTTGTAAGAGTTAAATAGTAACACATTACGATTTACGCAAAAGGACCTTCAAGTTGCACGAGTTTTTGGAGAAAATCATATTCTTTCACTACTATCGCTTCTAAAATGTATGGAGATGCGCAACAAATTAAGGCGCTATGCCTTTATCACAATTCTTGTAAATTTGGAAAGGTGTAACAGAGATGTATATTGCAGGTTATTATTTAAATATTAGTTAAATTCATCTTTCTTTTCTTTCTTATTTTCGTTTATCCTGTTTTGCCTTTCAGCGTTATGTCGTGAAGATTTCTCTAGAACGAGCCTTAGTGACATTCACCGCTTCAGATATTTCCGCCTCAGATATTTCATTAAGCCACCTTTTTCGTAGTCGGCCTTTGACCTTGACTTTGTTGTATCTAAATAACAGTTGCTGTGTGGTGGTAGACTTGTTACGAGTTCAAACCATTTTAGTGGTTGTTTTTTTAAATGTAGTCTAATACTGGTGTTGTTCCCACCAGTCTCCTGATGTCATCGTTTCTGATCATGTCTCTTCTTGTTACACCATATATTTTTCGCAGGGAATTCATTTCTGCTGTTATGATTTGACGTTAATGTTCAGTTTTAACAATGATAGCATAGTGTCAGGATTAAAATAATGGTGTTGTATAAAGCTCTTTTAGCAGTTATTGACAATTATTGTTCTTCGTTACACTATAAGCAAAGCAAAATAAAGGAAACATATTTCTCATGTTAGGCTGAACGTGTAAGTCTGTATAATCGTATTTCAAACCCAGTTGATAAGAACAATGAATACCCTGGGTAGTAGTTACAGATCATTCTCACACTGGACACTAGAACATGAAAGTCCTTCTATACATGCAACCGGAGACCGAGGAATACAAATGGAATGTATAGCTTTGACGAAGAAGTGTTATTGAATGACGTTCATTGGTTTAAAAGTTATAAGAGAAAACTAGCGGCTGGCAGTTAGTATGACACCCTGTATAAAGAGACTTGTGCCAAGTAGTAACGGATAACCGACTGATAATAACCCATTCAGGTAGCAGACATAATGGGCTGTTTATGAATTATAAACTCGTGTTTATGTCAAATCTACCGACAATCTGGATTATCATTCAGAGATGAATCGCCACATATTTAGACACTGGATTATGAAAACTGTATTTCCGTCATTAGATTGACCCTTAGGTCTAGTAACGGACAAGCCTCAAACATTATGCAGTGTTACTGGAAGACAACGTCCCGACATCAGCAAATACTAAGGGCGAGATCAAACCTCAATTGTTGTCACTTGTAAACAATACACACAGGACAAAGATGATTCACGTTGATACAGTAATCCAGGAGCATGGTTATAGGTGATTAAGATTGCCACACTTGAATCCTGTATAGTTATTCTAGGCATATGTGAAAGGACAGATGCCAAGTGATAACAGAATTGTCAAACAAACTATCACTTGTAAAGAAAATGTCATATGCCGCCTTCTCAGACAATGATAAACAAAACAGAAGCGGGTGAACTGACCAAATATTTGAAGTCTTACAGAGTGACTGTGAATAGAGCGGTGTTCAGCAAAGAATATGCTACATGATGATGATATGTATGTGATAAGCAGCTACGAGAGGAACTTCTTCCTGTGTTGCTACTTACTGATTTTCTTCGAAATTATCACATTTTGTTTGTTCTCCGAGGAGCAGCTGGCCGTGTAGTATAAATGTCAGTCTTTGTGCACAAGGCCGTGCGATCAAATCATAAGTAGAACATTGCGGTTTGTAATAAGCTTTTCTTTGTTGTTGTTTCGAATGCTCACAATGAGTAGGTTTACTCTTTTGTGCTCACTGAAAAGGACGTTAAGTGGCGGGTTGTACTAGCTTTCCTCACATCCTGAGCGTGCTGATGACGGTCGACCGGAGTCCTTCAGGCGATTGTGCTATGCTTGGCTTCATCTGCGTGTCGCCCACTAATACGGGGATCACGTCGATCCCTCACCTTATTTGACATGTTGTCATGAAAACAGCTCGTTTCCAAGAAGGGCTACGAGGAAGCCAAGGTGAGGGTCTTGACCAGTATGTTTTTCCTGACCCTGACTAATATGTTTGACCAGTATGTTTTGCCTTACATTGACTAACATGTCTGACCAGTATGTTTTGCCTGACTCTGACTAACATGTCTGATCAATATGTTTTGCCTGACCCTGACTATCATGTCTGACCAGTATGTTTTGCCTGACCCTGACTAACATGTCTGATCAGTATATTCTGCCTGGCGAGACGTTAGTCTTCGATGACAAGCTTTTATTTAACTTGACAAGACCGTCGTCTGTTTGTGTGAACTTCTATTTCTCCCGACCGTCGTCTGTATGTGTGAACTTCTATTTCTCCCTACTGTTGTCAGTTTGTGTGAACTTCTATTTCTCCCAACCGTCGTCTGTTTGCATGAACTTCTATTTCTCCCGACCGTTGTCCGTTTGTGTGAACTTTTATTTCTCCGGACCGTTGTCAGTTTGTGGGAACTTCTACTTCTTCTTACCGTTGTCCGTATACATGGACTTCTATTTCTCCCATTTAAAAAAAAATTCCCTGTAACAGAGAGAACTGAAATTGTATACAAAGCCTCTACTAGTACGACCTGTTGATCTATCAAAATTACACATCTGTAGACCCCGCAAACAAAACAAAAACATTTTTCTTTATAAATAAAAGCTTGCACCGAAAAACTTAGTTTTTAAACAATATGAACTATTCTTTTAAAGGTAAAGTAAAAACCTAGTGTGTAGAATGTCTGGTTATAGCAGCGGATAGCGGCCTTTATTCCTTAACCATATAAAGGATCTCAGTGGACGCCATCAATTGGAATAAAATATCGTGATTTTAAAAAAATGGATTTGTCTTCTCGCTCCAAGTGAAGCAGAGGGCAACCACGACAGCTGGCTCCCTTACAGTACGTCTGCAGTGACCATTTCAATAGCAATCCTTTTATTTGATAAGGCTGCTATCCCATGCACAACCCTCTTTGGTTGACTCTGACGAAATACTTTGAAGGTTGCACTGGCCCTGTTCTTACGACCCCGGGTACAACTCTGAAAAAATTTTCAGAGTTTATCGTTGACCCAAACCTCTACCTTACGTATATGATCTTTGATTTATGGAAGTTAAAAGCCGTCCAGTAGTCCCCCAAGTTTGTCCCCTATTGGGTTGTCCACTCAGTCTCCCACTCTGTCTGCCCTATCTATTTGTTCCATCTATTTTTTTCATGTTTCATATGTACCTCTTTGTTTATCAATTATATTTAGCTTCTTGTTTGTTCATTTTGTGCTGCAACAGTATTATCGGTGATAAAATGTTAAGAGCGTGATCGTACAAGAGTTCAGATTTTAAATAAATGAAAAAGGGAGACAATCGCATAAAATAATTCTGATGACAAGGCGGGACAAGTTACCTAAGGGAGGTAATCTCGTTCCATGGGCTGGAAATACTTATTTCGATTATGGGTGTCATCAGATAAACATCTCTTTTTCTATAGTTCTAGAGACTCCTACTACATCGGTCTCCTTTTCAGATGTCCTTCATGTGCCATTTTCGTCTCCTTTAAACGTAACTACCATGGCGAGATCAAACAACCAGCCAACCTTTAACTGACATTCATTAGCCTCAGTTTTCATGGTTTCTGTAGAGCTGTCAATGCGGTTCGTATTTTAAGTAATCGTTGTAATTTACAGCATTTTTTAACGTTTCTGGACTGCTAAGCCTAACCCAGACGTCGGAAAAGGTAAAATCGTTTATGAACTGTGTTGGGTTTCTTTCCCAATGACCTCCGCAGTGACTCTCGGGAGTGCGCCGAGGTTCTGTCCGTACAATTGGCGTAACTTGGCTTTGAGTGTTATGTTAATCCAGTGAGACGCAACACATCACGGCGAAGCTATCATAGTTAGACAGGTTCTGGTAGACTTGAACGAGTGGGACAAAGAAGACAGAATTGCAAGGGGTATGGATCATAGTTCAGGGCAGACGGTGGAATATCATTAATATCCATTTGGGGAACTGTTCTCATACCGGGTCGGAGGACTGGCGATTCCTCAGCAAATTGGAGGACCTGCCAGACGATATACCATTGGTGTGTGGCGACTTCAATGCACTAAGAAAACTCAAATAATAACCCACAGGGGTAAGCGCTTGGCCAGGTCCTCCTTGAATCCAGTCTGAATATCATCAACTGTGAGGTGAAAACCAGACTCGCCACTGGAATAGCAGACTCAAACTCTAACCTTGACCTCCCACTGGTTTCATGCCACGGAGAGGCATACACCAGGTCGTCAGTACTGACATATCACGGAGAGGCATATACCAGATGGTCAGCACTGACATATCACGGAGAGACATATACCAGGTCGTCAGTACTGACATATCATGGAGAGGCATGTATCAGGTAGTCAGCACTGACATGTCACGGAGAGACATACACCAGGTCGTCAGTACTGACATATCACGGAGAGACATACTCCAGGTCGTCAGTACTGACATATCATAGAGAGACATACACCAGGTCGTCAGTACTGACATATCACGGAGAGACATACACCAGGTCGTCAGTACTGACATATCATGGAGAGACATACACCAGGTCGTCAGTACTGACATATCATAGAGAGACATACACCAGGTCGTCAGTACTGACATATCATGGAGAGGCATGCATCAGGTGGTCAGCACTGACATGTCACGGAGAGGCATACACCAGATGGTCTGCACTGACATATCACGGAGAGACATACACCAGGTCGTCAGTACTGACATATCATGGAGAGGCATGTATCAGGTGGTCAGCACTAACATGTCACGAAGAGACATACACCAGGTGGTCAGCACTGACATATCACGAAAGTGGCAACCTGTCTGTTCTGTTTCCGTCCCGAAGGATCAGCACAGCAGACAGACCAAGATGCAACACGCTTTAAATACATGCGCACCAAGGACTCGGGGGCTGGGTTGCTTCAGACAATTGGCATGGAAAAACATGGGATACTGAACAAACACATGTCAAACTAAGTGGGACGAGTAGAAAAATAGAAAGGACAAACAGAGGTGATAAACTAAGTGAAATGAGTGGACAAATAGAAGGGACTAACAGAAGGGACAAACAGAAACGAGAAACTGAGAGCGATGAGTGGACAAAAGAAATGGAAAAACAGAAACGAGAAGCTAAGGGGAATGAGTGGGCAAATAGAAGGACAAACAGAGACGAGAAACTAAGGGGAATGAGTAGACAAAATACAAAATAGTAGGGACAAAAAGAAGGTACAAACAGAGGCGAAAAAGTAAGAGAAATGGGTTGACAAATAGAAGAGACAAACAGAGGCGAGAAACTAAAGAGAATGAGTGGACAATTAAAAGGGACAAACAGAGGCAACAAAACTAAAGGGAATGAATGGACAAATAGAGGGGACAAACAGAGGCGTCAATCTAAGGGGAATGAGTGGAGAAATAGAAAGGACAAATACAGGTGAAAAACTACGTAGAATAAATGGACAAATAGAAAGGGCAAACAGTGTAAAAAGCTGTTACAAATCACAGACACGTTACAATAGATGGGAAGCAACAATCAAGAACATAGTGAACAATTATATTTTTGTTATTGGAGAGAGAAAAAGATTAGCATTGATTAAGAGATCATGAGCGTGGGTATAGATCACAACAAAGGCAACATCTTCTGGTCTATGCAAGCAACGTCTGAGCGGTGGAGCTTTGACTATGATAGCTTAGTGGTGTGGTCATTTCAAATTATGCATTAAAGTGTGTTTATTGGTATAATTTTCGGAAAAAAATACGTTTTGGAATTGAATATATTTTGAGAGGTGAATTAATTCAGGTGCAATTAGTTACTCTGCGGGAGATAACATGCTACATGTCTAATGTATTAACTGGTTTCAGTGACCGGGATAACTAAATAGGGGTGAGCAAGTATGTTACAATGTTGGCTCACTAAGCACATAAGCTCTACTGGCTAGATTAATCTATTGGTTCACAGAGCTTTTCTAATAAACTCACTCACAACATTCCAGTTGATGATTGCAAGTCTGGAAATTACTTGACTAGGTTTCATGTAGTCTGTCGTCAGTTGGGTCAGGTATTAAATCTGAAACATTCTATTCGAGACATTGGTGCACGTCGCCAGTCAGAGTGTCGAATAACAGAGAGAACGATTGGGAAGTTACTATAATGTATATAGTCACTTTAAGAAAAGTCCCAAATCTCTCTGTCTGCGGCTGTCATGGACTCTTCACTTGTGCATGTTTTGCCATCAAGATCTTCTTACTTTGACAGGTACGAAACTAACATATTTTATTTTATGTGTTTTCCCATCCTATCCTAACACATCTACCGCCAATACGTTCGGTAACCTTGACCAGTAGTCTGTAATACGCTATGCCAACAACTTGCTAGTGTAACTTTCCCAGTCATTCTATCATGACAAGGAGCAAAATGACATATTAACCCCAATCTGACCTTCTGGTGGGTAACAGCTCGACAGTTTGGCCAATACTAACTTAATTTAGTCAACCTTCCAACTAAGCTAGTGTTAACTTCGGTGAGTACCAAGTTGACAAATACTGACTTATTTTTGTCAACCTTCCAACTAACCTAGTGTTAACCTCTGTGAGTACCAAGTTGACCAATACTAACTTATTTTGGTCAACCTACCAACTAACCTAGTGTTAACCTTTGTGAATACCAAGTTGACCAATACTAACTTATTTTGGTCAACCTTCCAACTAACCTAGTGTTAACCTCTCTGAATACCAAGTTGACCAATACTAACTTATTTTGGTCAACCTTCCAACTAACCTAGTGTTAACATCTGTGAAAAACAAGTTGACCAATACTAACTTATTTTGGTCAACCTTCCAACTAACCTAATGTTAGCCTCGGCTCGGTGAGTACCAAGTTGACCAATACTAACTTATTTTGGTCAAACTTCCAACTAACCTAGTGCTAATCTATGTGAATACCAAGTTGACCAATATTAACTTATTTTAGTCAACCTTCCAGCTAACCTAGTGTTAACTTCGGTGCTGTGAATACCAAGTTGGCTAATAATAACTTGGTCAAGGTTCTAAAGTTATCCGGCTGTGAAACCTCAGAAGTGTAGGAGGGATCTGAAGGTACAAACAAGAGGAACAGAAAAAAAGACAAACATGAGTGACAGTAACAGAGGACAAACAGAATAAGTGTACACACGTGACAAATACATGGGACGAAGCAAATGAACAATACGAAGAGACAAACAGATGAAACGGACGGCCTAGCACAATCATAAGGTGTCAACAGAAAGGGATAACAGAGAATGTTATGGACAAAGAACAAACCGGATGGTTCTAAACGTCTCTTCCTTACGAGTAACGAATGGGCATATTATACAATATTACAGAAAGCACATCTTCAAGGGCACATAAATGTGTTGGAATCGATTTGTGGCCGTCAGTCAAACGCAGTTGTGTCTCTTTGATTCAAGTCGAGAGGACACTGAAGAACTTATATTTAATCATGCCACAATCTAAGCACAATTTTTCACATCTGATCTACGTAAGTAATGGAGATGAGATTCTTCGTCAAACCCAATGGGAAAAATAGTTATTCACAATTTTTGTTCCAGTAAATGCTTAGTTTTTAGTTCCCGTGTTGTCTCAGATGATGACCCATTGGTCGCAACCGCGGTTTCATTCTTGCCTGTATTCCAGCGCGGCATGTGAATCATACCATCCAATATCGTTATACACTTTATATACTATTTATTTTATGATAGTTGGTGTTAAATTGTTGCCTTAATATGTAAATATAAATATTTAAAATGTATTCCGCTTATTATTTTTTTTTTTTGTCGTAAATTTTGGTTGCTACCGCCTATGAAACCTTACAGAAGGATTTTCGTTTGAGAGGGAGACTAAGAAAAAGATGGATTACTAGTGCTGCGGAGAAGCTTAGATAGACAGAAAACACAAACAGAAAACGAATAAAGACTGCACCTCCTCACGGCATAAAACGACCTAAGTCGATCAAATTAGATGATTCCTGTCTATCTTTCTCTAGCTCTATTTATCTCTATCTATCTCTATCTATCTCTATCTATCTCTATCTCTCTATCTAGCTCTATCTCTATATATCTATATCTATCTCCATCTGTCTCTCTATCTCTATCTATCTTTCTATCTCCTGTATCATATTTGGACAAACAGGGCATACTGTGACTCACACCTTATCGGTTACTCTCTGGATAATGGCTGCCGTATGACGTACTCTATTGGCTGTTGAGTCGATTATCGTTGGCTATTTCGTGATTTCTTAGGTGTTTTCCTTTGATCTTCGTCACTGAAGAAGACCTTATAGCCGTTACCTATATATGTTTTCATCAACTATTATGGATGGGTATTTCGTCTAGAGTTTTCTATGAAAGTCACAAGTCTGCTGTACACTTAACATAGTATTGACCTGATTAAACGCTTCAAATTATCCTTTGAAAAAAAATTTGGAAAATGTCTCATAGAACGGACATTATTTCACATGGGCGGCCCCATTACATGCTCAGACCCTTCCATTGCTGAAAGTGCCGACGACAGAACATGGACTCCGTAGCTACCGTGGAGACTTCAACATTTTGACTGACTTCGTCAGGTTCCCATTTATAGCTGGGTTGATTGGAGGGGCTATCATACCAGGAAAAAAAGCCAGCGATATGTCTGGTCTCTAAAAACTAAGCGCGACGAGATTTGAACATGGCACGTTGGGGTTGTAAGCCAAGCTCACAAATACTAGATCATACGCTGCCCTTTGAATAACATCTTCATCTGTTCATATTGTGTGCCGTCTCCTTGAGTTCCGCCTACGAGGCCCCGATATAACTGATTTCTTCCTCGATCTTTGGTCGCCAGATGTTTTTTAACCTTGCCATTCGTCTCTTTCCTTGCGGGTTCCAACCAAACGCATGCCTGGCTTCTTTCCGAGAGTGTTTCCAATCCTTCCCCACTTTGTCTCCTCAATCGCCTGTTTGTTGCCGTGTTGTCTCCTACAGAACAGTGTTTGCCAATACCTCTGGCCAACTAACAAGAATTACGCCACGAAAACAAATTTGTTGGTGAAGGCCTGCAGTCTAAATACAACACTCTTAGACACATGCCGCGCCTCCGATTCAAATGACAGAACCGAGTTTATATCAGCATTAAACAGCCTAATCTCATTCTCCATATAGAATGTTGTCATGTTTCATATTCGGCAAAATAAGATGAAAACCTTGTTAATCCTGGAGCTAATATCATGGTTTATTACTCCTTATCAATATTGCGCACTTCTTAAATAGGTAACACTGTGCACTTCTTGAATGAAATGCTTTTCATTTATTCTCTTCATTTTTTATTTATTCTAATTTCATTAGTTTTTTCACACTAATCTACAATCTCCATTGTCACAAACAGTTAACATACAACTAAATCGGAGACATATTGTATTGTTATTATGACGTCAAATATGTCGAGAGGGGCTTTATAGTAATAACATATTCATAAATCCTTCTCTCACTTAGTCACTTCTCTTCTACCCTCGTTGGGGAAGGCAGGGAGGGGGAGGGGTGTATATGTCTTTCTACATACTTACAAACGAATGTGCAGACAAGCCTGCGATTGGCCTGTTGTATCTTTGGGTGAGGGAGGAACCGCCTCCTTTTGGTCTTCATGAAAACCACCATTATTTAGAAATGTCCTGCCGTTTAGAAATGTCCTGCCGTTTAGAAATGTCCTGCCGTTTAGAAATGTCCTGCCGTTTAGAAATGTCCTGCCGTTTAGAAATGTCCTACCGTTTAGAAATGTTCTGCCGTTTAGAAATGTCCTACCGTTTAGAAATGTTCTGCCGTTTAGAAATGTCCTGCCGTTTAGAAATGTCTTGCCGTTTAGAAATGTCCTGCCGTTTAGAAATGTCTTGCCGTTTAGAAATGTTCTGCCGTTTAGAAATGTTCTGCTGTTTAGAAATGTCCTGCCGTTTAGAAATGTCCTGCCGTTTAGAAATGTCATACCGTTTAGAAATGTCCTGCAGTTTATTAATATTACTCAGACAGCTGTTAACATCCTGATCTTTTTTATTATCAACCGCCAAAGGTTTTTTGCGCGCATATTGTGCCCCCTGGACCGCCATGTCTAATGTCTATTTCCGGCTAGGTCTAGGCGTCAGTCTCACCTCTTTTGAGGCATAGGCGCCAGTCTCACCTCTCTCGGGGCCTAGGTGCCAGTCTCATCTCTCTCGAGGCCTAGGCGTCAGTCTCACCTCTCTCGAGGCCTTGGCGTCAGCCTCACCTCTCTCGAGGACTAGGCGCCAGTCTCACCTCTCTCAAGGCCTAGGTGCCAGTCTCACCTCTCTCTCAATGCCTAGGTGCCAGTCTCACCTCTCTCTCGAGACCTAGGTGCCAGTCTCACCTCTCTAGATGCCTAGGCGTCAGCCTCACCTCTTTCGGGGCTTAGTCGTTAGTCTCACCTCTCTCGAGGCCTAGGTTTCAGTCTCACGGCCAGGGGACACTTAAAATTTGCAGGATTACAAAACCTCATCGTACACGCTTCCGTTCGTTACCTCAGAGTCGAGCACCTTATCTGTCAGCTTCATCGACATCCCATATTCATAAATCGAAATATTTCATCTACGTGTTTGTTGCTTAGTGATCTTTATTATAATTTCTTTAATTGACTGTTTTGACAGACTCCAGTGGCGCTTGAGGTGAAGAAATCTCGCTGGCCTTGGGTCGGACAGACATTACTGAAGTCAGCTGGTCGTATTACCAGACAGTCCCTGTTCTGGAAATCCACCGGACACACATGCACACGGCATCCGTTCTATAAATGAGGTTTGTGAAGTCGTGTCGTAGTTTACAGCAAGGTTGCAATATCTGTGTCTTTCGGTCCGACACATCCAAGTTCAGCAAAGCGTTTTAGGGACCACGTTTGCCATCCCTCTTCTAACCCTAATCTCTTAACCAGGTTGTACAGTCTTCTCCTGGGGCTGCCACTTGCGGGCAGAGTCGGGTCTTCTTCAGTTATGGGTCACTAGACTTGATGCAGACAGCCAGCTATGGGTCACTGGACTTGATGCAGACAGCCAGCTATGGGTCACTGGACCTGATGCAGACATCCATCTATGAGTCACAGACCCTGATGCAGACAGCCAGCTATGAGTCACAGACCCTGATGCAGACAGCCAGCTATGAGTCACAGACTCTGATGCATACAGCCAGTTATGAGTCACAGGCCCTGATGCAGACAGCCAGCTATGAGTCACAGACTCTGATGCATACAGCCAGTTATGAGTCACAGACCCTGATGCAGACATCCAGCTATGAGTCACAGACCCTGATGACGACAGCCAGCTATGAGTCACAGACTCTGATGCATACAGCCAGTTATGAGTCACAGACCCTGATGCAGACATCCAGCTATGAGTCACAGACCCTGATGCAGACAGCCAGCTATGAGTCACAGACTCTGATGTATACAGCCAGTTATGAGTCACAGACCCTGTTGCAGACAGCCAGCTATGAGTCACAGACTCTGATGTATACAGCCAGTTATGAGTCACAGACCCTGATGCAGACAGCCAGCTATGAGTCACAGACCCTGGTGCAGACATCCAGCAATGTGTCCCAGACACTGTTGCAGACAGCCAGCTATGAGTCACAGACCCTGATGCAGACAGCCAATTATGAGTCACAGACCCTTGGTGCAGACATCCAGCTATGAGTTAGCGACCCTGATGCAGACAGCCAGCTCTGAGTCACAGACTCTGATGCAGACAGCCAGCTATGTGTCACTGGCCGCTGTCGGCTTATTGACTGCTGCATCTTCAGCTCTGAAAAGAGTTTGTTGCCAGATCTTTATCGGCTGAGATAGGGTATTCAGATGTGCCTAACTTGTCTTAAAGACCTATGCGCCGCAGGTAATTCAGAGATTTTGATTTACTGATTTTGATTGAATGATTATTTGTTGTCTGGTTATGTAACTTTTTTCCTTCCCGTCCCTTTAAACAACCATTGATTTATTTCTTTTTTTTAAACAAATATTATGACTAAATCGTTGAATAATACTCAAAAATTCAACTCTTCTCCATGCTAATCCCAGCCAGGGCTACAACTTCACAATTAAGAAGAGCAATACGCCCTGCTGTGGCCAAAAGGATTCGGTGAGTGGGTGACAAAAGGTGTCTGGTCAAAATGAAACAAAGAAACACAACTAACAAATAATTAAGGAATGCTCTACGTGTAATCGTGAAGACAAGAATATCTCTTTGCTACAGATATCATGTACGAAGATAAGGCTAACCGTGTGGTATCATCAGTGATGATAATTCCGATGAATGTGTCTAACGCACGGATGAAATTATTGCTGAGCATCTTACATAGATTTTCAACATTCGAGGAACAAAGAAAGCACATAAGGCCATTTCTGACAGGATCTATCGAGATACCAATAGTCTCAGGTTAACCACTGCTTTCTTTAGATAAAGTTGACGTCCGAAGGAGTAGAATATAAGAAGAAAATGATGTAAGTGATAATTTCAGCATTCACGTAGATGAATATCATACCGTGTGGGAAATGGTCGTCCATGTTTCTTCTTCTTCTTCGTAAGCTGTCAGACGTCAACTCGAATTTGTTCGAAGAAAGCAGCTGTCATCCTGAGGCTGTCTAGTATTGTATTGGCACTGGTGATGGCCACATGTGCTTTCTCTGGTCCTCGTATGTTGGGCAATTTTGCAGCAGATGTTCAGCGGTCATTTTCCCTGTACCACAGGTGCATTCGTCAATGCGACCTATCTTAAGTTTATTGAATAGATGGTACCTCAGTCTGTTGTGGCATGTGCGGAGTCTGAAGACCACGACCTGCTCTCTTCTGTTCAACTGGTAATAGGCATCATGTTTTTGTGTAGCCAGTATGTTCTGTTTCCCATTTGGCCATGTATCTGGCCCTAATAAACCTTTTGGACTCTTCGTAGGTCACACTAGAATCTGGTTGTGGTAGTCTTGCACCCTCTTTTGCCAGACTGTCTGCCTCCTCGTTGCCTTGTATGTTGCAGTGAGATGGAACCCACTGTACCACTACTCTTTTTGGTGCGGACTGCTGACATAGTTGACAGAGTACTGCTCTTAAATCATTAAGTTCAGTATTTTTCTGGCTTTTTAGTGCTGTAACCATGGCCAGGGCATCTGTAAACAGGACTATCTGGCTTTCATTGCTTTCGCCTGGCAGCATTGCTTTTACTGCAGCCTTCCATGCCTCTGCTTCCGCTCTGAAATTGCTTGAGAAGTCCATGTTTGAAAACCAGTTCTATGAATAAAACATGAAATAAAGATACAGAAATGTTATACTGTTTCTTTGGCTTCCCATTGGATCAGGCGGAGCAGCATTCTTGTACCATCTTGTTAATTGCATCTGTAAATGGGGTTTCTCGTAACTGTTGATAATTATACAGCTTGTGCTTAAGAAGTTGCGGATTAAACTAATTCGATTTGCTCTATAAGATTGGCTAATTATACAAAGCTTATCGTCATTTCTGAACTTTCAATGCACGCTCCCTATAACTTAGGTAATGTTTTCTCTATACAAAGAGTCTGAGTAATATAATAGTGAATCGCTTACTTCTCGTGACTAAGGGTTCGTTACCCGTTATCCGCGTGCTAACGTCAACCCAGTTGTAAATGGATCCCTGATCGACTGTTGGGAAAGGAAAGGCATCGATAAAGGGAACTAGCCACTTCACCCCTTTAAAAGCTGAAGCCTAATACACTGAAGTATTTAACACTATTTAACACCCAACAGCAGAGTATGCTATAGCTCTACGTGGTATATCAGTGAATGCATAATTAGTAAAATGGTGGTTCTTCGAGAGGATAGCAGCCGCTTAGTCTGGAGATAAGAGATTCAAAACCTGTAAGCTGTAGGTGATGAGAGATGGGAACAATGAAATCTGACAAAATACAGGCCAAAGAAAATAGAGTATCTTGCGCTCAAGAAGCATGTCCAAAATATGATTATTCAGAGTAAATATACCACAACCGTATGTCCGGGGGAGGGGGGGGGGCTAGAAAGATTAATTCAAATCTATCTTTGACATTGCATTAAATAAGTATAATTTGTGTACACCATTATAAGATTTCCTGTGATGAACTAGACTGTTGATGTGTACACCGCTATACCAGTTCCTATGATGAACTAGACCTCTAATGTTTACACCACCAGATGGGTTCCTGTGATGAACTAGACCTCTAATGTTTACTTCACCAGATGGGTTCCTGTGATGAACTAGACCTCTAATGTTTACTCCACCAGATGGGTTCATGTGATGAACTAGACCTCTAATGTTTACTTCACCAGATGGGTTCATGTGATGAACTAGACCTCTAATGTTTACTTCACCAGATGGTTTCCTGTGATGAACTAGACTGTTGATGTGTACACCGCTATACCAGTTCCTATGATGAACTAGACCTCCAATGTTTACACCACCAGATGGGTTCATGTGATGAACTAGACCTCTAATGTTTACTCCACCAGATGGGTTCCTGTGATGAACTAGACCTCTAATGTTTACTCCACCAGATGGGTTCATGTGATGAACTAGACCTCTAATGTTTACTCCACCAGATGGGTTCATGTGATGAACTAGACCTCTAATGTTTACTTCACCAGATGGGTTCATGTGATGAACTAGACCTCTAATGTTTACTTCACCAGATGGTTTCCTGTGATGAACTAGACCTCTAATGTTTACACCAACAGATGATATCTTTCCCTTCTTCTCCTTGTTATCTTGTTTATCCGTTTCTTGTTGTTGTTATTCTTATTTGTATGATCTTTTTTCTCTACTTCTTTTTTCTTCTCGTTTGTATTGTTATCATTCTTCTTCTTTTTCTTCTTATTCTTCCTTATTTTCTTCTTCTTCTTTTGCGTTTTCTTCTCTTTCTTCAACTCATTTTTCTTATTCAAATGCGTATTCCTCTTCTACATCATATCATTTGTAATCTTTGCCTCGCACTCTCCTAATATGCTTCATTTTTTTTTTTACTTACCATTCAACTTACTCCTCTTGTTTTTCATCGTTCTCGTTGTTGTCATGTTTCCTTTCTTCCTCGTCCAACTGTCTGTTTTTGTCTTCTCTCTCCCTATTTCTCCCTATCTCTCCCTCTATCTTTCTCTTTCTCTCTCCTTCACAAACATATACAATCTTTCGTGATGATAGTAACGACACACATTTCTCTGATTTTCTGAACACCTCACTTGTTTATGTTATTCACAACAAACGCCGAAATCAGAAACAGACACATCAAACAATAATGTACAGGTTCCATAAGCACAACGTTCATCTGTAAAAACCAAGGTAAAATATGTATATATAAAAGTAGGTATAGCTTTGCATTTTCAATAATTAAATACGAGCGAATATATATTTACATTGAGAAAATATCTTCACAAACCCATGAAAATAAATATATCTCGTAATGGATATCTTTCTCTCCCATCTTTATTTAAATGTCACTCTCTGTCTATCTCTATCTCTCTCTCTCTCTCTCTCTCTCTCTCTCTCTCTATCTATCTATCTCTCTCTCTCTCTTTCTCTCGTTATTCCGACATCACTCTAAAGTATTCTTCTTCAAAGTCGTTCGCTCTTTAAAACAGTATCTATTTCAATTGGCAATCTGCCTCGAACTTCACTCATCGCCATACAGTCTATCCCTCAACTTGTTTTTGCGAGAACCGTGCTGTCACTTAGCTCATCATATGGATCCAACAGGCTTGGAGAACTTGATTTACTGTTTGTTTTCTTAACCCTTTTAATTTGTTGAACATGTTTTATTTCAGAAAGCAGGATCCATTTGTAATTTAAATATTGTCTCCTTATATCTTTTACGACGTACCTTACTCCCACTCCCTTTCCACCTTCCATCATGTCCTCTTCTTCTAGTCACAATTACAACTAACGGGCATAGAAACAAAAATGTATTTTTTGATAAATTTGCATGATTTCAAAAAATGCTTGAGTTACTTCTTGTTGGTTTGCTATCAGACATCCACATCCACATCCACATCCACATCCACATCCACATCCACGCCAATAACTATCAGAGGCATCAGTCGATTCTAAGTTCTAGAAACTGCCGTACAGCTGTCAATGCAGGGATACAAATCTCTCCTTTAACCAATGAATATTAGACAGGTGTACAACAGGTGTTCAGCTCTAATGGGGCTGGTGCCACAAGTACACATATCCGAGGAAAGGAACTGCCAACTTCACCTGATATGCTGTGGTTTCGGACAGTTACGTCGCTAACACTTTATCCTGACATCAGTGTGTACTATTGATCTACCATTACATTTGCTTACAAACAATTTTCAATCCTTTACTGTGCTGACGACATACTCCTAGTCGGCCCAGACAATGCGATTCTGCAACAGTCTCTCCAGATATTAGATCTCGAAGATTCAAACGGGATTCCTGATTCGTGTGTGATTCCTGTATGGTTGAGAGACTTGGATTACTTAAACAGGCCATATCAAGACGATTCGTCTCACATGCGCAACCAGCGACGCATCCTCGGTATCTGATGGTCTCATCTTGTCCTGATCTTGTCCAGGTCTCTGCAATGACGAGTCTTCCCTCTATTTCGGACACTTTTGTCCGCCACCGGCTGTCTGTGTTCGAACATGTGGTTCGACTGGGCCAAGAAGTTCCGTCTCTCCAGAACATGCTTAAATCAGTTACATGTAACAACGGTTTCCCACCGCTGGAGGCGTGGGAGGCGCTCCTTTGTTCTACATGGCTCCGGTAGATAGCAGTCTCTCATTCAGCCCTGGACGAGGTTTGGCTACAATTCTCAGCAGCTGGATACGGTAGTGGTCGACCGACGCAACTGGCATCAGATGCCCATACGAACATTATTATTGCTCAAACTACCAACTCTACCTGCCTGACTCTAGAAGATCACTCGCAACCGAGGATCAGGACACAACGTGACGGAAGCCAGTTCATGAAAACAAGGACCAGACCTGAGATACCATATACATCACAATTGAACGTATCTTTCTTGTAATGACTTCAGACGTAATCTTGAATATATACGCAAGGAGCCCTAATAGAGCTAAGGTTAATAATATCTCCAGAAGAAGGTATATCCTTCTTCGGATGTTTAAAACCTGTACTTGAATATATCTGAGGGTCAGTGGTAATACCAAGGTTACTGTCATCTCTGATATTTTCCAGGAATGCTACTAATGATGGTCATATTGCCTTTTCTGTTTCAAATGTACACATTTACATAACAGCGAATAAAAGTGAACATAAGATAATCAAACATAAATAAATATAATAACCGTTTAGGGACGCCAGAGATTTACAACTGCCAATATATTAAAAATAGATATTCCTTTCGTCACTGCCTGCAGCGAACATGTATACAGGATGTGACGCCTAGAACGCACTGACATCGCTGGCATCGGTGTGCGGGCATTGCGTCCCCGTTCATATATTCCTGTAGAGACAGAAAGTATAAGATATAACAACAACAACAAAAAACTCGTATGGGTGTCAAGGAATAGAGAATAGAACCGCTTCTTCTTCGATTTATGATTTTGTATTAAGCTGCAATGATAAAAGTCCTGTATAAATAGTACCTTAATAATATATGACATTTCAACTCTGCTTTGGAAGGCACAGAAGATTTGTCTATAGCTGACATAACGGTTTTGAACCATCGATATATTGTGTAGATCTACTGTCATGACCATGCTGGGGTTTGCGAGAATTAAATAAAGAGTTTATATCCTGGTCTCTGAAGCAAGTGTAACAGGACATTGGCAATGAACAGATGTGACATTTTGAAGTTTATCAACGACCAGCTTAAAGATGAAGACACTACAATCTATCATTTTGAAGTTTATCAACGACCAGCTTATAGATGAAGACATTACATTCTATCATTTTGAAGTTTATCAACGACCAGCTTAAAGATGAAGACACTACAATCTATCATTTTGAAGTTTATCAACGACCAGCTTAAAGATGAAGACACTACATTCTATCGTTTTGAAGTTTATCAACGACCAGCTTAAAGATGAAGACACTACAATCTATCATTTTGAAGTTTATCAACGACCAGCTTATTGATGAAGACACTACAATCTATCATTTTGAAGTTTATCAACGACCAGCTTAAAGATGAAGACACTACAATCTATCATTTTGAAGTTTATCAACGACCAGCTTAAAGATGAAGACACTACAATCTATCATTTTGAAGTTTATCAACGACCAGCTTAAAGATGAAGACACTACAATCTATCATTTTGAAGTTTATCAACGACCAGCTTATAGATGAAGACACTACAATCTATCATTTTGAAGTTTATCAACGACCAGCTTATAGATGAAGACACTACAATCTATCATTTGGAAGTTTATCAACGACCAGCTTAAAGATGAAGACACTACAATCTATCATTTTGAAGTTTATCAACGACCAGCTTAAAGATGAAGACACTACAATCTATGAACCTTTGATATCCAGATGACAAAATTTTCAAATCATACCCTGATTCAGCAGAAATTGGTGCTGAAAGGATGTAGCAGGAGTGTGTACAACAAGCGAGCTACTTGAACCAGTAGTAGACACGATCTTCCTCATTTACTTAGATTAATTGAGCACCTATGGGCCTGTCCGAACTGCAGTGATGTTAATTATGTACAGAACATAATCATAGTTTTTTGTAAGCACTGTTCCTAGTCTGTTGCTGTGATCAGACTACCTGCAAAGCAACAAGTGATTGAAGTCAGGTGTTCCTTGTCCTCCTGCAGTGTATTACTGAGAGCAGATAAAGAAGCATACTAAAAATGGCAACATGTTATCCCGTCAGGCATGGCGTGAAACGGCACTACAGAGAGTTGGCCATGAGGTCCGCTAACTCTCCTGTAGTAACGATAAACTCCCAAAACAACTAAAGGACCTCTACACGCCAAAGTAGACGAAGTGAGACATTCAAATAAAGTTCGTTGTACAAGAACAGACGATCTCGAACGTGTTGCTGCTCTGTACCATTTGGGGATTCTAACAGGTCCTCGTGTACTTTTAAAAATGTAGGATCTAAAATTGATAACACTATACTGAGCCTAATAAGAGCTCCATTTCATTGTCAGTTCAGAATTTGGGTAATAACCTTGATATTTCTATTCCAGCTACACATGACACTCTGGTATTTATTATTTGATTATGTCAGTCTTAGATTGTGAGATTGTTGGGTCAGTTTTGTTGGATATATAGTTCAGTCCTTCTTTGATTGTGTCAGATTGTGAGATGGTTGGGTCAGTTTTGTTGGATATATAGTTCAGTCCTTCTTTGATTGTGTCATATTGTAAGATGGTTGGGTCAGTTATTGTTGGGCAGATAGTTAAGTCATTCTTTGATTGTGTCATATTGTAAGATGGTTGGGTCAGTTTTGTTGGATAACTAGTTCAGTCCTTCTTTGATTGTTTCAGATTGTGCGATGGTTGGGTCAGTTATTGTTGGGCAGATAGTTTAGTCATTCTTTGATTGTGTCAGATTGTGAGATGGTTGGGTTAGTTTTGTTGGATAACTAGTTCAGTCATTCTTTGATTGTGTCATATTGTAAGATGATTGGGTCAGTTTTGTTGGATAACTAGTTTAGTCATTCTTTGATTGTGTCAGATTGTGAGATGGTTGGGTTAGTTTTGTTGGATAACTAGTTCAGTCTTTCGAAGGAAAACTCGACCAACTACACAACGAAGATCATGCTCAAGTGTTTTGAACTTATCTAATTTGTTACGTTTATCCTGTGTTTTTTTTACTAGATTATATATATACTGTACAACGTTATACTAACAAAGACTAGTCTCTGATCACTTTGTAAAAATACGTTATCTATGCCCCACTGCTCACTTATATTGTTACACCACGTAATGAGATGTTAATGTGTGTTCGTGTGCCATCTGTGCAACTTTACCTCCTCCTCCCTCCCCTAAACACTCCATTCGCTGAATCTGGCACCCCTAGCCAGCTATTATGGAAGCTTGACTCCAATCATTCACAATAATTTTCGACTGGTTTTCCCCGAAATTCACTCAGGTGGCCCTTTGTTATTTCCAATCAGCGCCTATGTCGTGACTGGTGCCAGTGTGTTACTAAAGCCCAAAAGGGAAGCAAAGAATAGTAACATTGTAACCTACTAAGCATATCGAAAGATGCGACTATAGAGGGTTGTGTTTGGGGCCATAAACTACAAGAGGACTTATAATGAAAACCTGAAAATGTTGATGTAAATTCGCAACACGGTTTCATTGTCATGTAAGCTGGCAGTATCATTGCTAAGAAATTCAAAAGTGTCTTGCAGGTGATGGCACAAGACGTCATGGTACCCATTTAAAGATGGCGTTCTCACGAGTAACACTCACCAAGCCGTCGCAGAGTTCTGATAGTAACATTGATTTAAATTCCTTTGCGAATGGATGTTCAATGTTGTTATGCATACCTGTCACTTTAGAAAGTGTAAGAGTGAAGAAGGTAATTCCAAAATGGCGGGAATTTTGTGGTAATCTTTTCTCGGTCAGGACAGGCTCAAAGATCAGTACCAAAAGACTGTTGTGGCAGTTACACGCATTGTGATTGAAATTGAGGAATGCGAATGGATAAGCCACACTCTGGACATCAGTCAAAGTTCAGCACACCACATCATCCAGGATGGGTTACTGTTCTACAGAGCGTTTGCAAGGTGGGCGATACAGGAGCTGACCAGAAACGAAATACCGACTCAGTGTATAAGTAGCTATACGTACAACCAAGAGGTGTGTTTTCTCCCTAGAGACACCAATACACTTTGTCTAGATCGAAACATGAAACACGTGTGTGGCAGTACTTCTTAACACATTTTGAAAAACAAAACTTTAAAGCTCTCGCATGAAGCAACTTCATTTAAGCCTAGCATTGCCACAAGAGAAATAACCACCAAACACTAGAAGAGCAGCGACTTCATCAAGTCAAGTCCAAATGTATAGAGACTTGTCAATCCATCACTGTTTTCTTTCATCTTCTTCCTCTTGCCCTGATACCCTTTAGTGTTAAAGGCATGTGCGACGTGTAGATTGTCAGGCATGTTTGTCATATACTCAAATAATCTAATTATATGTCTGTAAATATTTGCTTTATATGGCGCAGTTCCTACTTTCCATTGAATTTCTTTGTATCTATTTGTCTTATCAAGCAGACCCTGAATGCTTTTCTCAAGCTATTCGTTTTCTATGTTGTGATATTTCGTTCGTGTGCCGTGGAACAATGTACCACCAGACAATAGAAAGATGGTATGAAAATACTATTGATAACTCGTGTTTTCGTCTTCACTTCAATGAATGAAAGAAAGGTTTAGGATGGTGAGCAAAGGAGTGAGTTATGAGTCTTCTCCTGTAGAAAGATTTTTTTTTTAAAATATAAAATCCCCATTATTTGTGTTTTTGAAACTTGATAAAATTGTCTCTCAGTCCAGCCCTCAAGTCTTCGTCGCGATGGATGGAAACTGCAAAGTAGGAGGGTGTTACGATGTTGTGAAATGTTGTGTGACTTGTGTGGCTGTGTCACAGGTATAGTCATGAAGTTCATTCTGAGTAACACTGACGGGCTGGCTAAAGGGGCTCTCGTAGCAAGCTGACACTGACGCAGCGAACCATTTTCGAGTTTCAAATTACTCATAGAGAAAATCAAACCCTGCAAGGTCTGACGACTTTATTGAACAGATAAGATGATCATGATAAAATGAACAAGAATACTCACTCTTCCTCTAAAAATGCAGGTGAGGTGCATCTCAATAGGTAAACAAGAAGATAGAGGTAGTACCAGACTGAATATTGTCAGAAGTAATATCGCCCGTGTCATCTTTGTCTGTTTCGATACGTCAGTGTCCATTGATCTGCAAGGAAGAATAAAATAGAAAGTCAGGTATATTTGACAGGGAATGAAGAACAATCAAATAAAACATTTAGACAATAGTATAAATAAATGTTATGTTGTGATTTGTTAGTTGTTCTCGCTTGTTATTTGTCCCTGATATAGGCCTTGCGGCCGTAACTTGAGTTGAATTTTGTTGTTGTCTTTGTGCGCTCACTCAGTTATTACTTACATATGTTTTACACATACTCCCTTATCATACGGATCGTTGGTCGGTGACTTGCAAAACAGTCAGCGGGCATCACGTCTCATTGATTATATAAGGGTAGCAACAAACTCTCTCCACTCATTCGAATGGTGCCTTATTTCTGGTTTATAATTGTCATTTCGGCTAGCAATGTCCTTCTAAATACCTGTCTTAGCTTGGTCACTCTTCTGCCTTCCCTCTCTTTGTGCTGATTGTCAACGCGAAAATTCAATTAATTGTTTTCTTTATGCATGTTTTGTGAAAGGATGCCAATTTGAATTTCTCTATTACTCTCTGGTACACAGCACTTTACAGAAGCGCAACATGCACACAGTTTTCGTACATATTCTTAAACTGGTGTACATGTATCATTGTCCCCTATTAGCCATGCAATGAGTATAAATTCAGAAATGATTATAAATTCAAAAATAAGTGGAAAGAAAAAAGTATAAATTCAGAAATTAATAAAAAGTAAGAAATGAGTAGAAATTCAGAAATGTGTGGAAAGTCAGAAATGAGTAGAAAGCAAGTAATAGAACGTCAGAAATGAATAGAAATAAAATAAATAGAACGTCAGAAATGAACAGAAAGAAGATGAGTAGAAAGTGAGAAACGGGTATAAATTCAGAAATAAGTAGCAATAAAATGATTATAATCTTAGAAATAAGTAGCAATAAAGATTATAAATTTAGAAATAAGTAGCAATACAATGATTATAAATTCAGAAATAAGTAGCAATAAAATAATTATAAATTCAGAAATGAGTAGAAAGAAATGAGTAGAAAGTCAGAAATGAGTAGAAAGTCAGAAATGAACAGAAAGAAAATGAGTAGAAAGTCCGAAATCAACAGAAAGAAAATGAATATAAAGTCAGAAATATTGTAGCTTGAAACGATAGTTGTCTGTTTGTGCGAAACATATGAACAAATATAACAGACGTATAGTAGAATTATACATTAATGTAAACACAGTCCAAAATTATAGAGAAAGTAGGGACTCCATGTATGCAATAAATACAACATGAAGAAACTTAGAACAATGTAATAGTAGTTAATAGATAGCACATATAATTAATGCTATATTAAAGAAAATACTTTATAAAGGTATATATATATATACTCTATGACACTTTTAATGAATTTGAAGTGAAAATTACAAACGAATTGTGAAGGTTAAAAAGAATCGTCAAACATTAAAGATGAAAATTCAAAATGATCTAATATCAAAGTATTATAACTACAGTACTGAGATGGTAACGGTCTCTGAACATAAAAAAAATAATAAATTATTTATATAAATTGTACATTATCTATGAAGATAATACAATATATCTGAAGACAGTAAATACGATATATACACTATAAATCATTTATGGCAATACTATACTGTGCAGATAAAGACGAAAAATACTTATATATTTATAGGGCTAATAATAGATCATGAAAATAATAAATATGAGAAGATGATAAATGTAAATGATTTGTGAAGATAAGAAATGCGGTATTGAGATAATAAATTGTGAATTAATATTTTAAATGACACGTGAAGATTATAAATATAGAAAATACATGATTTATAAAGGTATTCAATGCATATATGCAGATAACAAGGGTATCTAGAAAATAATGAACTGTTCAAAATAATACCAACAGTGTTGAGATAAAAAATTAAACAAGAAGAAAATAACTGGTTAATGACGATTATAAAATATCTATGAGGTATAACCCTAACAATGACGGAGATTAAGAAGGGACTATTCTAGA
This sequence comes from Ariolimax columbianus, assembly GCA_036924085.1. Lineage (NCBI taxonomy): Eukaryota > Metazoa > Mollusca > Gastropoda > Stylommatophora > Arionidae > Ariolimax > Ariolimax columbianus. Next base: position 127,084,168 of record JAVGWX010000002.1, read on the forward strand.
AATCCAGTCCATTATTGAGGAGGAAAGAGTAGGACACTGCACGTCAATGCATGTTAGAAAACGTGGCTCAATAAGGTTAAGGATGGTGCTAGTAACACTATCGTGCAAAATACATTTTTACAGAAACCATTACCAGAGAGTACACAAAGTATTTCAGTGCCAGCTTCTAGTAATGGAGTTTTTTTTTTTACTGAATTTGTCATTTGCTTGGCTAGGAGCGAAATGCAAATTAATGAATGAACTGTGATATTACGTATTGCTGATATAGGTGTACTTATAATTTCGGCGCTTCGAGTTTCGTTGATCCGCTCTTTTGTCGGTTGTAAATAATAAACATTTCTTTTTACAAATATCGTTACTTTATCATCACCGCACGTCATTTCGTTTCATACGTCATTCAGTATTAGAAAATAAATTCCTCAGTGTGCGCTGTTTTTTTTAAAAAACTGTTCACATTGAATCTCTTAAAACTTGTGATTAAGTATGCCCACCTTGAATATCTTAAAGTTGAGATTAGATATGTCCATCTTGAATATCTTAAGGTTATGATTAAAAATATCCATCTTGAATATCTTAAAGTTCTGATTAAATATGTTCATCTTGAATATCTTAAGGTTGTGATTAAATATGTTCATCTTGAATATCTTAAGGTTGTGATTAAATATGTTCATCTTGAATATCTTAAGGTTGTGATTAAATATGTTCATCTTGAATATCTTAAGGTTGTGATTAAATATGTTCATCTTGAATATCTTAAGTGTGTGATTAAATATGTTCATCTTGAATATTTTAAGGTTGTGATTAAATATGTTTATCTTGAAAATCTTAAGGTTGTGATTAAATATGTCCATCTTGAATATCTTAAGGTTGTGATTAAATATGTTTGTATTTAATCTTGTAAAATTATGATTAAACTTATCGATACAACTTATTTTTATTATTAAAATAACCAACTATTTATATTATATTACTGTTGTGAATATACTGTACATAAAAACGTTGTTTTCGTCACGGATTCTAAGTTTAGCGACAAAGATAAAAAAGTCCATAAGGTTCTTAATTTGGAAGAATTGCTTATCAACATCAGCTGAACAAAGAAAGTATATCAAATGATAAAGTAGGCCAGAAGCTACGTGTACCTCGCATTGTAGTTAGCACAACTGTTAAAAACCAAGTTAAAGAGCTACTGAAGAAATTAGAAACGCTACGCCAGTGCAAATCCAATTTATAAAAAATAAGCCCAACACAATAGTGAAATGGACAAAGTAAAAGTTGACTAGAACACAAAATATAAATTTACATAGCACCTCTTAGGGTTAGGAAGAAACTTAAAAGAGGCAAAGATCCTTTCTCTCCTGTTACAAGAAGCAGCATGTGAAGGATAAGGAATGAGTCCATGCAGACTCCAGCAATGTTCTCTTCTCATAAATAAATTAAATATTCCTCAAATTCAAAAATATTATAAACTACATACGTACAGACTCGAAATTATATATTCATTGTATATTTGCTCAAAAATATTTATAAGGTAGGAGATTTATTAACGTATTGTTTATTTGTGACTGTATTTTATTTATTTATATTAATTTTAGTTTTGCACGCATTCGAAAGAGTTAAAAATATTGTGTTGTTTAAATGTTTTGGACGCGGCAAATGCATTTGCAAACTTTATAAAGGCCGTCCTTTGACTTACATCGATTTTGAATTTCCTTTACCCTCTGGTCCCTAACCTGCAGAACGAGCCAGATATGCCTGTACATCAAATCCGACAGATCAATGTTGCGTGGTGAGAAATCAGGGAAGAGCTTCTTTGCTGAGTGAGAGGCAAGACCGTTGCCGATCGGAACGAGGCATATGTTACTACAACATCTGGTATGAACATTTAGATTGGGGCAGTTTCAGCTTCAAGGCGGTAATCTTCTGCTGGCAGTGTGTTAGACTCCACGAATCCAGCAAGTAAAAACGAACCATGGGACTACATAAACACCATCATTATGCCATTTACAATCTTAATATATGAACGGATAACCCACATGACTGTCCAAAAGTGCATTTATATATGTTTTACCTGTCTTGATTCGTCGTGTTTTGAAAATCGTGTTTGTGGTTGTGTCAAAATCAAGTAAGCCAAAAAAAGAATATTCGACGTCTAGACTTCAACTCTTGTGTATTGCTGAAAAGCACTTTTCCCTGAAAAAGTCTGCTGTCTTAGCAAACAACGGTGCTAAATAAATCAATAGTTGAATTTGTTCTACAGGATCTAGTTAACTTTCTCAAACATTCATTCCGGTGTTTCTACCAGTTGCTGGGGTCAATCTGGAGGATTTATAAAACAAAGGCATAAACGCTGCTTGCCGCTGCAGTCGCGCCGCTTGGAACATTAGGTTATTATTTTATCACCAACAGAATAAAACTGAGTGTCTGATTGGCGTTATAATAAACCACTTGCTCTTCGCGACAGAGATACGAGGTTCAACACACTTTATTATTACGTTCAAGTTCACCAAGCCACAAATGAGTACATGGCTTACTGTTAGTAAAGTAGAAGCAGCGAGAAAGGGAGCTGGTCACCCAACCTCATTAACAAGCCGTGGTCTCGTTCACTGAAAGCACTAACACTTCATCCCTGACAGCAGTCTGTGCTTTAAGACTACCTTAGATCTAAATATCTAAAAGTTTCATTGCAGTGGTTGTTCCAATTGCTGGAGGCTAATTGGGGGATTTACAGGCCGGTGAAATAAAGCACGTTTGCCACTTCAGTTACGTCGCAGTTACTCGTTACTGTGCACCCGTATTTTTTTTTAAAACAGCCTAATCCGTACCGGTGATCTAAACCTATGCCTCCCTTAGATGCCCTATTGTTCAATAATTCAGCCACCTCTCTTCTAACAACGGATCACAATAGAACAAATGTCTAAAAAATATATCAACACACTCTTACCTATCAACTTATTAAACGTAACAAGTTTTTGTAGCACGGTTTGAGAAATGTGAAGATTGCGTTCAGCTACAATTTCTGGTAATATAATTTGGTTGATTCTCTGTATGTAGACTTAACTCTTGGAAGTCTGTGCGGAATGTCCTATCGCTTGCTAGACGTCCTCTTCAAATATCCTGTGTTGGTTCGACCTCAGTAAAGCATTTATTCAATGCAAAGAGTTTATATACATACGTGGACCGCACCTAAATTGGCAGATGGGGGGAAGGACAAAGGGGGCGTGAGTTGCATGCTAACTTTTGTAACGGAGTGCTTGTTCACCAGCAAATTATTATAATGAGGAAACTGCGCTATGATTGACCTATTATGAGTGACAGTGAGTTGGGAATGCGCGCACTGCCCTAGTGCCTCGAGCTCTCAACGAGCGCCCAACCCTTTTAACACTTACAACCATTTGTGAATCTCCAGTGTGTACGTTACGTCATTCCTGTCAGCTGCGTAACGTGTTGGTGGAACTGGTTTAAGAGAAGCTGCTCTAACCAACGATATTACTCCACCCACTTTCTTAAGAACCAGTCTTAAGATTATGGTAAACTGCGCGCTGTGTCCAAGTCTGTCAATCAACTACAAATATGGAGGCTCCAAATTATGTATGTCAGTAAGCGAGCAGTGGCGTAGCCAGAGAGGTGTAGCAGTGAGCAACCGTCCCTGGTGTTAAAGGAGGAGGGGGCGACAAAAAAAGTCCAGTTTCACTGTGAACAACACCACCAAGTAATTGACATAGCAGTCAATTCTATCGCTTCTATCTTCTTCTACAAGTTAAAAACGCTATCTGAGCTAAGTCAGCAGTCATCTTTTCGCTCCAATGTGCCCCCCCCCCCTCTGCAGCTGGTCCTGTTTAAAAGAAGCCTGTTTCTTAGCATTTGCAGTCAATCAACTTTCTAATTCACTGTGAATCACGTGCTTCAGTTACAGCTGGTGCATTTAACGAATTCTGTTTCCGATAAGAATAGCAATGATTTTTACCTAATGATGTTACTAGCTCCTTTCATTTTTGGAAGGTTACAACGTCCTGTTGTTTTCAGCCGGGTACCACGTTGAACGTTGTCAGTCACATGTTTACAATTACTGTTCATTGTAAAGTAAAGTAACCCATAGCATTACTGCCGTAGGGGTGTGAGATGTTAGCGATCTCACAAATCAAAGGCTCGGCTATATGAGAGTGGTAGCCATCTCCTCTCCCTCGCCGCTTTTACTTCCCGGACTGAACCAGTACCCATTGACAACTGTATTTTTTTTGTTTGTTTGCATTCACCTTATTTTTCTATTTCCCAAGGCGGTGTGCGTTGCACTACGGTTCTTATTTTTCGAGTGTCAGCCCAGTGAATCCAACTTCGGCATGTATTTATGTAAGAGCTGCTTCCCTCTGCATTTTCGAAGGGTTTGCTTCCCCGGGGTAACGGTCGGTGCTGTGATAGGGATCGAACAGAGCACCTTCGAGTTGTGAGCCACGTCACTTAACCACTAGCCCACGTCGTATCGACAATTGTATTTAAACTTATTTAATTTCTCAATTACGATTGGTTTCCAGCGTTACTGGAGTCCGGATTAATATAATGTTCACATTAATGCTACTGCAGTCCTGATTAATTTAATGTTCACGTTAATGTTACGGCAGTCCTTATTAATATAATGTTCACATTAATGTTACTGCAGTCCTGATTAATATGATGTTCACATTAATGTTACTGCAGTCCTCAATAATATCTTATTCTTATTCTTCGTACGCTGTCAGACGTCAACTTGTATTTGTTCGAAGAAAGCAGCTGTCATCCTGAGGCTGTCGACACTGCCATAGAGCTTGTCTAGTGCCTCATTAATATAATGTACACATTAATGTTACTGCAGTCCTGATTATTACGATGTTCACATTAATGTTGCTACAGTCCTGATTATTACGATGTTCACATTAATGTTGCTACAGTCCTTATTATTAATGATGTTCACATTAATGTTAATACAGTCCATATTAATATGATGTTCACATTAATGTTGCTACAGTCTTTATTATTACGATGTTCACATTAATGTTGCTGCAACTGTTTCGTTATTTGTCATGTTCATTATTACATTACGTGTGGTTATTTTGTTCATGCACACATCTTCCATCTATTCATTACGGCTTTGGCTGTGAATGACAGTGATGCCTGTGACGTTATTTGTTTTGCTTATTTGTATGCCCATATTGTGCATAAGTAATTCGTGTTTTGTTTGTTATTGCTATTTATTAAAACTGCTTTAAACTTTTTCCGTTTCTCAGTTAACATAGATAAAAACCATTTCTGCTACTATTTTCTGATTTAAAATAGCTAACGTCTTCTTTAAGATATGCAAGTGTTTAATTAACTCTTCAATTTCATATGCTACCACATTATTTGAACTATATTTCTTATATAACTGTAATTTCTCGACAGAGTTTAATGTGGCCACGTAATGTTGTTTTTATTTATTTCGGCCGTCTTCTTTTGTCGGGTTGTAGTCAAGTGTCGTCTCACTTTCTACCGGGTTGCAGTCAAGTGTCGTCTCACTTTCTACTGGGTTGCAGTCAAGTGTCGTCTCACTTGCTACTGGGTTGCAGTCAAGTGTCGTCTCACTTTCTACCGGGTTGTAGTCAAGTGTCGCCTCACTTTCTATCGGGTTGTAGTCAAGTGTCGTCTCACTTTCTACCGGGTTGTAGTCAAGTGTCGCCTCACTTTCTATCGGGTTGTAGTCAAGTGTCGTCTCACTTTCTACCGAGTTGTAGTCAAGTATTGTGGTATGTATTTTACTTTCGCCTCTCTCGTGGTCCAAGTAACATTTTTCCCTATTTTACGGCAGGTCTCGTTTACGCTGTCTATCCACCTTTTCCTCGGTCTACCTCTAGCCCTCCTTCCTGATGCTCTACTGTAGAAGGTTGCATAAACAATGTGGTATGGTTGCGTTCTCACAATGTGGTCATTTCAATTCACTGTCTGTTGTTCGATGTACTGTAGACAGGGAATTGTTCCAACCTTCTACCGAATACTCATTTTTGTGATTGTGTATTGCATCTGGTGGTAACTGGACACATATTTCCTAGTACACCTCGGAGTACGTTCGATGCGCCACTGCATCCGAGTGGTATCAGAAGAGAAAAACAATTGAACAAACGAAACCGCCTAAGCGTGGCGGATAATAAGAATAAAGATAGTTAATAATGATACTGACAGCCTTATAGAACGAAAGGCTACAGAAACGTTTACTACGAAAGAGACGGCAAGTAGGTGTCTTGATACAGAGTACCTGTGAGGGAGGTCAATTGGCAGTGGTAGAATCAAGTTAAATGAGACAAGAGGTCACTTTTAGTTTACGTATATTCGTTGGTGTGCACACGCTCTTTGTCTGTATTTATCTGATGCATTATATACCTTCATGTCTTTCTACACATGTTGTATGTGTCCATTTCTGTCTGTCTATCGTTGGGCCTGTCTACGCATGGTGTATGCATTCATGTCTGTTTATCTATGTGTCTGTCTACGGATGTTATATGCATTCATGTCTGTCTATCTATGTGTCTGTCTACGCATGGTGTATACATTAATGTATGTCTATCTATGTGTCTGTCTACTCATGGTGTATGCATTCATGTCTGTCTATCTATGTGTCTGTCTACGGATGTTATATGTATTCGGGATGCTGAGCAGCGCGTGAGGTGTAGTGGTCAGCGACCCATAGCTGGCTGCTAGCGTCAGGGCCAGCGAACCAGAGCTGAGCAGCGCACGAGCTGTAGTGGTCAGCGACCCATAGCTGGCTGCTAGCGTCAGGGCCAGCGAACCAGAGCTGAGCAGCGCACGAGCTGTAGTGGTCAGCGACCCATAGCTGGCTGCTAGCGTCAGGGCCAGCGAACCAGAGCTGAGCAGCGCACGAGCTGTAGTGGTCAGCGACCCATAGCTGTCTGCTAGTATCAGGCCATCGAACCAGAGCTGCCAAGACCCTTCTACACCTTCACACGGTGATCCCGAATAACAGGCTGCAATAAAGCAGACTGGCTAAGGAGAAGCGATAGAAGAGGGAAGGCTAACTCGGTACTAAAAAATGCCTGCTGAAGTTGGATGTGCCGGATCGAAAGATGCAAATAGCACAGTCAAGCTGTAAACTACGACACCACACATTCTGTTCTGCAGGCAACATTCTGCTATTTGCCAAGCCCTTTTTAGGGCTTGGTAGCGGGGGTTTGAGAATGAACGAAAAAGTATGTATTTAAGTATGTCAATCTATCTTCAAATTTGTCTATGAAAGTAGTATATATTATTGTATGTCTGCCTATCTTCCTGTCTGTCTGTGCATGCTGTATGTATTCATATATGTCAATCTCTCCCTGTGTCTGTCTATGCAAGTCGTACGCAGTCATGTCTGACCATATGTCTGGTTGTATTTTTGTTTGTCAATGTTTACAGTACACACTTTTGTATGTCTTTTTGTTTCTCGATGTTTACAGTATACTCGACTGTATCTCTTTTTTTCTACATCTTGCTAACTGCCTATATACGATTTCAACAATTATATTTGCTTGTCTTTGTGCATAAATATCTATCAATACACCCAAAAAGACATACATGCATCCTTCATCAATCAGCTGACCCATTCACCCAACCAGCAATCTACTCTTTCAACCATCCATCCGTCCACACCTCAATCATTACATCGATTCTCCAACCAGCCATCCGTCCACACCTCAATCATTACATCGATTCTCCAACCAGCCATTCGTCCACACCTCAATCATTACATCGATTCTCCAACCAGCCATCCGTCCACACCTCAATCATTACATCGATTCTCCAACCAGCCATCCGTCCACACCTCAATCATTACATCGATTCTCCAACCAGCCATCCGTCCACACCTCAATCATTACATCGATTCTCCAACCATCCATCCGTCCACACCTCAATCATTACATCGATTCTCCAACCAGCCATCCGTCCACACCTCAATCATTACATCGATTCTCCAACCAGCCATTCGTCCACACCTCAATCATTACATCGATTCTCCAACCAGCCATCCGTCCACACCTCAATCATTACATCGATTCTCCAACCATCCATCCGTCCACACCTCAATCATTACATCGATTCTCCAACCATCCATCCGTCCACACCTCAATCATTACATCGATTCTCCAACCATCCATCCGTCCACACCTCAATCATTACATCGATTCTCCAACCAGCCATCCGTCCACACCTCAATCATTACATCGATTCTCCAACCATCCATCCGTCCACACCTCAATCATTACATCGATTCTCCAACCAGCCATCCGTCCACACCTCAATCATTACATCGATTCTCCAACCATCCACCAATAACTCATGTACTCATTAATCCATCAATCCATCTATCCACTCATCCTTATATTCATCACCCACCCATCCAGTCAATCACATATCCATTCACCAATCACCCATCCATCCATCCACTCACTAATCTACTCTGCCAAACACCTTTCCATTCACTCATGCATCCACACACCAATCCACTCACCATCCACCCCCACCCACTCACTAATCCATCCACCAATCACCCTTACCCCCACCCATCACTAATCCATCCACCCACACACTAATCTATTCATTAATCACCCTTACCCACACCCATTCATCCACCCACTCACTAATCCATCCATCAATCACCCTTACCCACACCCATTCATCCACCCACTCACTAATCCATCCATCAATCACCCTTACCCACACCTATTCATCCACCCACTCACTAATCCATCCATCAATCACCCTTACCCACACCCATTCATCCACCCACTCACTAATCCATCCATCAATCACCCTTACCAACACCCATTCATCCACCCACTCACTAATACATCCACCAATCACCTTTACATTCACCCATCATCCCTCCATCAACCCACTCACTAATCCATTCACTAATCACTACTACGACCAAATACCATCCATCGACCCTATAAATCCACAAGCCCTAATTTCCACTGGCATGCAAGATAAACAGGACAAAGAAGCTTGTTAAACGTTTTAACTTAACTTCAGCACATGAAAAGCGACCCACGGCTGAATTGATAAACACCATCTTTTTGTGAATTAAAAATGATTGTGTCTGCTATGGGATTATAATGGCCTATGGTTTACTAGTAACTGTGAGATTATGAATTATGGCTCGTATAACCAACTTCATTGCACCATTGCTGATAGTGCCGCCAGTAAAACACGACCTCCGCTGCTCACATAACAGCTCTGAGTGTTTCACGTGATTTCGTCAGATTCTCATTTACAGCTGGTCATGAAATGAAGAAAAAAAACAACGACTCGTCTCGTCTGCCAAACCTAGCGAAACGTAATTTGAACATGGTATGTTTGGTTTGTAAAGCAAGTCCACACTCCCTTGGCCACACGCTCCCACTAAAAGTGCGGAAGGGAACCGTTTCCCTCAGTTTACTAAAGCTAGGACCTCATACAACGACGACACTATGACTTGACTCTCAGAATCAGTGCATCATCTGTGACTGCCATACCTCTGTTAGTAAAACCAAACATAGTTCATGCTTCGGCCTTATTCTCGAACAGTGCGCATCATTATCCAAACATTGTTGGGATCCATGCAGTGCAATCTAATCCATTCTGATACCGAACACTTTCGAGATTATCCCTACTGGAGCCAAGAAAGTCATTTTTATCGTTTTTCCATCACGCGCAATGTAGACATGACGTCAGCCGGCGTGATTTTTTTCCACTCTGGTTTTATTTTATGACGTTCTCTCCACCCCTACCCCACCCCCTACTCTCCTCTCCCTCCATCCACGGGTCGAACCTGGTGCTGACGCATACATCGGAGGATGTTCCAGTCTAATACGCATCAAAAATCCGCGCTGTACTGAATTCATCGACGTGGGAGCGACCAAGAAATATTAGCTGTTTCCATTGGCGTACCTATTGCACGGATGTGTGTCTGAAAATCGTAGAGGTGGAGCGTCCTTTTTCACAGTAAAGGGACTGGGTTTGAATCGCGATATCGACACTCTCAAGTAGAGCCAACTGTAAAAGGGGATCAGTCTTACTGTTAGAGATAGACAAACAGCGATGCCAACTGTAAAAGGGGAACAGTCTTACAGTTAGAGACAGACAAACAGCGATGCCAACTGTAAAAGGGGATCAGTCTTACTGTTGGAGACAGACAAACAGCGATGCCAACTGTAAAAGGGGATCAGTCTTACTGTTGGAGACAGACAAACAGCGATGCCAACTGTAAAAGGGGATCAGTCTTACTGTTGGAGACAGACAAACAGAGATGCCAACTGTAAAAGGGGATCAGTCTTACTGTTGGAGACAGACAAACAGCGAGGCCAACTGTAAAAGGGGATCAGTCTTACTGTTGGAGACAGACAAACAGCGATGCCAACTGTAAAAGGGGATCAGTCTTACTGTTGGAGACAGACAAACAGCGATGCCAACTGTAAAAGGGGATCAGTCTTACTGTTAGAGATAGACAAACAGCGATGCCAACTGTAAAAGGGGATCAGTCTTACTGTTGGAGACAGACAAACAGCAATGCCAACTGTAAAGGGGAATCAGTCTTACTGTTAGAGACATACAAACAGCGATGAAGGGAACTAGTCATCTTCTATTTCTAAACAGGCTGTTGTTCATTACAATGAAGATCCTTCATCCCTGACAGCGGTGCCTACTATAGGACTAACTTTACATGTAACTTTATAGTATAGCTGGATATACACGTCCAAAGAGCAGTAGCACATCGTGCATGAGCCAAGACCCGCGTCAGGATCATATGCAACATATTAACCAAGTCAAGCACATTAAGAAAACATCACGCATCTGGAGATTAGCTGTGTTCCAGCAGCTAACACTTTGATACGTGTAGTGATTTGCCTACATTGCAATTCGGTGAGAAGGATCCATGTCCACTTTCTCAATACGGTGAGAAGGATCCATGTCCACTTCCTCAATAGGGTGAGAAGGATCCATGTCCACTTCCTCAATAGGGTGAGAAGGATCCATGTCCACTTCCTCAATACGGTGAGAAGGATCCATGTCCACTTCCTCAATAGGGTGAGAAGGATCCATGTCCACTTCCTCAATAAGGTGAGAAGGATCCATGTCCACTTCCTCAATACGGTGAGAAGGATCCATGTCCACTTCTTCAATAGGGTGAGAAGGATCCATGTCCACTTCCTCAATAGGGTGAGAAGGATCCATGTCCACTTCCTCAATAGGGTGAGAAGGATCCATGTCCACTTCCTCAATACGTCTCCTGATGTAAGAAGAGCCAGTGTAACCTGTTACCAGAAAAATCTTCACCAAGAGAAAACTTTCGGTACGAGCAGTTTAAAAAGCAACAACAATAAAAACAACTACAGAGAAGAAATACTGCAGCCACGTGGGTGAGGTGACATGTACAAAGGGCCCTAGCACAGAGTGAGACCCCGGAGGCTGGGTAGGTGAAACTGTCTAGCATGTTTTAGCTGAGAATTAAGCATGAGGCCAAGGGTATGAGACTAATTTCAAGGTCTTATAGCAAAGTGAGCCTCACGGCAAAGAGGAGTGGACATGTTCAGAAGGTCCTATAACAAAGTTATCCTCACGGCAAAGAGGAGTGGACATGTTCAGAAGGTCCTATAACAAAGTTATCCTCACGGCAAAGAGGAGTGGACATGTTCAGAAGGTCCTATAGCAAAGTGAGCCCTATGGACAAGAGGAGTGGATATGTTTCAAAGTCCTATAGCAAAGTGAGTTCCGCGGCCAAGACGAGTGGAAATGTTCAGAAGATCATGTTGTACAATGCGCCCCACTGCCATCAGGAGTGGACGTGTTTCGAGGTCCCTATCACATGCTGAGCTCCGTGGCCTTGTAGAAATGATATGTCTCTACAGTTATATCAATGAATGAGCTATGTGGCCAAGTGAAGTCAACATGTTTAGACGGTACTGACAGAAAGCGAGTCCCACGTCAAGCAGGAGTAAAAATGTCTCGATGGACCTAACATATAGTGAGACTTACATTCATGGGAGATGGCATGACCCCAGGTCTCTAGCATAGAATGAGCCTTTCATTCAATGGAGATGACATGTCTCGAGATCTCTAGCACAGAGAAAGACTTTAATTCAAGAGAGATTACATGCCTCGAGGTCTCCAGCATAGAGAAAGACTTTCATCTAGGGGAGATGACATATCTCTAGGGCTCATGCGTAGAGCTTTACATTCAGGAGAGATGACGTGTCTAAATAGTCTATAACATATAGTGAGTCTTTCATTCAAGCGAGATGACATGTCTCGAGGGCCCTAACATAGAGTGAGACTTTCATTCAGGCGAGATGACATATCTCGAGGGCTCTAGCATATATTGTGAGTCTTTTATTCAGGGTAGATGGCATGTCGAATGTCAGAGTGCATATCTCATGATTCCTTAATGTCCATTCCCGAATAGATATAGCAGTAGACTATTTTAACTAACTGACCATGCATCTTTATACGCATTGCGGAATAGTCGACAGGGACACGATTAGTGCGTTCAACGATGTTACCGCATTTGATCAAATAGCACATGTCACGTGATTGTGAATAGGCCTCTATACTTCTTGATTTGCCGTTCGTCCTGAAAATGACGGTTTGATGTTGTGTCGCAGTTTATAGCGAGGCTGTGATATGTGTGCATTTTGTTCCGACACAAGCAGTTTCAGCTGGGATTTGCTGGTGCTGGGTGTGCTTTCCCTCTGCTTTCCCCCTACGCTAGTGTAGTCTGTGCTTTCCCTCTGCTTTCCCTCTACGCTAGTGTAGTATGTGCTTTCCCTATGCTTTCCTTTTATGCTAGAGTAGTCTGTTTCCAAAGCCACCAGTTGATAATAGTAAAGAGTCTTGGTCAATTATAGTTCGCTGACTCTGATGCAAGAAGCCAGCTATGTGATGTATCCTCAGCACCTGACATCTGTATAAACTATCGGCAACACACTGACTCCAACACACTGTCTGTAATACACTGACTACAACACGGGGCCTACAACACACTGCCTGTAACCCACTGCGTGTAACCCACTGCCTGTAACCCACTGCTGCCTACAACACACTGCCTGTAACACACTGCTGCCTACAATACACTGCCTGTAACACACTGCTGCCTACAACACACTGCCTACAACACACTACCTACAACACACTGCCTACAACACACTGCCTACAACACACTGCCTACAACACACTGCGTACAACACACTGCGTACAACACACTGCCTATAACACACTGCGTACAACACACTGCCTATAACACACTGCTTATAACACACTGCCTGTAACACACTGCTGCCTACAACACACTGCCTACAACACACTGCATACAACACACTGCCTACAACACACTGCGTACAACACACTGCGTACAACACACTGCCTATAACACACTGCGTACAACACACTGCCTATATCACACTGCTTATAACACACTGCCTGTAACACACTGCTGCCTACAACACACTGCCTGTAACACACTGCTGCCTACAATACACTGCCTGTAACACACTGCTGCCTACAACACACTGCCTACAACACACTACCTACAACACACTGCCTACAACACACTGCCTACAACACACTGCCTACAACACACTGCGTACAACACACTGCCTACAACACACTGCGTACAACACACTGTCTATAACACACTGCTTACAACACACTGCCTGTAACACACTGCTGCCTACAACACACTTCCTGTAACACACTGCTGCCTACAACACACTGCCTGTAGCACGCTGCTGCCTACAACACACTGCTTACAACACACTGCGTACAACACACAGCCTACAACACACTGCCTACAATACACTGTCAACAACACACTGCCTACAATACTGTCTGCAACTATGGCGTCTTCCCTTCAAAACGAATGCGTCTATCATGCAGCAATGAGTAATGTACTTGTTTAGACGTTGATATGGACTATACCCTAACAAATCCCAATGTTATCCGGTAGGATATTTAAGAACTATTCACTAGTCAGTCAGTAACAAAAAGTATTACCAAACCAATTGACGTTTTTGTGTAGCACTGTTACACTTCGAACTATCATGTGATTGTTGTTAATGACTTTCTCTCTAGATATCTGACCTGGTATTCAATCAGGCACAAATGTCAAATGCTATGTAACCAAATGTTGAGTAAACTCATTTTCACTCTTTTGCATTGATGTACCATGTTGTTCCCAGGACAAAGTTTAGTCCATCTCTCTACCTTAACCTCGGGCGCCCGCTACTGCGCCTGAAGGTGTAGGGTCACCAGGACGTCACTCTGCGTGTCCATCCGTTATCCAACATGCCCACCGCATGGCCATCATGTATTTCCATAACAACTCGACATCTATGATGTCACTGAAGAAGGTTTCGACACCTGATGTCTACGCTGCGAATTTCTTCAATGGGAGATCTTCATTGTTCACAGCGCCATCGCTCTTTGAGCTACGTGGAGTATCTACACCAGCATTCCGTAGCTTCTACACTTGCCAGCTCTATACTATGGCTGGAATAACCACGCTGGTTAAGATGTCAACTCTAGCGCTGTCATTTCGCATTTGTTACAGTGTGGGTTTGATACGGATGAAACTGAGCATATACTTTATAATGAATAAAAATGTCAGAGGATTAAATGAACAAAACAGTATTCTAGCTTACAGTCTATTCGAATTCGGGCATCTGATTTCTGTAGAGGCAGTGCACTCACTTTGTGAGGGGCTTTAACAACCCGCTAGCAGTACGCTCCAGACGACCCAGCTGTAAAGTGTTTATTTCTAAATGAGTACCTGATCTAGGTTTAGGGAAGAAATGTCAGCTGTGGCTTAGTACGGCGAAGTCTCCGGCACTTTATCTGCAATGGCAGTTTCTGCTATAAGCCTATCAGTAACTTTAAAATTAAAAAAAAATTCTTTAACACTGGAATAGTTAGTTTTATGTATATTCTTATACAGTCAAATAGTCATATGTCTCTATTCTCACTCAGTCAAGGCTCATATTCTCATACAGTCAAATAGTTATATGTCTATTCTCATACAGTCAAATAGTTATGACTATTCTCGTACAGTCAAATAGTTATATGTCGTTATTATAATACAGTCAAATAGTTATGTGTCTATTCTCATGCAGTCAAATAGTTATGTGTCTATTCTCATACAGTCAAATAGTTATGTGTCTATTATCATGCAGTCAAATAGTTATGTGTCTATTATCATACAGTCAAATAGTTATATGTCTATTATCATGCAGTCAAATAAGTATATGTCTCTATTCTCATTCAGTCAAGGCTCCTATTCTCATACAGTCAAATAGTTATGTGTCTATTCTCAAACAGTCAAATACACAGGACTCTTTTGTCTCTTTTCTCCAATAACCGAATAATAAACATGACTATTCGATGATTCCCTAATAAGTCTACAGACTTAACTTGTTCTCGTGGCCCATGTCCATAATAGCTACGCCCTTGACTGTTTACCATAATTTCCCGTAAACCCGATGATAATTCGACCTCCGCTTCCACTTTTCTCGCGGGCTTCATAACTGTCTGGACCAAGTTTAACGATGCACGAGTACAGAAATAAAATAAGAAAATCTGCTGTTACCATTGACTGGGGAGTTTGTTATTTTTGTGTTAATGGTTACCCATCCTTTGTGACTGAGTCACGCAACTTTCAACCCCAGACTGCATCATTTTAGCTTAATCAAGGCATAGCGGTAAAAGTAGTTTGTGTATGAAGCTCATATGTCGGAGATGTAGTACAAGAGATTGCAACCTACGA
Source organism: Ariolimax columbianus (assembly GCA_036924085.1). Classification (NCBI taxonomy): domain Eukaryota; kingdom Metazoa; phylum Mollusca; class Gastropoda; order Stylommatophora; family Arionidae; genus Ariolimax; species Ariolimax columbianus. Next base: position 127,099,958 of record JAVGWX010000002.1, read on the forward strand.
CAGATGTAATGTTGTGTCGAATAGGGTAACCAGCTCACTTTATAAATGTATGTTTGCCACAACTAAAATTCAGTGCCTAGTTACAACTGGGTATACTTGGGCGTATGACAACTTGGGTGTCAACCCTGGAAGTTAACTATAGTAAACACGGTTGTTTTGTTCTGTTAAGAATCGGCGTGATGGCACTCCGAGCAGACTAATAGGTGCTGAGAACCTCTTGGTAAATCGCGAAGAGTGAAGATACTTCTGGTTCCTGTAGCTTGCTACTTGTACACACTTGTGCTCCGTTCTCACAAGCACCCGTCTCCGCTGCACCCAGGGTCTTCATCCAAGTGGCTGTCGTTGAACAACTTCAACAATTCATCTCTATCCATGGCCAATGTGCTCACTACGGGTGTCTCGGATACCTAGACGCCAGCTTTTTTATTCCATATACCACGTGATCACCAGCACAGTAGATCCCCACATAACCCCGAAGTGTTGTAGAATTATTTGTATTTTTTATCCAATGTTCAGTTCCTTTCCTCGCTGCAAAATCATTCATTTAATCATTTATTCAATCATTCATTCAATCATGCTTTCGTTCAATCTTTCGTTCATTCAGTTAAAATTAGCCGTTTCGCTGTATGTGAAACACAGGTTTATCACTACAGCTGGCCTCTTATATGAAGCATATTTTTGATCTGCTCACTAGCAATAATTTGTCATAATGAGGTTATACAATGGAGCTACCATCCACGGCATTCTTTAGATTCGTTTTACGACATGCTAGAAAAGTGACAATGGTTCTACTATTTTACCTCCAGGGTACAACTCAATTGAACTGCATGGCATATGCCCATTCATAACTGGGAAAGTGTGAAGTATTCAACAACCTGGGATGCGAACCCAGCTATTTAGCAATGACAGACAAATGCTCTAACCGCAAATCCACTCAGTTGCTGTTATGTAGAGACAGTTACAAAAATCCATGGCTTCCAAAATAAAGTCTTGAGGGAAGCTGACATATATTGAGCTCATATAGAGAGTTGAAATGCTAACAATTAAACCATAGAATGTTCGAGAGCTGAGCACTAAAGTCAATTGCGTGTACAGTGTGGAGAAGAGGGGAAAAACCCTGCTCCACTTCCCCCATCTACAACCCGTCTCTTGTGATGGCTGACTTCATGGAATTTCATAAACGATGACTCACAAGAACGTTCGATTTTAGACAAGAAATGAAAATGGACTGAACGAGAGAGTTGTAACACTCGTTGTAAGCTTATATCTCGTGAAGTTACCATTCATTTTGCACCTACTATTGTTTTTTATTGTTTTAAGTAATTTTCCGCTGACTTTCTTTATAGGAATGGTACACTGGAAGGGGCTCTTTATGTTACAGTTCACTCAACTGTAAACGGGTACCTGAAAGGCAGCGAGAAATGGAACTGATTACCCTACTTCACAAAGCAATGAGACACCATATGGCCAAGTCTCGAACACATCATCCCCGACGGTAGTGTTTGCCGTCAATGACTACCAGAAATGAAAGGAAAGAAAACCCAACCCATACTGAACACTTTGTCCACAGGGAGAACTGCTGTTAGGATATGATCCTGTCCAAAACGTGAATGTATATATTTATCTGGGCCAAGAAGTTACCAACTCCCACAAAACAAATCTTGAAGGGCAGCAGCAGCAATATGGATCAACCTTAAACGTATCAAGCCCATACTTGAGCAGATGAGAAACTACAAGACAAGAACTAACACCTTCAGCAGCATGGTTATTCCAGTCATGTGACTTCAAGGTATGGAACTTACGACAAGCAGACGAAGGCAGAGAAGCTCCTTACAGCTCAAGTGTCAATGGTGAGAAGAACATTGACGATATATCTTAGGGACCTAATTCACAACACCAAACACAAACCTCCTGTAATGACTTCGCAGATACTGCGTTGTTAAAAATTTGCAAATGGGCAGGGCATAGGTTGCACAATCCTGACAACATATGGACAGGACAGGTGACGACCTAACGGCCTTCACCTTTAAGTGTCTACCATTGAGATCAAGACTTGCCCAGAGTAACTCCCTATCCCTAACATAACCTAGTACTTCAAAGCAAATGACAGAAATGAATTTACCCAACATTTGGTTATCTGGCATCAAACATCTGTTATGCTTGATTGCATACAAGAATTACAGATTTCAGATTTCGGATTTCAAAATCCTTGTTCGGGACCAGGACACGGTAAGAAATGAGCTTATAGTAGCCGCATTTTGATGGCCAAGACACGGTAGCGAATGAGCTTATACAAGTAGTAGCCGCATTTTGATGGCCATACACGGTAGCGAATGAACTTACAATAGCCACATTTTGATGGTCATACACGGTAACAAATGAACTTACAGTAGCCACATTTTGATGGTCATACACGGTAGCGAATGAACGTATAGTAGCCACATTTTGATGGCCAAGACACGGTAGCGAATGAACTTACAGTAGCCATATTTTGATGACCAAGACATGGTAGCGAATGAGCTTATACAAGTAGTAACCGCATTTTGATGGCCATACACGGTAGAGAATGAACTTACAGTAGCCACATTTTGATGGCCATACGCGTTAACAAATGAACTTATAGTAGCCACATTTTGATGACCAAGACACGGTAGCAAATGAGCTTAAAGTAGGCAGCGACTCATAGCTGGCTGCTTGTTTCTTGGTCAAGCAGCTAGAGCTGACCAAGATTCTCTCCGCTCCCACCTGGTAACCATGGAAACAAGCTGCACTATTCACTAGTGTAATCTGGCTAAGATATAGGGATCACTGTGGGAATGTAAACCAGTTACTCAAAAAGTCAAGCTAAAATCGGATGTGCTGGGCAGAAAGGGGCAGATATCACATTGTGAACTACGATACATCGTCACAACGTCCTTTTAGGAACGAATGCAGAAAAAGAAGAAGAAGAAGCAGAAGAAGAAGAAAAAGAAGAAGAAGAAAACGAAGACTACTTTTTACCTATACCCGGCAAGTGGAAGGCAGAGCACTAGAGTATGTGTCTATCGTAGCAAAGGGTTGGGGATCTGACGCTTTCCTTGGCACTATGCAGTATATTATGATACAGTTGGCAAGGCAAAACTGTTAAAAAACGTTTTGTAACCTGCAAAGTATGTCGTAACACAAGGCTAAAGAAGTTTGTACTGGCAACATAATCATGAGTAAAGAAAACTACAGAATACATAAATTGTAATACCACCACAAAATGGCTTTATATATGCTTCATGTAAAGGGGTCATCTGCAGTGGTCTCCCCTATCATCCTTGTGAAACTCGAAAATGAGAAGAACAGACAAGAATTAAAAATATTAATAAAAGAGGGTCTCCACGAACATTGATAATGTCATCGACTCTTGCTATACCTCATGGAATTAACAATCAATTACTTCCACACCTCTCCTTTTAACATTTCAACCTTTCCATTGCTCTTAATTCCTATCCAGTTTGCAATGCCCTATTATACATTTCTTCTCTTGCTGTACCGGACCTCTCGTGTTCTATATTGTTCCCATTGCCATACGCATTTCTAATTTTCCATTTCAGTATTTCTCAAATATATTTATCATGTAGAAACTCTTGAAATAATTTTAATGTGTTTTAGAATCCCTGCGTACAAATTATTACACGTACACATGGAATTACTGCATAAAACATGTTCACATTTACACATAAATGTATGTTACGAGTCGTTTCGAAATTGCTGAACAACGTTAGTGATATATTGTAAATACTCCTCTTGACAGAATGTAATGCCTTTTTTGTGGGTATTAATAATAGTCACAACTTTAAGAAAGTATTTTATCCACATCCAAAACTGTTCTCCTGTACGTTATTACTTATTTGAGATTAGTAAAATTACATTGATCTGGATTTGGAATACCTATACAAGTTTTACAGTAACACAATCCAATAGTCCGTTCAATGTGCACTATTGTCTCCAAAAGCTAAGTTATTTGCAGTTGGGAATCGGGAATTTAGAAAAAAAGAAAATTTTAAGCGCGTCGTTCACATTTCTTTTCCACTCATGTATATGGCGAATGTGGCGTATCTACAGGTCACTTGTTTTCCGTTAGGAGAAATTGAACGAGCTACTATCTTATCAATTTAATGAGTTTAAGTGCAAATTCATGACGGTGCAGAAAGTGACTGTACTTGTGTGTATAGTTACTTCTGCAGAAAAGCAAGAAGGGGACGTTTATATCACGACAAACAAGATCCTAGCAAGAGAACACAACATGCGCTAGGCATAGATAGAATATATTTTTTTCACTTTGGATAAAACATGACTTAAAATCTGTAAATTATAAAGTCAAACAAGACAGGGAAAGGAAAACCGATGGTTTCGCCAAATATGTTATTGGACGTGAGATTGTGGAAAATGTACAGAGAAAATTAACTTGATAGACTTCGTAAACTAAAGGATCGGCTGCAAAGCCATTGCGATATTGAAATTTCAGAAACCGCTTTATCAAGAGTTGTTAGGTGTAGCAGCTTAACTTTCGGAAATCTGTTAGGGACAAGAACATAGTTTGGGAAAACCCGCACCGCATTGCCGCACGATGCAAAAACGATTCGTGAGCGCAGGATGGAAGGCTACAACATAGCAATTTTAGACGATTCATTCAGGGGACGGCGTGGCCTAGTGGTTAAGTGGCACGGCTCACAACCCGAAGGTGCTGGGTTCGATGCCCATCACAGCACCGGCCGTTACCCCGGGGAAGCAAACCCTTATAAAATGCAGGAGGAAGCAGACCCTTACATAAAATGCATGCTGAAGTCGGATGCACTGGGCCGACAGGCGCAAAATAAAAACCACAGTGCAACGCACACCGCCTTGGGGATTAGAGAAATAAGGCGAAAGCAACAAACAAACAAAAAAGACGATTCATTCTAAACTCCTTACCATACACATGAGATAGAATGGCAATCACTGGACGAAAACAAAAGAAAGTAAGCCCAAGTAGCAAAGGTCAACGCATTGTAATAGCTCATGCAGATAGCAAAGAAAATGGTCTGTAAGTGGCGCAGAACTTATTTTCCAAGCGCAGTACACAGATGGTGGGGACTACCACACTGAAATAAATTGAGATATTTTCAAGAGTTGGTTGGGCGACACACCCCTTCCCACTCTGGATAGACCGTCATGTTTTATAATGGACAATGCATCTTATCATAATGATGCAGCGCAGGAAGACATAGTGTCAAGCACGAAACAAGTAATCATGAATTATCTTGCAAAAGAAAATCTGCCTTTTTGTGATAACAATTAAAACCAGAGTTAGTGCAGCTTGTGCGGCGGACTAGAGAGACAAAAACTGAAGATAACTGGCACACTTCTCGTAGACTACTATCGTACCATTCACACCCCAACCACATATAACTTGTGTGGGCTGCAGTCAAAGGTCAAGCTGTCGCACAGAATAAGATTTTCAAACTGTGTGATGTTACAGACTTGACATTTAATGTTCTGTCAAAAATAGATATTGAGTTCTGGAATAAATTTGAAGAGCATGTGATCCAAGAGAAAGAAGCATATTCACAACGAGATGGGTTGCATTTTATCCAGCTCTAAGCAGTAGCTAATCTTTTCGAGTCGTCAGAATCAGAATAGAGCAATTCCAATGCTGCTGACAACTTTACCATTTGCCTCACAATATTTTGAGTGAGAACTACATCTTTCTGAACGCACATTGTGTTACTACGCTCCAAGAAAGTCCATCAACTGATGAAGACTGCAATGGCGACAATCCAATGTCCTTACTGTCCAAGGTTCCGCATTATTCAAGTGGAACATCTCAGTCGCACTCGCATCAACAAACACAACAAAGTGTTTCAGCTGTAGGAAAAGATTAAGTGGTCCTCATTTTCTTTAAAGAACATCAGCAACAACTGGTAATTTAGTGTTCGGCTTTGCACAACGAATCTTTCGTGATCATCTCGAGTCATGTAAAGATCTCAATATCAGTTTCGCTCAGGACCCATGCCGTACAAATAAGGATAACAAGATTTGATAGCATATGAACATTTAATGTTACATATCCTCATGGAATAAAGTGCCCTATGTCTCATTGAATGTTACCACATGTAGTATGGACAAGCCTTTGAAAAAGGTCGTCACCATTTAATGTAATACTGTAAAATCTAAGGCTTAATTAATATTATTTTTGTGCAGATTCAAAATTACGGTTCCTGTGAATTTATCAAACAAGAAATCAAGGTAATAGGAAATACAATACTGGTTTCAAAAAATGACTGTTATAAGTTAAGTAGTTTCTAAGAAAATTGAGCGAGAATGTTTTCAACAATATTGAAACGAACTGAGATAAATGAACATGGCAAAGCAGATGTTCAATAAAATGAAAAATGTTAAACAGAACGCGGCAACGTGGTCTATGGGTGAAACGTCCGTTTCACAATTTCAATGCACCGGTTTAGAATCCCGCCGTGTCCAATTTGACAGACACGGGTTTTAATTTTTTCGCGGTACAACCATCCCTCCACGTAAGGAAAGCAATGGCTACCTACAACTCTGAGCACACCTGCCAAAAAACATATCCCAGCGAAATTGGTTGGCAGTCGAAAGAAGCGAAGTTCTGCAAAGATCATGCTGCTTACTTTTCTTGTATAGCAGAACGCAACAACAACAAAATCAAAGAGACACGCATCTTTCCTGTGGCAAGCTACGGATGACAACCACTGTCCATTACACAATCGATAAAGAGGGAAATGGAACGCTTCGAGCTAAAATCGTGCTCTAAAATGTTCAGAATACCCTGGATATGTAAAATAAAAAACAGAAATTACAAGGCAGCTGAATATAGAACGAATGATGCTCGTTCATCACAAGTGATGAAGACCTCTCTCCTTGCTGAGCCGTGTGAACAGTCTTTTCTCTTGCTGTGTCTGCTGAAATGAGTGACCTGCGCGGTGAATTGTATTAAAGTGAGGAAGCAACTGCGCCGTTTGTCAACCTCACTCTCTGGTCCTGAGCTTACTTTGGCCAGTGGCAAGATATGTATCGAGACTACTGGATATAGCATATGATGCATATTTTTCCTCAGGGTTTACTCCCGAAGCCTTTCCCGTAAACAAGTATCCCGCAAGGAAGCGGCGGGTGGATGACATATTACGTTGTGTGTCGTGCCTTTTTCACAACCCCAAGAGGCCGTAGGGACATCACTCAACGTGTGAGTGAGTCTGGCATCTATCCCCGGTTGTGTTCAGTTACTTATAGTAGTGTCTAAACTTCTCACACGCCAAATTCGTGAAGTTCACCCGTGTTATCTAGACCGTGAAATACGACACAGGTTTAAGCGTAGTGCCATTCATATAGCCGATGTCAAGAACAGGATAATCGGTCGGAAGAAATCACATAAAAAGAACGAATTAACCAGTCCAAACGGAAAACAACACCACGTTTCCGTGAACACATGTGTAAGACTAGTGTGAATTCCAGACAAATTCGTAGTCTGGCGGCATCCATAATGAACCAAAACAGTAGAGCAATGTAGACCCGCAGCCAGTTACGGGGCCATCTTTTTTATTCTGCACAATTGGCATGACAACAGATTGCGTCTATGAAACTAAAATACGTTGATCAGATAATAAAACTATACTACAGGGTACAGTAAATGAGAAACGAAAAAACGACAAACCAAAGAGAAGATGGACACACATCAAATTTGTTCTGAAGATAGCAGTGACAGAAACGGAAGAGCTGACCAATGATCGAGAGCCTAACAGAACAGCTGAGACGAGAGCGACAGTTCACTGAACCCCTAGAGAAAGTTCACAGAACCCCTAGAGACAATTCACTGAACCCCTAGAGACAGTTCACTGAACCCATAGAGACAGTTCACTGAACCCCTAGAGACAGTTCACTGAACCCCTAGAGACAGTTCACAGAACCCCTAGAGACAGTTCACAGAACCCCTAGAGACAGTTCACTTAACCCCTACAGACAGTTCACTGAGCCCATAGAGACAGTTCACTGAACCCCTAGAGACAGTTCACTGAACCCATAGAGACAGTTCACTGAACCCCTAGAGACAGTTCACTGAACCCCTAGAGACAGTTCACAGAACTCCTAGATACAGTTCACAGAACCCATAAAGTCAGTTCACAGAACCCCTAGAGACAGTTCACAGAACCCATAAGGACAGTTCACTGAACCCCTAGAGACCGTGACATTATCCATAGAAACCGTTCACGGAAATCCTAGAAACTGTTGCCCGCCCACTTAATTCCTGGAACCACTAGAGAAACTCTACACCATTTTGTGATTACGCCCAGTGAGTTCTGCCAATTTTTAAAAAAAAATATAAGTTAGCAGTGATTTATGAAGGTTTGCCACACTATATACCCCCATTTTCGTTCCATATCTTTGAGTCTGTTGATGGCATTAAATATTTTATTAAAATGTATTTCTCTCTATAACCACACTTCTGCATTCTCTGCTCTGTGGATTTCCGCCACTCCTTCGTCACCTACTCTTTTTCTGCCTTTTGTACTGGTTAATTCCATCAGGGTGGCTGTTGAAAGGGTTTTGTGCATTTTAAATACGTTTTTTACATAATGCTGAGCGTTTTGGTACGGTATACGCAAGGGATTGTCACAATCTTGCTCACGTGTAGATTAATTGAAAGACCTATCTGGTTTCCCTGTGTCTGATGGTTTCCCCTACGCAATGAGAATGGTACTTTGATGTTCATACACTTCACTTCATGTAAAGAGGACAAGTGTACTTTAGACCAGGGATCTTCAAACTCTTTACTACTGGGGACACATGGTACGCTTTACAAATAAAATGCAATTCAAAGCAAGAATATCAGGTGTATACAAGCATTAATCCGTTTTATTTTGATCTTTTTGTGGTAATGAGCATGATATAGAAACATTGCGAAAATTGCATAGAAAGGATGCTGCATTTACATTGGATAATGATATACATTGAGGTCAATTTGTAAGTCTTAGAAAACGTTCTGAAACAGAAAGATCATTGGCGTAGCACGGATGAGAACAGACCTTTAATATGTGTTAAATTAATTTCATTTACTGCAGAGGAGACGCCTAACGTCCAGTCAGGAAAAATATACTGACCAGAACATGTTAGTCAGGGTCAGGCAAAATATACTGACCAGGACATGTTAGTCAGGGTCAGGCAAAATATACTGACCAGGACATGTTAGTCATGGTCAGGCAAAATATACTGACCAGGACATGTTAGTCAGGGTCAGGCAAAATATACTGACCAGAACATGTTAGTCAGGGTCAGGCAAAATATACTGACCAGAACATGTTAGTCAGGGTCAGGCAAAATATACTGACCAGAACATGTTAGTCAGGGTCAAGCAAAATATACTGACCAGAACATGTTAGGGTCAAGTGAAACATACTAATTCAAACTTCCACATCACGTCCAAGCAGTTTTCCCTGGAAAGAAACTGTGTCATTGACAGTCTGGCAAAAGCAGGTTAGCATCGGCGTTGTGATCTTCTTAGGGGAGAGCATACTGCGGATAGTCGCATTGTACGACATACAGGAGGACCGCAAGCAACGTTCTCTAGCACGCATCGGGATGTGAGAAGAGTCACTGTAACCCACCACCAAAGAAAGTCACCATGAGTAATTAACTCAAGAACAACAACAGCAACATCTCAGGAATGGTTACCTGACATGATAACTGGTAAGTCTATTTCAAGTTGCTGTGCTGGTAAGGATATATGTTCTGGCAGGCTGCATGTGGTCTGTGAGTCGATGTTTGGAGAACCTTGCTCTGGGCGAATACAATATCTCTGATTGAATGCGCATCACATATCTCAAACACAAAGTTCCTGACCATGTAACTTAACTAACTTCTTTATACTGGTTCAGAAGACTCCGCAGTGTCTGTATACAACTAGTTTCTTTTACTCCATTTGATCTTTTTTTTTTTTTGCGTTCGCCTTATTTATCTATTTGCCAAGGCGGGTGTGCGTTGCACTGTGGTTTTTATTTTGCGCCTGTCGGCCCAGTGCATCCGACTTCAGCATGCATTTTATGTAAGGGTCTGCTTCTTCCTGCATTTTCAAAGGGTTTGCTTCCCCGGGGTAACGGTCGATGATGTGATGGGGATCGATTCCAGCACCTTCTGATTGTGAGCCGTGCCACTTAACCACTAGCCCACGCCATCCCCTTCTCCATTTGATCTAAAAATAACTATGTGCATCTAATATAAATTCCCGGTCTCACAATTTGTCCCTGTATATTTCGTCATGTAAAAAGAGTGACTGCACTTTAACTTCTACCTATCATAAAAATAAAGGATGTGTGCCTATGTCTGTGTTGCTCATGTACATCTGCATCTCTTGTCTCTGCTTCATAAATTTTTGGTATACGAATCACTTTTTATCCCAGTATGGATTTAACACACATTAGAACTAAAATCTGGCAAAGATGGCACCATAACTGGCTGCGAGTCTACATTTCTCAACTGTTTTGGAACATTATGGATGACGCCAGACCACGGATTTGCCTGGAATTCACACTAGTCGACGACTTCCACTTGTGTTCGCGAAAACGTGGAGTTGTTTTCCGTCTGGACTTGTTATTTCGTTCTTGTTTTGTTATTTCTTCCATCCGTTTATCCTGGTCTGGACGCCGGCTGAATGGCACTACGCTTATACCTGTGTCGTATTTCACGGGTTAGTTCTGCCGGTTCGCCTTTACGAATTTGGCGTGTGGGAATTTTAGATGCTACTATGATGAGCTGAATACAGCTGGGGAGAGAGGCCAGAGTCACTCACACGCTGAGTGTTGTCCATACGACCTCTTGTGGTTATCGAAAAGGCACGACAAACTGCGTTAGATGCCTTCCAACCTTTCTACCCTGCGGGTTACATGTTTACGGAAAGGCTTCGGTGGAAACTCTGAGGCAAAATCTGCATCCTATGCTATCTCCAGTCGTCTCGCTGTATGTCTTCCTACTGGCAAAAGGTAGCTTAGGCTCTGTGAGTGAGGTTGACAAAAGGCGCAGTTTCTTCCTTACTTTAATCCAAATCACCGCGCAAGTCACCCATTTCATCGGACACAGCAAGTGATACGACTGTCCACACGGCTGAACAAATAGAGTGGTCTTCATCACTTGTCATGGACGACTATTATTGTTACATAGGAAAGATATAAATAATTTTATGGAAACATCTACAAAGGAAAGGCAGCATACAAAAATATGAATTCTGACGTCATTACGCGTATTGGGTTCAACAAAAAACTTCGGTACGTGCAGCAGCGTGCTATGGTGTTAATGGTTAGCGTCGACTACCCCAGCTAGCAAATATATATATATAACACCGACCAGCCCTTGATAATGGCAAACTCTAGATATCTTAAGGATGCCATGTCTTGATACAGATGTTTGTATGACGGAATTTCAATTTACGCCTTACTGTTCTATATGAAACTAGACTTTGGCTTGTTTTGTGTTTCATTGAGAGCTGGTAATCAGTTTTACGACAACCCCTTCATTTCCTGTTTATGTTAATGTTATTATATTGTTTGTTCGTTGTCATCCAATTAGCATTTCGGTTCAGTTCAAGCGTCATCTATTACGTCTTCTGTTTCTGGTGAAATCTGCCAAACTTTTAACTGTCCGTCTTTTGATGTTAGCTCTCTTGGTGTAGTGCTATTTACCTCTGTCACATTTTCCATTCATCTTTTCTTTCAAAACTGTCTTCAACAATGTGCTATATTATCTGATGTGACCAAAACATTAGTATTTTTTAGCATTTACTTTTCCATATTTCCTTTCCTGAAATCCGTGTCAACTGAACAACAAATTAATAAGTGACAGCCACGCATGATCGCGTCATTCAGAGCAGCAGCAACAAACATCATTCGTACCTGGCCCCCAGCTCTATCATTCGTACCTGGCCCCCAGCTCTATCATTCGTACCTGGCCCCCAGCTCTATAATTCGTACCTAGCCCCAGTTCTATAATTCGTACCTGGCTCCTGCTCTACCATTAGTACCTGGCTCCTGCTCTATCATTAGTACCTAGCTCCTACTCTATCATTAGTACCTAGCTCCTACTCTATCATTAGTACCTAGCTCCTACTCTATCATTAGTACCTAGCTCCTACTCTATCATGCGTACATAGCTCCTACTCTACCATTAGTACCCAGCTCCTGCTCTATCATTAGTACCTAGCTCCTACTCTACCATTCGTACTTGCTCCTACTCTATCATTAGTACCTAGCTCCTGCTCTATCATTAGTACCTAGCTCCTACTCTATCATTAGTACCTAGCTCCTGCTCTATCATTAGTACCTAGCTCCTACTCTATCATTAGTACTTGCTCCTGTTCTATCATTAGTACCTAGCTCCTACTCTATCATTAGTACCTAGCTCCTGCTCTATCATTCGTACTTAGCATCTGCTTTATCATTCGTATGTAGTTCCTCGCAGCGCAAGACACATTTAGGGCAGCAGAAAACTTAGATGAGGACTATAAAAACCTTATCAGCACCATTTTAAACATACAAAAAGCCAGCCAAACTCCGGCACCAAACCACATCACAAACCGCATATAATTTCCTCACTACTGCCCCCATTTCTGACCTCTGGAGCACAGCAACCATTCTCTGTTACCCGCGCGTCAAAGAAAGACCACCTGGCAGACCCCCAACTAGATCGCAAGATTCGGTCGAGCTGTACAACACTCACGATCCTGAAACAAACAAGCTGGCCATCCACTGGACAACCTGTGCCCGAGACAGAATCTACTGGAAACCGAGATGAGACCAACACAAAACCAAAAAACATATCACTGCTCAAGCCCAGCCCGCTAAGCAGAGAAATGCACCCGGCTACTACCAACTCACGCAAGAGTTGGGACCTGCACAAAAGCTAACGCCCTTCTAGATGCTCATGTCCACTAAGAATAAAACGTAGTTTCTGCTCTATCAATCGTACCTAGCCCTTGCTTTGGTTTTAGTGATATAAATTTCCTACTCTACGGTTCTTCGACAACTAGTTTTATGTCGAGCCTCATCCGTCTCCCTCCTTCGGTCCATCACATTGATGTTATGATGGTGGTGTCATGGAATCGTTTGAGGAACTGGTTGGTCACATTTGAAGTCTGCATTTTAGATGACTTCTGTAATCCTTCGTTAGTCCTATTCGCTTTGGACATTTTCGTAATCTAGTCTTAGTCGACCTGAACTTCTACAGAGGCGGATGCTCATGTGCAGGTCTCAGCTCTGGCGTGAGCTGGATGGAGCCGGAGAAGGATTTCCTGCTTAACGGGTTAGGCTCGAGCAGCTTATTACTCCGCTGAGTTGGGACAAGTGCTGCGGAAGATGGTTTATCGATGTGCGAGTTCATCTTACTATATTCAAACAATAGAGAAGGGATCAAAATGCTGAGCAGCGCATGAGCTGTAGTGGTCGGCGACCCATAGCTGACTGCTAGCGTCAGGACAAGCGAACCAGAGCTGCCATGACCCTTCTACACCTCCACGTGGTGATCCTGGATAACAGGCTGCAGCATGGCAGACTGGCTAAGGAGAAGGGATCAAAGAGGGAATGCTAACCCGGTACTCAAAAAATGCTTGCTGAAGTCGGATGTGTTGGACCGAAAGGTGCAAATATCGCAGTCAAGCTGTAAACTATGACACAACGCATTCCGTTCTCTGGATTACATTCTGCTACTTAAGTCCTTTCAGGGTTTGGTAGCGGGAGATTGAGATCGAACGAAGCGAAGGGAAGCCAAACCATAGAGAAGAGGAACTCCTGAAACACTCCCTCCTCGCGGCCCGCATACCAAGGCAGAGGAGTACCCGGCTCCCACCCAGGAGCCCACAGGGATAATGGTCGACACCCCAACGGCCCAGTCGGGACGCGGCAGCGCTCCCACTGTCTCCGCCACTGGGGATTGCTGTAGAATGGTCTGGCAGAGCGCTGTTTCTGACTGGTCATGGTGGCGTGCGACCGACGCAACAGGCTACAGATGCCTAGGCGAACTTTATTATTACTAGAGCAAAGGAGATCGGTAGCCTGTTAAACAAACCACGTAACCATGGCCGGTGTTAGGCCACGTCACACAGTCGTCTCTTGTGTCATGTTCTCTAGGTGGCAGTGGTGCTATTCTTGTCCTTGGTATACACAAAGATCCCGGCTGACTACTCGAGATAATGTCTGTGATATTAGTTTTGATAAGATCACTGTTTTCCCTTGTCTTGTTGTCATTTGTAATGTACATATAGAAGGTATTTATTTTGAATTGTTGATTTGTCTATAATGTATCAAGTAAACATGTCACAAATAAAACCTTCAGAGACTGCGGGTTCTATTGTCCTGGCCATGCTGTTGTTTACGGTTAGTAAGGTCCGGGAAGGGTTTCGTCGGGGTCAAGTGCAACATACTGACCAAGACACCAGCTTCCATCGTGCTAAAATATTCTTCTCCTTTGTCGTCCGTCATGAAAAGGGCGATAAGTCGTAGTTTACAACGACCGACGATATCTGCGCCTTTCTGCCCGACATATCCGGTTTCCGCGCAGAATTGTTGGAACTAGGTTTGGTCTTCCCTCTTCTATACAATTTCTCTCAATCAGGCTGCAAGGCGCAGTCAGTTTCCAGAACCGTCAGTTACAATCTAAATGGCGTCTTGGTCAGCTATGATCGGTTCACTCTGATGCAAACATCCAGCTATGAGTTGATGGCTGCTTTCACATTTGAAAGATTGCAGGAGATTTAAATCAAGCGTGGATCTAGCAGCCAGATGCGTTTGAGATAACGAAGCAGCAGTGTTTACAATCAGCAAGCAAGCATCAATACGCATAACACTTCACCATGTTCAGCACCTACAGATCTGTCAGAAATGCAGTGATGTGAAGACGATTCATTATAACATAACATCGGTGAATACTGATACTTAGTTTTACTGCAATTCTTTATAGTTCATATTCACTTATTACGTTGTCATTACTAGGTCGAGGTGCAGTTTTCCCGTAATTGGCAAATTATTCCCAGACCAAACGCGTGTTCGTGTCAGAGCAGAAGTAGGAGCGCCGATGGAATTTGGAAAGCTGACACGCACGCAACTGTGGCACGTGTACACGAATGTCTTCAAAAGTTAGTTGCCCATCGCAAGCGAAGATGGCGACACCATGAGACGGTTTTGTCTTGATGATGTAACTTGCGCTGTATTCGGATTATAGTGAAGATGGCGACACCATGAGACGGTTTTGTCTTGATGATGTAACTTGCGCTGTATTCGGATTATAGTGAGGAAGAGTTTATGCTGGACGTCAACTTCACTCTCTAATCCCGAACTACCTTGGGCCACTGAAAAGATTTAAGTCAAGGCCACTGGAGGTAATTTAGGATGCAGGCACTCCTTTGAGATCAGGGGTCCCTTAAAATATGCTAGGCTAAAATCCCCGCCGTTTCCGTTCTTCACTTTGAGAATGACAAATACACTGACCCAGAAAGTGTCTCATAAGAAGCAATCAACATCCACACTTCAACAAAGTTATTGTAGCGTTTTCTTGATCAGGTTTGAAATAGATAAAGTAAATTACAACACTAGAAAACAAGTATCTAAGATTGGTAAAGCGATGAAAGAAACAAGACAAATAACTACATGAGAAAACACAAATTTAAGAGTGGTAGAACGATGAAAGAAATAAGACAAATCACTACAAATAAAAAAAAAGATAAATGTCCAAGGCTTGTGGTAAGATCAAACAGACAAAATGTAATTTCTAATTACGTGATTTGCTTCATTTCTTTGAACTCTCTACCGGACTACGGCAATATTTGTTTTACAGTTCTGAAACTTCGTCTTATTTTGTGTGTGTGTGTGTGTGTTCGCGCGCGCGCGCGCGGGTGTGTGTGTGTGCGGGTGGGGGGTGTGGTGTCTTTCTGCTTACCTAAAATATTATATCTTCAAATGTTAATGACTACCTCTAATGTTTACCTTGCCTACTATCCGTACAATGTCATAATCATCATATAGTTAGTTATACGTAAGCCTACCTTACCGAGGCTGGAAAGCTTACGCGCCACAATAATTCAAGGAGCTATGCCGTTGGGAGATTTACTCCTGGCAGGGTCACCCAAGTCGGACAGGTCCTTAGAGAAGGGCCAGACAAACGGGATGAGGAGCAGGTGGACACCTATAGGTGTAGCTACAGAACCCACTGGAGAATGATACTGCCTCTGGGCTGCACCAATCCATCCCCACTTCATGGGTGAAATGATTTATTGTCTCGCTCTTTAGTATTTGTCCTCTATCATTTATCTCCATGGATGGCGAAGAGATGCAGATTAGCGGACATTGCTTCTCTGCCCCATTGTGACGATCCTCCACGTGGCGGGGAATGCCACACATACCATTACTACAGGTGGGCTGGGAAAACTGACGGGAGAATGGTGAGATAGCCGACCCAGATGAATATGATATGTCCCTAGCAGGACGTGACGATCCTGGGGCACCGACACACTGGGCTGCCTCTCTTCGGGGATACTCGAAAGATGCGTCTATAACCCCCTTTCACAATTTTGATGCGTCAAAGACAACAGACATTACATGAGATAGGATGTCGCCTCAACAATTGAGGAGGACGTGTGTTATTGTCCGGAAGGCATTGGACTGTCAAGAGCTGCCAGCTCACAACTAAAGGGATTATATCATTATCTTCATCATCCTCATATATATATATATATATATACATACAACAAAACAACACAAGCTGGACTTCAACAGCCCCAGGATAGAGATCAATGGAGACGAGATTGTAACTTCTAGCGGTACAACCACCGCTGAGGAACGGGTCATCAGGTAATCACACATATATATATATATATCTACTGGATTGTGCACAGCAAAGAACAGGACTACGGTAACGTTCCAAGTGTGTCATATAAGACACATGATGAGGGCTGTGCGTGGGGCTAATGTACACAAATTGACAAGACAAACGACAATAGCAAGATCACATCAAATCAAGTACGGCCCCGAGGGAATAGAATACATAAAAAGTTGGTGCTGCAGTCGGAAGCCCTGCAAAACGTAATGCAATGCACTATACCTGAGAAATAAAGGTATACGGAAAATATTTTTTAAATGATGATGTCCCGAAAACTCTTCTAGCAAGTAGTTGTGTTAAGAATGAACTTAAAACTCTAAACGTTAGTGTTAGATACATATGGAACACATACGGTGCCCTTAAAGCAATAGGGCTTCTGACCTTCCAGCGGTCGGATCATTCCTATTAATAAGAGACGGAGGACTGGCGTGGGTCTCTGGGGTTTAAACCAGAATGCTCTTATTAGATTTCGTTTTTTCACCATTGCTGGTAATTCATTTAGGAGAAGTGAAACTCTAACGGTAAATCCAAACATTCTTTTATTGATCTAGAAAAAGTACTTGATAGGGTAGATAGGACTAAACTTTGGAAGATACTGGAAGATTATGGTATACAAGGTCAGCTACTTGATAATGTCAGAGCACTTTATCGCTCCAGAATAAACGTCGTCAGAATGACTGATGGTGTCACAGATGCTTTTGAAATCACTACCGGCGTGACACGGGGGTGGGTGCTTTATCGTCTGCTGTTTAACATCTACATGGACAAAGTCGCATCAGAGGCAAGTGAAATTGAAACATCTGAAGCAGAACCGAACTCAATACGCGAATTACTATTTACAGATGATCATTGTCTCCTGTACATCGATGAAAATAAACTGCAAAATCACATGATTTGCGACTACCTGTGCTAAATCCAATATGTGGATTAGCGAGAAAAAAACAGAAACTATGAGGATCAGTAGAACACCTAGGCCACTCATCATTAGAGTCAATGATATTGCTCTTCAACAAGTCCATGAGTTCAAGTATGAGGGCACTATCTTTTTCGGCAGACGGTAAAATCGACAGAGAAATCGAGACTATGTGTCAGAAAGCAACTTATCGGCTGTCACCATTGATTAGGTACCCCAACATTAGTTTGGGCAACAAAGCAACTGCTGATAAACAGTATATTTATGCCGGCTCTGTGCTACCAGATACAAACATGGCCTCTACCCAGTTCGCGTGAGAGCAGCATTTCGGCGTGTGAAATGAAGTGTTTGAGAAAGGTCACGAGTGTTACCACGAAAGACAGAATACGAAGCGACATCCCCCGTATGTTCGTCACTACGTCTTGTGTGAAATACATTTACAGGCACAAAATAAGTTGATTTGGTCATCTCATAAGAATGCACCCGTATCAACTTCCACTGATGGCTTACAACGCTGGTAGATCTGGCTACAGCGCAATGGAGCCGGCTGCGAGACAAGTGGATAGATGACAATAGAATGAATGTGCAGCGACACGGTTTCACATTGACCGACGCTACGCACTTGGTGCAGGGCAAACGACTTACACTTCCTACGTCGCTTAACGACATAAGTGGAAGGAAAACAAAAATTATAACCTCAGCACACCTATTGCCTTGTGGGTAGTCAGATGTCAGTCAAATGGTATAGAGAGTTAACAGGAATAAAGAGACTTGCCGACAGTGGATGTATCAGGCCAAAAGCGAAAGTGCTGCAGCCGAAAGCGGTTGTGGATGGCCAAAAGCAGATGTGCCACAGATCAATGCGAATGTGTTGGGCCAAAAGCTGGTGTGCTGCAGACTAAAGTGGATATGACGTACCGAAAGCAGGTGTGTTTGACTTTAAGTGGATGTGCTGGACTAATAGCATATGTACCAGCTAGAACTTTTGTTTCTGGGTGTAAGCTGGTGTGCCAGCTAGGACTATTGTTTCTGACCGAAAGCACATGTGCCAGCTAGAACTATTGTTTCTGGCTGTAAGCGGATGTGCCAGCTAGGACTATTGTTTCTAGCTGTAAGCGTATGTGCCAGCTAGGCCTATTGTTTCTGGCTGTAATCGGATGTGCCAGCTAGAACTATTGTTTCTGGCTGTAAGCGGATGTGCCAGCTAGGACTATTGTTTCTGACTGTAAGCGGATGTGCTAAACCTTAAGAAGTAGATGTCGCAGGACGGCTGTATAACGAGGAACAACATGTTTTACTAACAGGGAAGAAGAGACTAACGTCCCGTCAGACAAAACATGATGGCACGACTATGTTAGTCAAGTAGTCAGGTGAAACATACTGATCAAGACCTATTCTCACATACTAGCAGTTTTCCCTGGGAAAATTGATGTTTCATGGCAGTCTAGCTAGCGTGAAGGGGATCGACACTGTGATCCCCAAAACGTTGAGCTTATTGAGGAATCTTGCATTGTGTTACAGCTGGAATGATTTCGGTTCACCTTCTAAAATGAGCAAAGTATGGGAAACGAACGACTGTAACCAGCCATTAAGGAAAGTCAAGTGTGCCTCAGTACGAATAGTTGTAACAGCAACATGCAAGGCTTGCTAGCAAACAAGAACATGCATGCCATACTAACAAACAGGAACATGCATGCCTTACTAACAAACAGGAACATGCATGCCTTACTAACAAACAGGAACATGCATGCCTTACTAACAAACAGGAACATACATGCCTTACTAACAAACAAGAACATGCATGCCTTACTATCAAACAGGAACATGCATGCCTTACTAACAAACAGGAACATGCATGCCTTACTAACAAACAGGAACATGCATGCCTTACTAACAAACAGGAACATGCATGCCTTACTAACAAACAGGAACATACATGCCTTACTAACAAACAAGAACATGCATGCCTTACTAACAAACAGGAACATACATGCCTTACTAACAAACAGGAACATGCATGCCTTACTAACAAACAGGAACATGCATGCCTTACTAACAAACAAGAACATGCATGCTTTACCAACAAACAGGAACATACATGCCTTACTAACAAACAAGAACATGCATGCCTTACTAACAAACAGGAACATGCATGCCTTACTAACAAACAGGAACATGCATGCCTTACTAACAAACAGGAACATGCATGCCTTACTAACAAACAAGAACATGCATGCCTTACTAACAAACAAGAACATGCATGCCTTACTAACAAACAGGAACATGAATGCCTTACTAACAAACAGGAACATGCATGCCTTACTAACAAACAAGAACATGCATGCCTTACTAACAAACAGGAACATGCATGCCTTACTAACAAACAAGAACATGCATGCCTTACTAACAAACAAGAACATGCATGCCTTACTAACAAACAGGAACATGCATGCCTTACTAACAAAAAGGAACATGCATGCCTTACTAACAAACAGGAACATGCATGCCTTACTAACAAACAGGAACATGCATGCCTTACTAACAAACAAGAACATACATGCCTTACTAACAAACAGGAACATGCATGCCTTACTAACAAACAGGAACATGCATGCCTGACTAACAAACAGGAACATGCATGCCTTACTAACAAACAGGAACATGCATGCCTTACTAACAAACAGGAACATGCATGCCTGACTAACAAACAGGAACATGCATGCCTTACTAACAAACAGGAACATGCATGCCTTACTAACAAACAGGAACATGCATGCCTTACTAACAAACAGGAACATGCATGCCTTACTAACAAACAAGAACATGCATGCCTTACTATCAAACAGGAACATGCATGCCTTACTAACAAACAGGAACATGCATGCCTTACTAACAAACAGGAACATACATGCCTTACTAACAAACAAGAACATGCATGCCTTACTAACAAACAGGAACATACATGCCTTACTAACAAACAGGAACATGCATGCCTTACTAACAAACAGGAACATACATGCCTTACTAACAAACAAGAACATGCATGCCTTACTAACAAACAGGAACATACATGCCTTACTAACAAACAGGAACATGCATGCCTTACTAACAAACAGGAACATGCATGCCTTACTAACAAACAGGAACATGCATGCCTTACTAACAAACAGGAACATGCATGCCTTACTAACAAACAAGAACATGCATGCCTTACTATCAAACAGGAACATGCATGCCTTACTAACAAACAGGAACATGCATGCCTTATTATCAAACATGAACAAAGGTTGAAACAGATAAAGAGTGAACATTAGCAAGTGGTTTGGCAGATTCATTGTGAGAAGGTCCACCTACAATAAATAGCTCTATGAAACATGTGAAACAAACATGAGGAAATCAGTATTGGGGGGAGAGGAAAGGGCGGGGGGCCGGGTGGTCAACTACAGCTGAGGGGTAAAGTACTCGCCTCTCGATAAACTAGTCACAAAAGGGATAAACGGAAGTGTTTCGATCCCTCAAGTTACAAGCGAACCCTTGAATGTGACCAGAGCTAGTTCTTTCGGAGATGAACGATAAACTTGAATGTCTCGTATGCACGTTTTGACCGTAAAAGAAAAGTTGACAGTTTGATATTTATTTTTAAAAGAGTAGGCTGCTCGCGGGTATTAATTTAATTGATAACGAAATGTGCACCTAAGTTTAGCCTGTGTGGTCGCAAAAGGATGTACCCTCCCCCACGCAAAGGCTCAATAGCCCAATCACTTGTTTGTCGGAAAACTCAATTACAAGTACATTTTACACGTGTGTGTGTGTGTCTGTGTGTGTGTGTGTGTGTGTGTGTGTGTGTGTGTGTGTGTGCGCGCGCGTGCGCTAATTACATAGTTTTATTTTCTTGTAATTATCATTAAGAAATTACTCCCATTACTGAGGTCGACCGATAGATGTTACAGAGCAAAGGAATACAGGACTCTTGTCCATGCAGTCACCGCGAAGTATGTAAGGTAGGTTTTTACATTACTCTCGTATAGAAAGTACCATATGACTTAGCTTACTGGGATTTGAATTCATGTATCCTGATAACAAGCAAAGCGTTCCATCCGCTCGGCCTACCGCTCCTGGCTGAATTACAATTCTTTTTTCTTTTAAACCACTGATTGGCGCATAAAATATTAACGATTTCATACGAAATCAGGTCAAGTGCTTGGGTTTTGCACGAAGGATAGTCCAATGACGAGCTGCATAGAGCGTCTGTGTGCTTCTTTTGATAACACGGTCGATCTAGATGAGAAGTACTTATGATATTGAGTGTGTAGTGTGAACGTGTGCGTGGATCGATGGTTAGTTCGAAGAATATGTGCTATTTGGTGTGGGTGGATTGATGGTGAATTGAAAAAATATAAGTATAAGACCTTTGTGGTTTTATCTAGTGTGGGTGGATTGATGGTGAATTGAAAGAATATAAGGTCTGTGGGGTTTAACTTGTGTGGGTGGATTGATGGTGAATTGAAAGAATATAAGGTCTGTTGGGTTTAACTTGTGTGGGTGGATTGATGGTGAATTAAAAGAATATAAGGTCTGTGGGGTTTAACTTGTGTGGGTGGATTGATGGTGAATTGAAAAAATATAAGTATAAGGCCTTTGTGGTTTTATCTAGTGTGGGTGGATTGATGGTGAATTGAAAGAATATAAGGTCTGTGGGGTTTAACTTGTGTGGGTGGATTGATGGTGAATTGAAAGAATATAAGGTCTGTGGGGCTTAACTTGTGTGGGTGGATTGATGGTGAATTGAAAGAATATGTATGTGGTGCCCTGGTTAAAATTTTTGGGGGTGGATTTGTAGTGAGTAGGAAGAATGTATGTGAAGTTTGGTTTGAACAAGTGTAAACGGATGAATTTACAGGTTCGTTCACAAATATATCTAAGCATAAGGAAAATTGACACTTCTTAACCAAATGTTACTATTCACAAAATTAACTATAAAATGTTACCATTACTTTCAAATTTTTTAACATGTTTCTAAGGCATTTTGTGTGGGAATAAAATTACAATTTCGTAGAAAGTATTAATATTACTAATGTTTGGAGACTTTAAACCATCAATTATATGTTCCCGTGTAGATTGAGTCAATTGTGTGAATCAGTATTTTTTTAATTGATGATCATGAAAATGGCCCACTAGTCACCGCTGAGCATGTTGCTAAATGCGACTTATTGTGATCTCTAGAACGATCAGTTATGGGATTGACTCTTTTACTTCTGTTTCACCAAGCGGAAATTGATACCATAGTTTTTTTTCTCTACTCAAAAGAGCTACCCTGCATGAAATATGATATGTCAAAATGACGAGGCGTGCCATGTTATGAGTTTGAGTGCCCTATAATCTAAGAAGGTTCGTTTAATTAGTTTTCTTTTTAAAAAGAAAAAAGCTTAATTCTTTGAAGAAATTTGCCAGCATTTTGTTGTTGTTGTTTTTTAACCGGTATTATGCAGAGTAACCAGTTGTTATTGGAAGTAAAATAGGATCAGTTTGTTAAATCATCGGGAGTGGAAGTAAAATAGGATCAGTTTGTTAAATCATCGGGAGTGGAAGTAAAATAGGATCAGTTTGTTAAATCATCGGGAGTGGAAGTAAAATAGGATCAGTTTGTTAAATCATCGGGAGTGGAAGTAAAATAGGATCAGTTTGTTAAATCATCGGGAGTGGAAGTAAAATAGGATCAGTTTGTTAAATCATCGGGAGTGGAAGTAAAATAGGATCAGTTTGTTAAATAATCGGGAGTGGAAGTAAAATAGGATCAGTTTGTTAACTCATCCGGATTGGAAGTAAAATAGGATCAGTTTGTTAAATCATTGGGATTGGAAGTAAAATAGGATCAGTTTGTTAAATCATTGGGATTGGAAGTAAAATAGGATCAGTTTGTTAAATCATCGGGAGTGGAAGTAAAATAGGATCAGTTTGTTAAATCATTGGGATTGGAAGTAAAATAGGATCAGTTTGTTAAATCATCGGGAGTGGAAGTAAAATAGGATCAGTTTGTTAAATCATCGGGAGTGGAAGTAAAATAGGATCAGTTTGTTAAATCATCGGGAGTGGAAGTAAAATAGGATCAGTTTGTTAACTCATCCGGATTGGAAGTAAAATAGGATCAGTTTGTTAAATCATTGGGATTGGAAGTAAAATAGGATCAGTTTGTTAAATCATTGGGATTGGAAGTAAAATAGGATCAGTTTGTTAACTCATCCGGATTGGAAGTAAAATAGGATCAGTGTGTTAAATCATTGGGATTGGAAGTAAAATAGGATCAGTTTGTTAAATCATTGGGATTGGAAGTAAAATAGGATCAGTTTGTTAACTCATCCGGATTGGAAGTAAAATAGGATCAGTTTGTTAAATCATCGGGATTGGAAGTAAAATAGGATCAGTTTGTTAACTCATCCGGATTGGAAGTAAAATAGGATCAGTTTGTTAAATCATCGGGATTGGAAGTAAAATAGGATCAGTTTGTTAACTCATCCGGATTGGAAGTAAAATAGGATCAGTTTGTTAAATCATCGGGAGTGGAAGTAAAATAGGATCAGTTTGTTAACTCATCGGGAAGTGTCTTAGGAAGTTACAGAAGCTCTTCTTACATTCCGATGCTTCCTTGACAAGATGGACCGGAGTCCGCATGGATGTAAAATATTGCGAGCTTCTCAGTAAGAACAGCACTATAAGGATTACAGTGTCGGTTCCAATCTGGCTGGCCAGGCTTATCTTAGACAGCTTGTTTCCTGGAACACTGCCGATGACGTGAGGTGGATCTTGATCATTATGATTCACCTGTCCCTGATTATACTTCGCTTCCACCTTGATCTCTGTCATTCACCTGCCCCTGACTACTATTCACTCCCATCTTGATCTCTATGATTCACCTGCCCTTGACTACTCTTCACTCCCAACTTTATCATTTTGTTTCACCTGATACTGATTACTCATCGCTCACACCTAGATCAGTATGTTTCACATGACCCTGATTACTCTTCGCTTCCACCGTGATGATTATATTTTTCATGACCTTTATTACTCATCACTTCCATCTTGATCACTATGTTTCACATGACTCTTAATACTCATCGCCCTAACCTTGATCAGTATGTATTATCTGCCTCTGGTTATTCTTCGTTCCCACCTTGATCAGTTACCACCTTTATCACTTTGTAACACCTGCTCTTTATTACTCATCGCCCATACCTTGATCAGTAATTTTCACCTAACCCTAATCACTCTTCACTCCTCGAGTAATCAGTAAACGTACCAATACGAGAGATTATCCACGATTTTATAGAATCATTTTCAAGTACCACCATTAGTCTTGTACCCTATCAATTGCAAGAAAGACTGTGTAAAACAAGACTAGGGAGGATTGTGCTTGGGGTTAGCAAGTTCTCGTGGTAAAGCAAAGTGCTATAGAATGCTTGTGAGGCATACATTCAGCAAAAATGTTAACTACAGTTGTTGCCAAACATTGATGCTGGAAAATTGTAAGTGGATGACAAGGCAACTGACGTGATGTTGACGTAGTTCGAAAACATCGTCAAGATATTGATGAAGGTTATCGCTGATGTCTTTCGTTACTTAGTTCACTCTCATATGTTGATGTCAATGTTTGCCTTACAGACATGGCAGTCTCTCTGACACATTTGTGTTATCAAACACTCTGTCTTTTATTTGTGAAGAAGGACATGCTGCCATCTGCACCAGACATAAGGTCGAACGTTTTGGAGAGCATGTTCCACTTGTTACCTGCCCTTCCTACACGGCCCCATTTCTAGGCATCCTAATTGTAATTTGTTGAAGTGATCTGTGTCTCCGTCAGCATTTTCTACATCTGAATATTGTCAGACAATCTTTTCCTGATAAAGACTAGCACTCTAGGTTAATGGTTCTATGTGCAATTGGTTTCTCAGTTTGAATGGGAATGTGTGTTATACATTGTTGCCCGCTCCTCAGTTTGAATGGGAATGTGTGTTAAACATTGTTGCCCGCTCCTCAGCTTAAATGTGAATGTGTGTTATCCCTCTTTAACTCGTCTATCCGGCTGTTCATTTCGTTATGTTTTACGACAAGCAAAAGCCACATATATTGTCTTCTATTACACACTGAGATCCCTTTATGTGAAGAGAAGAACATGACCCAAACACCTTTATACATGTCGCAAACTACGACCGAAGGAGGTGGAGCATGGGGCGAGCCACCTAATTTTGAAAAATAAATATTTATGTAAACCATCATTGCAAAACCACATAGGCTTCCTAAGGAAGACAGAATGTAGTGGGGACCCTTTACTCCGGCGGGAGTGAAGAAAAGACGACATGTATTTTCACACTGTCGAGTGTATGGCTGGCCTCGGTGAGTGCATCTGACCGTCCGTATAACTCGTTTAAGTGAGCGCATTATGGACTGTGTGCACGCGTCGAGCTGGAGAAGAAAGTGAGTGCACGATCCAAGAAACGTGATACACTGTACCTTAGACCCCCGATCCTTTATCTAGCCTTGGGTTGAGAACAAAAGTATGTCAATAGAACGCGTGTAAAGTGGGCGGTATCTATGTCAACCGTAATGGTTGTTGTTGTTATTGTTGAGGGAAGCCACTCGTACTGAGTAATTTGAACTAATGACGACGTTTCTTTGACGGCAGGTTACAGTGACTTTTCTTATATTCCGACGCGAACTACAGAAGGTCGACGTGGGTGCTTTTAAGTGTAGTGTACTGCGAGACGCTTTAGTAAGCTCACCACTGTGGGGATCACAGGTGTCGAACCCAACTTCGTTGTTCAGACCACTGTGCCACTGCCTTTTTCCAGACGCGCGATATGGTCGAGAGTTAGGGTCTATATCAAAATGTTACACCTGGTGTTACTCGTCACTTCCAAAGGTTCAGAGCGTAATGTAATATCAAATCCATTATTGTTTCTTGCATAGCGTATATGAGCTACCAGAAATACGGTTTCTATATGGGATTTTTTCAAACTGTCTTTTATGCGCTTTATACGCTGAATTTGAAATTCATCAACATGTTCTTGACAAATAAAAGTAGACAGTTCAGCATTAACTTTTAATCCAATCGATTCTACTATATGACTCGAAAACATATTACGCAGCTCTGATAATAAACATATAAACGTGTTTGTTTCGGTTATCAAAACAGAAATAAACATATAAGCTGATTGACCTCGGTTTTCAAAACAGAAATAAACACAAAAACAGGTTTGGCTCGGTTATCAAAACATAAGTAAATACATAAACACGTTTGGTTCGGTTTTCAAAGCAGAAATATACACATAAACATGTTTGACTCGATTATAAAAACAGAATTAAACACAAACAGGTTTGGTTCGGTTATCCAAACAGAAATAAATATATAAACAGGTTTGGCTCGGTTATCAAAACAGAAACAAACGGAAACCCAGGCTACGACCACACTTCTTTTCTTCGGATTAAAAAGCACAAATGAATACACATAACGAACAACAACAACAACAACAAATAACATAATTTTATACAAAATACGAATTTGACGGAGGCCATTTGCTGGAAACAGTGACCAGAAAGGTGCTTGTGATAATAATCACATTACGTCAGCTAAGACGGAGTAGGCGAACAAGAAATGATATGAATGATTGGACACACAAAAAGACATGTTTAACAAATGTGCGCTGCAGTAGCTTCCATGTATGTGAGCGTGTAACTATGAATGTGGTGTAACTAGGAATGTGGTGTAACTATGAATGTGGTGTAACTATGAATGTGGTGTAACTATGAATGTGGTGTAACTATGAATGTGGTATGACATTGAACAAGGTGCAACTGTGAATTTGGTGCAACTAGGAATGTGGCGTAACTACGAATGTTGTGTAACTATGAATGTGGTGTAACTATGAATGTGGTGTAACTATGAATGTGCCATCAAACTTCTGGTCAGGATCAACGAAAAGTCACTGGAACACGTCGTAAGAGAAGGGTCTTAATTATTTTAATTTACTTAGAACGAATGGCTTTCTTCTTCTTCTTCTTCTTTTTCTTCTTCTTCTTCTTCTTCTTCTTCTTCAACAGCAACAACAACAACAACAACAAAGATACAATTTAGGAGCGGTCAGAGAGCTGGCAGAAGAACGTTTATGTATACAAATATACAGTCACCCACATGGGTGGATTCAACATAGAATATAATTACAAGATGGGAGTGAACAATATTAGGAAGTTAGAAAAAGAAAGGGACCTTTGAGTTACAATAATACAAGTAATGTGAATGAGCAGGTCCAAATAGCAGGGAAAAGGCAAATGATAGGCCAATAAAAATAAATATAAAACATAAAAGGAAGAAAGTGATAGCCAAAACATTTACTAGACCTAAATTGAAGTACTGTGTACAAGTGTGGAGTTCTTATCGTAGAGAGGAAATAAACATACTGGAAAGGATACAAAGAAGAACGACAAAACTGATAACGGGATTCAGGAATTATAGTTTTAAGCAAAACTAAGAGAAATCGATCAGCAGTGTTTAGAAAAGATACGAACTCGATAATCAAAAAGATAATCAAGGGAAATTGCAAATTAGACTATAACAAGTTTTTCAGAGTGCAGGAGGCTCAAGGACAAAAGGGCACAACTACACATTGATTAAAGAAAGGTCCAAATTAGATATTAAAATATTATTGTTGGTCAGAGAATGGTGCTTGTTTGGAATGAATTGCCATGAAAATTGTGGATATATTATCATCATCATCTAGTAGCATGTCCTTTGCGGAACGCCAAACTCACAACAGCCGATCTGTAAGACTCTCGTTCTATAGCCATTTCTCCCACCTCTGTCGTTGTCATTCTTAGGACCTCCGTGATGTCTTCTGTCCATCTTTTCCTCCGTCTGCCTCTGTCCAACTTTCCAGGTTCTATCTAACAAGTTGACATGACCCGGGTACGAGCAAGGAGGAGAACAAGTCGACATGACCCAGGTACGAGCAGCGAGGAGAACAGGTTGACATCACCCGGGTACGAGCAACGAGGAGAACAAGTCGACATCAGTCTGTAGCGAGGAGAACAAGTCGACATCAGTCTGCAGCGAGGAGAACAAGTCGACATCAGTCTGTAGCGAGGAGAACAAGTCGACATCAGTCTGTAGCGAGGAGAACAAGTCGACATCAGTCTGTAGCGAGGAGAACAAGTCGACATCAGTCTGTAGCGAGGAGAACAAGTCGACATCAGTCTGTAGCGAGGAGAACAAGTCGACATCAGTCTGCAGCGAGGAGAACAAGTCGACATCAGTCTGTAGCGAGGAGAACAAGTCGACATCAGTCTGTAGCGAGGAGAACAAGTCGACATCAGTCTGTAGCGAGGAGAACAAGTCGACATCAGTCTGTAGCGAGGAGAACAAGTCGACATCAGTTTGTAGCGAGGAGAACAAGTCGACATCAGTCTGCAGCGAGGAGAACAAGTCGACATCAGTCTGTAGCGAGGAGAACAAGTCGACATCAGTCTGTAGCGAGGAGAACAAGTCGACATCAGTCTGCAGCGAGGAGAACAAGTCGACATCAGTCTGTAGCGAGGAGAACAAGTCGACATCAGTCTGTAGCGAGCAGCGAGGAGAACAAGTCGACATCAGTCTGCAGCGAGCAGCGAGGAGAACAAGTCGACATCAGTCTGTAGCGAGGAGAACAAGTCGACATCAGTCTGTAGCGAGCAGCGAGGAGAACAAGTCGACATCAGTCTGCAGCGAGGAGAACAAGTCGACATCAGTTTGTAGCGAGATTTCACTAGCACAGCGATTCATGTCTTAAGCGATCAATACAAGCCACTGTCGACAAGGAGAATAGGACCACGGACGACATCACCTGAGTTGCAGAACAGACACGAATATTCCATTCTGGGGCAATCAACATAACGGTTCGTCTTTCATGTAACGATTAATTTATCAAGTTACGGTTCGTCTATCAAGTTGTAGTTCGTAATCAAGTTATTTTTAGTTTAGTTTAGTTCATCATTTCTTACAGCCAGACAGGTTTTAATTTGACTGAAGATTGGGGAGTTAGTTGTGAACGTGTAGAAATAACGTTTCACTGTTGTGTTTTATTTTCAATTTGTGTCTAAGTTAATTTGTTTGAAGAGAGAATATAGTTAGTGCAGACCTCTTGCACCATCTGTTACGGTAGGTCAGCCAGCTGGAGCTGCTACACGGGAAATAGTAAGACTTTTGTTATCTGGGACAGCAGATGACACCATCTTAGAAGTGTCAGTCTAAAATCAATGTCTGAAATGGTGCAATCTAATAAAGGGCATCATCGATGCTGCGCTCTTCTTGTGACAACGTGACCTGATTAGAAATTGTTCACACGATCAGCAAGACCACAAAACCGCTTTTTTCTAAAGTAAGTACTAATGTTATGTGTGAAGCGCGTGTAGCAGCTCTAGCTGGCTAACCTACCGTAGCAGATGGTTTAATGGGTCTGCACTAACTATATTCTCACTTCAAACAAATTAAATTCGACACTAATTTAAAATAAAACACAACAATTAAACTTTAATTCTACACGTTCACAAATGGCTGCGCCATCTTCACTCAACAAAAAAAAAACAACCTGCGTGGCTGTAAGAAATTATGAACTAAGCTAAACTAAAAGAAACTTGATTACGAACTGCAACTTGATAGACGGAATGGACGATTCATGTTGTTCTACAACCCAGGTGATTCGTACGTCGTTATATTCTCCTCGTCGACGATGGCTTGTAGTGACCGTGGAAGAGCTGGATCGATATGCTAGTCAAACATCTCTCTAGTTAGAAGCTGGATCGCTATGCTAGTCAAACATCTCTCTAGTTAGACGCTGGATTTTTTAGATACTTCTGTTAGACGCTGGTTTCTTAGCAGCGATGCGAATAATAGTATCTCAGAAATTTACCTCATAGCCTAGTCGACAGTCAGCTGGTATGCTAAGACTTAGATTTACAGCCCGCGAGGAACGGACAGAACAAAATCCGGGCGTGATTTGTGGCTGGTACGACCGCTTTTCAGTTGTAAATAAGTACCTGAAGTTACCAAAGGTATAAACAGCAAGGAAGGGAACTGGCCACTCCTCCTCACAGGTTGCGATTTAGTACATAAAGAATTATCTTCGTCCCTGACGGCAAAGTTGTCCTGTGTCTGACCTTTGCCCTTTAAGGTATGTACTTCTTTTCTTTACTTTATGTTAATGATTTTGACTTCTGGTGAACTGATTTGCATTATAGTATAAAAGGATGTTTTAATGTGAATTCTTTCTCCTAATCTGTACTCTAGTATTAACAAGATGTTGAAATTAAACGTGCTTTTTTCTCCGACTTAAAAAAATATTTTAACCATATTGTTCATAGACCATAAGAGCCGTATTAGAGCATTCAGCTTCAAATGTAGAAAATTAACAAAGCGCTCCATTTTCCAACCCTTTAATCTGCCATACCCTTTTTGACCTTACATGTCACATCACATGACATAAAACACTAGGGGGTAAAATCTGGATGACTGCTTGAGAAGGGAAGGGGGCCTGAAAGGACCTTTGTACTCCCTGATAAAATTCGGAGGTCCTGGGGTCCAATACTGTATTTGGGTTATCCTAACCAGCTTTAACGGAATCATAAGTTCATTTGTTTGCGGCATAGTTTCAATAACAGTGATTTTAAATGATGAAGTTGCTAGCACCATGCACAGACTTCCTTAGTCCCCTCTCGCGGCATGCCTGGAATGAAAATAACACACATTGAAACAAAATATTCATCTATTTTAAACATGTTACGCTAATCGTAACGCGACGCTGGAAACAGACCGGACATGTCCTCAGAAGAGACTGACATCATCTCCAGATTAGCCATGCTAAGAGCCCCAGAGAGAACACAAAAGAGAAGCCGATGAATAGAACTTGGCAAAGAACCATAGTAACCAAAATAGCCACTATTAACTAGAGCAGGAGCAAGGTACGAAGGACGTACACAGACCGGATGTGTTATTGCCCATACAAGCTCCACCATGTGTGATGGTCTTTGACTACTTTGCCATATTTTTAGTAAATGATCTGTGAATTAGAATAGGGGAAGGAGGGGGCAAGCCTTGCCAAAGGACAAAACTGCTGTAAAACACGTCAAACGACAAAACATTTTTTGGTGGTTTCGCATGGATACTTAATTTATGGCATTTGGCCAAAGGACAAGAGCCCACAGGCCGCTGGATCAATAACTAACAAACAAACCAACAATCATGGATACTTATTAACAATACAGTGTGCCTTATTCTTGTTCGTCCTTGCCTCCTCAAATATCTAGTCCCTTTACGAACTACTCTGTCTGTCTCATACCTATCTAGTCGTGGTCTCTCGATGTGCGAATTGAAAATCTTCTCCAAATCTCAGGTAAAACAAGTTGCATCCTCTTACGGATAACTTGTTTGTTGAATTTATCTACATTTGTTTTATTGAGTTCTTCTTCTTCTTCTTCGTACGCTGTTTACATCGATATTTACGTTGCACTGCTTTATTTTGTTAAGCCTGTGGCTCAGTGCATCCGATTTCAACAGGCATTTCTGTAGGGTTGCCCTCCTTAGCCTTTGGCTGTCCCCAGCCTAACTGCAAGGCAGCAGTTGTTTTTGGTCAGAGTTGTCTCTCTTAGGAAGTTGTCTTGCAGGACTATCGAGTCTTCCCTACTCGTGCCTATAGGGTTTGGCAATGATATGATGGACTATGTACTAGTTTGTACTATCCCGGAAGAGAGGCAGTCCAGTGTGACTTTGTCCCAGGATCGTCACGTCCTGCCAGAAACGTAGCATATGCATGTGAGTGAGGTATCTCTTTGCTCCATTTATTTTCTTGGCTCATCTGCAGTGATGGTACGCCTAGCATTCCCCGCCACCCGGAAGGTTGTCACAATAGGGCAGGAGGTGCAATGTCCGCTGGACTGCATCTCTTCTGCGTCCATTGGGATGACTGATAGCAGACAAAGGCAAAGAGCGAGGCAGGAGTGCATTTTACCAGGTGCATTTCTGCGGCTCGACCGGGCCGGGCTGAGACGCAAGCCCCAGCCATGTCGTAGCCTCCCATCACAGCGGTGCTGAGATTTAGGGCGGGATTCTGGCTTAGAGGCGTTCGGCCGTAGTCCCTCACATGGTAGCTTATCAGCCAAGCACGTGGACCAAATGTCAGCGACCTGTGATTCCTCTCGAAATAGTGCATTTGACCAGGGGACAAGCCTGGTCATTGCACGGAGATGTTGTTCGCCTGGTGTGCGGATATATCTCATGGTCAAGGGTTGAGTCTTAGGGCACCCCGACCGAGAACTAAGTCTTCTACAAATGGTTTCATACCTCATCGCCGTATGGGGTGAATATCGAGCAGCTTCCCGCCCGCTTTGATCGGCGGACGGCAGAGACCTCATTCTGCGGCTCGACCGGGTGGGGCTGGAGCGGGAGCCCCAGGTCCCCACCATGTCGAAACCTCCCTTTGCAATCGTGCTGAGCTTTTGGGCGGGATTTTGGCTTAGAGGCGTTCGGCCGTAATCCCTCACCTTGTAGCCTCGCGCCGTTGGCTTATCAGCCTAGTACGTGAACCAAATGTCTGCGGCTCCTCTCGAGTTGAGCAGGATTACCGTAGCAACGCCCTGTCATTAGTAGGGTAAAACTGACCTGTCTTCCGAGGGTCTATTTCCAGCACCCGTTCAATATTAGACCGGACGTATCAATAGAGGGCTTTTTAGTTTGTCAATGGCCAACTTTCTGGAACCTGCGATTTCTGCAGGGTTAAGACCAGATTACCATAGCAGACGCTCTTTCATTAGGGGGTTAAGAGACTGACCTGTCTTCCGTGGGTCTAATACCAGCACATGTTCACTGTTAGACCCCACGAAGGTGCTCTCGATTTGACAGTCATTCTGCAGTATTGGCGTGTTAAGTCAATTTAAGCCGCAGGCTCCACTCCTGGTAGTTCTCTTCCGTCAATTCCTTTATCAAACACTGAATGCAGACCAACCGATCCACAGAGGGCATAACCCCAGATTTCCGAGGGTCTTCTTCTTCTTCTTCTTCATCGTACGCAGTCAGACAGTAACCATTATTTTTTCGAAAAAAGTGGCTGTCATCCTGAGGCTGTCGACACTGCCATAGAGCTTGTCTTGTGGTTCCACTGGTGATGGCCACATCTGCTCTCTCTGATCCTCGTATGTCGGGCAGTTCTGCAGCAGATGCTCAGCGGTCATTTTCTCGGTACCATACGGGCATTCGCCGGTACCACCTATATTCAATTTGTTGAATAGGTGGTACCTCAGTCTATTGTGGCCAGTGCGAAGTCTAAAGACAACGACCTGCTCTCTTCTGTTCAACTGGTAATAGGCATCGTTTTTGGTGTAGCTGGTATGTTCAGTTTCCCATTTGGTCATGTATCTGGCTTTAATAAGCCGTTTTGACTCTTCGTACGTCATACTAGTATCTGTTTGTGGTAGTCTTGCACCTTCTTTTGCCAGTCTGTCTGCCTCCTCGTTGCCTTGGATGTTGCAGTGTGATGGGACCCACTGTACCACTACCCTTTTTGGTGCGGACTGCTGGCATAGTTGACAGAGTGCTGCTCTTAAGTCATTAAGCTCAGTGTTTTTCTGGCTTTTTAGCGCTGTGACTACGGCCAGAGCATCTGTAAGCAGGACTATATGGCTTTCATTTTCACTGTGTGTCACCATTTCTTCCACTGCCGCCCTCAGTGCCTCTGCCTCCGCTCTGAAATTGCTTGTGTACTTACCAGTAGCGAATGACAGTGTTATTTTTCTGCCATTTGGTAGGTTCAGGAATGCTCCTGCCCCTCCGTTCTGTGTAGTGTTTGTTACAGAACCGTCGGTGTATGCATGGGTCCAGTCCATGCTTGTGTAGTTTTTCGATATAAAGCTTAGGGTAGTATCTCTCCTTTCTTTTCCAGTTTGGCAGTTTTTGTTTCCAATACCTGGTATATTTTCTACCACCTCTGGAAATTTATTCTGCCTCCAGGTAGGTTTTCGAACAGTAGTGATGGGCTTTGGTGTTGTTAGTGCGTTTATGGGATCTTCGTGCATCTTTGCTTTGGCTATGTCTGCAAAGTTTCTCTGCTTTAGTTTCCCATTTCCCAAATTGTTTAGTCTCTGGTGCATTGGGTGGTCAGTCAGTCTTCGGAGTTTCTCTGACTACAGCTGGGCTCTGCAGTCTCTTCTATCGGTCATGGGTTGCAGCTTTGTAATCTTTTCAAGTTCTACAATTGGCGTTGACTTCATGCCTCCTGTTATAACTCTCATGGCTTGGTTTTGAAGTTTGTTAACTTTATCGAAGTTCGCCTTTGCTGCTGTTGTCCATGCCGCAATGCCATACTCGAGAACTGGTCTCACTCTTCCAGTGTACAGGTTCTTTAGTATACTTTCGTCTGCTCCCCAGCTTGTGCCAGCAAGTTTCCTCATACTTGCCATTCTTTCTCTGGCTCTCATTCGGTTTCTCTCGATCTGACTTTTCCGTGTCATGCGCCGATCAAATGTGACTCCCAGATAGTTTGGGTTGTCGTTTGGCTGCAGGAATTTGCCATTTAGACTTAATTTGGTGTTTTGGGGTTTGATTGAAAGCGAGAATATTGTACATGTGGTTTTCTCCTCGTTTATTTTTACCAGCCATGAGTTCGCCCACTCTTCCAGCGATGTTAGGGCCTGCTGCATCCGGTTTCTTGCTATGGTGAGATTCTTTTCAGAGGTCCACATAGCCAGATCGTCTGCAAACATTGAGCTATGGACACTTCTTGGTATATTCTCTGTAATGTCGTTTATATACACCAGGAAGAGTGTGGGTGACAGTACTCCCCCTTGGGGTACTCCCTGCTCGAGTGTCACCTTTTTGCTCATCTGCCCTTGTACTTGGACTCTGGCCGTTCTTTGTTTGAGGTAGTGGTTGATCCACTTGTACATTCTCCCACAAACTTCACTTCTCCTTAGCTTGACTCTAAGTTCGTCTTTCCAGACTTTGTCAGATGCCTTTTCCAGGTCCACCCAAACCGCTACTGTGTGTTTCTGTGCCTGGTAGGCATCTTCTATTTCCATGGCTATGAGGATGACCTGGTCCTCAGTGGATCTGTGCTGTCTAAAGCCGGCTTGCTGTGGAATTAGTATTCGTTTTTCTTCCAGATGCCACATCAGTCTGGTGTTTATCATACGTTCCATCAGTTTGCCGACATAGCTCAGTAGGCTGATAGGCCTGTATCCATTTGGATCTGTTTTGTCCTTTCCTTTCTTTGGTACTGGTACCAGTACTGCGTCTTTCCATGCCTGGGGTACAATACCCCTTTTCCAGCTTTGGTTCAGGACCGATAGCAGTTTCCTCTTCGCTGTTTGGCCCAGCCCCATCAGCATTTCGTTTGTTATCCCGTCTTTTCCGGGAGATTTCCTTGTCTTTAATGTTCTCATGGCCTCTTCCATTTCACTCATTGTTAATTTAGCCATCATATGCTCTTCTGGTGCCGTATTGATGTTGTCGTGCCCCTTTTGCTCTTCACTAATATCTGTATGCCTATCTGCAGGGACCTCGATGTGGTTTGCTTTGGCATAGTATTCTACAAAAGCGTTTGCGGCTTTTTTTCCAGTGAGCAAGTTTTCGCCCTGCTTGATGGTAATTTGTTTGTTTGAAGGGGTTTCGTCATTCATGGCTCTGACTAGCTTCCATAGCTTGTTCTTTCTTTGTCTAGGTTGAGGCTTTCAGTTTTTGTTTTTCCAGCTCTCTTTTGCTGTTTGGTTTAGAGTTTTATTGAGTTCAACTACACTTGTTCGTTGAGTTTATCTACACTTGTTTGTTGAGTTTATCTACACGTGTTTGTTGAGTTTATCTGCACATGTTTGTATAGCTTATCTACACTTGTTTGTAAAGCTTATCTACACTTGTTTGTTGCGCTTTTCTACACTTGTTTATTGAGTTTATCTACACTTGTTTGTTGAGTTTATCTACATTTGTTTGTTAAGTTTATCTACACTTGTTTGTTGGGCGAGCTTATCCACACCGGTGTATTGAGCGACCTTATCTACGTTCTTTTGTTTAGCAAGCTTATCTACACTGGCTTGTTGAGCTTATGTACACTTGTTTGTTGAGTATATCTACACTTGTTAGATCAACGAGCTTATCTACATTTGTTTGTTTAGCGAGCTTATCTACACTGGCTTGTTGAGATTATATACACTTGTTTGTTCAGCGAGCTTATCTACACTTGTTTGTTCAGCGAGCGTATCTACGCTTGTTTGTTCAGCGAGCTTATCTGCACTTGTTTGTTGAGTTTATCTACACTTGTTCTTTGAGTTTTTCTAAGCTTGTTTGTTGAGGCTTGTGTGTTTAGTACTGGTAGACGATGACGTCTGAGAAAATTATGGGAAAACAACATCCATGAATGGACTAACCTGCTACTCGAGGAGGCATATAAAGCAATCGCAGACAGAGAGAATTGGGCTGGTGTCAGCAGTGGTTCCCCAACGACCTCAAAAGGTCACGGGATGAACTGACCTGAGATGATTCGGGAAGAATGATAGTACTGGCAGATTAAAGACGCTTGTCCATGCAGTCGTCGCTCATTGTATAGGCTAGCCTTATTATACCTCCGAAATGACCTACACATTACCGTGATCAGATGACCGACATCCAAAGAGTTGGCCAGCCGCTTCTCTTGCACATAGAATAACAACATACACATATCACGAGCATGGACACATGGTATTATCCGAAAACCGGGCAACAAATAACCTGAACGTGGCATGTTTTCATAGTAACACATTTTTATCGAAGTTATTTTTAGAAGCCCACTCGTATTTGCCACTTTTAGGCCATCCATAAAAAACGTCCACACAATTCCGAAGAGGCACTACAGAACAGATATTTAATTTAAGGCTGCTCAGCGAGAAATATCTAGAACAGTAGCAAAAACTGGATCAGGTGTTTGTTATTTCAAGAAAGCGTCTGATAAGGTATGTCATAACCCGATATGGGCAACCATGAGGATGTATACAAATCAACAGAAATATTATAAAGGTCCTTGAACACCTGTATGGCAAGGCGTCCA
The DNA here is from genome assembly GCA_036924085.1 of Ariolimax columbianus. Classification (NCBI taxonomy): domain Eukaryota; kingdom Metazoa; phylum Mollusca; class Gastropoda; order Stylommatophora; family Arionidae; genus Ariolimax; species Ariolimax columbianus. The sequence goes on from JAVGWX010000002.1 coordinate 127,137,845, forward strand.
GTGCAGTTCTTGTTTCGCACATCAGTTGATGTGAGACAGGGGTGTACACTCTCTCCAACACTTTTCAATATATTCCTTGAAGTAATTATGAGGGAAGCACTTGGAGGTCACGTTGGTACTGTCAAGGTAGGGGACCGAACGATTACCAACCTTCGTTTTGCAGATGACACCGACGAGTTGGCGGGCACAGAAGCAGAACTCCAGGAATGGGTCAGAAGGCTCGATGAAAGAGCTCTTGACTGTGGTATGGAGATAAACGCTGGAAAGACAAAATTAATGACCAACTACGCCGAGGTCTTCAAAAGAAGGATAAAAGCTAATGGTCAGGAACTCGGAGGGGTTAACCGTTTTAAATTTCTGGGTTCGATTGTCAGTGATGAAGGATCAAAATGTGAGGTGGTGGCCAGAATAGCAAAGACAATAGCGGTGCTTTCACGGCTTAACAAAATCTAGCAAGATAAACGGTTAGCAATATGCACGAAAATAAGATTAAAGCGTACATCGGTCCAGTCAATATCCCTCTATGCATGTGAGACATGGACGGTTACAGCTGACCCTCAACGAAGGACATAGGTCTTGGAGATGAGATGTTTCCGAAGACTTCTAAATGTCACGTAAAAAGATCGAGTTGCAAATGAGGAAATACGATAAAGAATTACAACAGAATTAGGGCCTTTTGAAAACCTCTTGGGAACTATCAAAAGAAGGAAACTTGTTAGTACGGTCACATATCGAGATAAAAATGGTCTTGAAAATACGATCCTGCACGGAAAAGTGCAATGCAGATGACAAAGGGGCCGTCCGAAAAATGGGTGGGAGGACAAAATAAAAGAATGGACTAATCTCCGACCAGAGGAAGCACAGACAGCGACCGCTGACAGAGTGGGATGGCATAGGGTTGTGAAGATGTCTTCATGTGTGTCCCAACGACCTCACCGGTTACGTAATGACTTGACCTGACTGAAGTTAAGTGGTCAACGCCCACTATTCTCAAAGAGAAGCTGCACAACGGTATCCAGACCCTGGTAAAGACAGTAGCATGTATTGAAGATTCCAGCCCCAGTCTCAATGAGCAATGATCGCCGAAGAAGCGGAAGAAGCAGAAAAAGAAAAAAAAGAAGAAGAAAAAGAAGAAGAAGAAAAAGAAGAAGATGAAAAGAAGAAGGAAGAAGAAGAAAAGGAAAAAAAAAAAGAAGAAGAAGAAAAAGAAGAAGAAGAAGAAGAAAAAAAGGAAAAAAAAAGAAAAAGAAGAAGAAGAAAAAGAAGAAGAAGAAGAAGAAGAAAAAGAAAAAGAAGAAGAAAAAGAAGAAGAAGAAGAAGAAAAGGAAAAAAAAGAAAAATAAGAAGAAGAAAAAGAAGAAGAAGAAGAAAAAGAAGAAGAAGAAGAAAAAGAAGAAGAAGAAGACGAAGAAGAAGACGAAAAGGAAAAAAAGAAAAATAAGAAGAAGAAGAAACATACAAGCTGAAATGTTATGATCATCTACCTGTACTTAAGACTTTGGTTTTCAACAATGCGAGTACGCGCTGCAGTAATAGTTTCGGGGGTAGCTCGTTAAATGATAGTCTAGCGTCTGATATAGCCTCTCCTTTCCAGGTGTAGATATCGACGCTGGATTCACTGTTCGGCTTGCCGTTCAGGAGTTTCCATGCCAATGGCCTCTCCTACATTATTGTGTTTCCAGCAGCACCTTCATGAGGGGGCCCCTGTTTCTTACAGAGCCTGCTGTGGGGCGCGACCGAGTATCCGGCGGTAAAACTGGGCTGCCAGGTTGGGCTGATTAGCCTTGGTTGGCAGCAGATCTAAACGAATGTAAACTCTGACTCTGAGCCCGGATAGACGAAACTCGTTAGCCTGTTCAGGCAGTTCGCCTAGGAGAGGAGGAACTTTGATTTTAAACCCACAAGTCCCAGGGAGTGCTGGCTAGTCCTGGGACTATGAGAGTATCATTGGATGTCTCGAGTAACTATCATCTGCGGGCAACGACTCCACTGTCTTCTGGAAACCTCGGGAGAGGGTAGGACTATGAGAGTAAACCCAGACAGAAAATCCGGAGTGGTAGCATCTAAGGCGAATGGTTTCAAAATTGTGCAAACTCATTTCGGCAGCTCCTGCAGCTGAGCTGGTGCCAAATTGTCATGCTTTGTATTCATTTGGATTACACCAGCGAGGCCGAGAGGGGGATTCTGCAGTTTGGACAGCCCAGGGTCTCTATATTCAGCGCCCAGGCTTGCACCCTGAGAGGCTACTCACAGGGTGCCAGGTGCATGGTCTGCAAAGACTGAGGCGCCTATGAATGAATAGTTTCACAAGAAATGGAATCACAGTAGTTTTGATGGTTTTCCCTCGGAGAGTTAATACTAATAATAATAATAAATTTGTTTGTTCCTGACAACAGGAGCATAGAAGTTGAATGAGTTTCGTATTAGGGGCTTCATTTTATAAAGTTTGAAACATCCTACAAAAGTAAGAAATTCTTAAGGTTTGTTTTCATTCAGCTGCACAGTTAGACGTTTTCAAAGTTAAGAGGGTAAGCTACTCTTGATAGATGTGTGCGTCAGTGAGAGTTGCTATGTGAATGTCCACTTTCAACTTAAATACCACTTCCACCCTTGTTAACATTTAAATAAAACTCCATCCCCTCTCCCCTGTGGACGTCTTTAACTGATAACCTCTTACTGATCACGCGAACGTAAAGTAAACTGTTGATACAAAAGTTAAGTTTCAATGCATGGGTGTACCCTAGGCCTGAAACTATTTCACGGCGCCTTCCTTGAATGACATGCCGAGGAAGGCTAGTCTATATTCTCGTGTCTGACGAGTCTTAAGCTGAACGGAAGTTAACTCTTAAACCAGTTATGTAATTGACAGTTCAAGGACTTGAGCCTGTAACTTGAGTCCCGTGACACAAGCTGGTGCAGATGAGTTGTAGTTGGTCAAGATGTAAAGTTGTAGTTTGTTTAGAAAACTGGGACTGTGCGTCAAGTTACATTTAAAGTTGTTTATGTCTGGAGATGTCATCATTAGCTACAGGTGGTCGGTCTGTAGTGACGTAATATTGTTTATTGTGTTGACAATGTGCGGTTTTAAAGAAATGTTTTTGTTTTGAAATTGTTACAAGATTATTTGTTTTAGAAAGTGTTCTGACTAACTTTAAAAAATAATAATATAATACGTGTCCTAATTTCTTCATAATATTGTAATAATATGTTGTTTAAAGTGTGATTTAGCTGTGCTTGTTGTCAACGACATGGTACTACACATTGTTTCAAAGTGGTCTAACAAATTGTATTTTGTAAGGTGTTTGATATTATTGTTGCTTTCAATATTTCATATTAATTTTCAGTGAGTTTAAAATGTTTTTATTTTGTGTTGAGTGTGTTATATTAATGTATTCCCTCTTCAACGTGTTTTCACTTCATTATTTTTCTTTAATTTTGTTTAACTTATTATATTTAACGAGTTTTAACGTATGTCGTTTTTAACTTGTATTTTAAGCTACATTTTTGCATTCACATTTTTTAAATATCGATATGCTATTCTCTAAGTAGCTTGTTAACTTATTTTTGTCTTCCAAGTGCTTTTTTCGTAATTATGTCTTCAAGTCGTGTGATATTAATTTCGTTTTCAGATCGTTTTAACTCAATTGTATCTTCAAATCTAGAAGGCTACTCCACACTTAGCAGATTTTTAATTGGTGTGAACGGCAAGGTAACCAATCTGATGATTTGAATCTGCTCCACTCTACCGGCTAGACCTCAATGTTAGTCGTCTCTAAGAGCAAGCTCTAGATGTAGCAGCGGTCATTTGTCTTCGTCTACCAGATCCTCCAGCACACCACGCTTGAATATCCACACACATACACACACACGCACATACACACAGACATACATATTCTTAATATAAAAAACGATACTACATTATCTGTAGCACATACTACAAATAGCACGAGTATTTAAAACAATAACTGCGGCAACTTTCCCAGTGCTACGTCCTTCGGAAAAATATATGTCGCTGAAGAATAGTCGACGCTAGTCGGCAGTCGCTGTACGGTGTTCAAGTCAGGTTTTTATACGCAATATCTCTTCTGGCCCCGAACCGGAAATAAAATCAAACACATGCCGTGCCGAGGTTCGAATACTTCCATACACTATGAGACGTGTCTTAACCTCTCGACAACCGTTTCTCCATAATCGACTAGAACTGTTTGGTGGCAAGGGAACCAGTGACAATCCACTACATTTTGAACACAATAAATGTTGTTATTTGAAATATAGTTTTTATGGAATGATGCCTCAGACAGACCATCGCGTTTATGGATAAATTAGATGTGTGGTGTTTTAGAGATAAACTGAATTGTGACAAGACAAGACTCAGCCAGACCATCAATTTGATGAAACAAATGTGGTGTTTTAGAGATAAACTGTATGGGACCAACGCAGCGGCTTCGAAAAGAAAACTAAATACCAGAGCTGCTAGATTTATTTCCTCCTGCTTTGGCCTCAGGATTACAATTACATAATAAAAGAAAAGGACATTCATCAATACATTTCGGCATCCACCGACCACTTCCTCACCACAAACCCAAATCTAATTCAATCCCTCAATTGTATCTTGGCGCAGAGAACCTGCCGGCACCGATTATCCTGTGCTTGTAACAAGTATTTCTATTTTCTCCAGATACCAGAATGAAAAAAACCAACAACTTGCTACAGCATTTCATCGCCTTGACCCATGCCTTTGTCAAGCAATATTCCATTGCAATTCAAAACCTGTTAGCATCTTCGGGCTTCGTGCGTGAACAAGTTGAATCAGCCTGGAATACGCTGACCTCAATCATACATGAAGTCCTCAAGGAGGTCCTGTGCCTCAGAAAACCATGCCTCACGGCGACCACATAATCTGTCATGACATTCAGGAGATTAACGATGCAGCAGAACGCAGACGTCCCCAGAACATGTTCCTCGCTGCCGCTAAAAGGGATCGGGAGCAGGACTACAGTACAGCAGTACAATAGCAAATGGCAGAGAGTAAGGAATGAAACACAACTACATGCAACAGCTTATCTTGTAAACTCAAATTCTAAGGGCCGATATCGTATGCCAATTCAACTGCATTCCCCAACAGATGCATATATCCGAAGGCACCCAATGCTACGCAATAGAAGAGAGGGTCAGCTGGTAGACTGAGCACCACATAGACGCAGTATACCGTCAAGCAACTGCTCCATCCCAAGAGTCAATGATCGATTCCGTATCACAAACCCCTGTTAACGACTACGATTCCGACAGCCATACCTTTGTAGAAGTCAGTATCGCCATACAGAACTTTAAAGATGGCATAGCCGTAGAACATAATGGCATTACTCCGGAGTTGCTGAAATGCGCACTCGACCATACAAACGTCACCCTGCACCAACTGTTTGCAACAGTTTGATTCACCAGAGAAGTTTATGTAGCATCATCTCCCTATACAAAGGAAAAGGACCCTGGTCTGAATGTGGCAGCTACGTGCCAATCACGCGACTGTCTGTCCACGTGAAAGACTTTGCCCACATACCTCTTTCACTAATCCAACCTTTGCTGAAAATAAATGAGCGTCCCCAAAGTGTAGCTTCACTGCCTTCTGTTCCACCATTGATGCTATTTTTGCTCTTCGTCTGCTCATGAAGATACACCAGGAACGCAGCCGTCTCCTTCACATCGCCTACATCGACGTCAAGGTGGCCTTGCAGAATGTCCTAAAGCAAGCGGGAGTTCCCAGAACACTTCAACGGCTAATTGAGCAGCTACACTGAAACAATAGAGCAAGACTCCGCCTTGGTCACAATTATTCACTGGTTTTCGACATTATCCTTTCAGCCAGAGATGACCGGTCTTGTTCTGTTGCGACATAGACTGGATCATCGGTCAATTGGAGACGCACAACTCAGGAATCGCTATTGGAAACCTACCCGAGAATGGCCTCGACAACGCAAATGACGTGGTCCTTCCAGGCCCTCTTCCCCCCACCCCCCACCCCCGGGCACTGATATAAATCACGTGAGCTCCTAGAAGATTAGGCCTTCACATCGCGTAAGCCAAAACCAAGATACAAAACCATGGCTGCACAATGATATAAATTATTCTTGATGGCAATTATATCAAATACACTGAGGATTTCATTTACATGAGCAGCCCCAAAAAAATGTAGACGCACGAAGCCATTCAGACATCATTCAATGGGTCGGCTTCTGTGAATATCGTGCACAGAGTCAAGAAACAGTAAAGGCTGTCACTAAAGATCAAGTTACGGATTTACATAACCTTTGCCGTCCCCATCCTGTTGTGCTGTTCGGATAATCTGCAGAACGAGCAGAAGCACAATGAAGCCTTCCCCCAGAAGCGCAGCATTATTTGTTATCCACTAGTATGACTGGGTCACAAACTACGAAGTCATTGGACGGACAAGCCTCGAAAGCACAGGAACAATGCTAATCCGTCGCCATTTGACACTGTTTTGGCACCTTTCCACCAGTACGTAAGGGAAGCCCTGGACATCAAGGATTAAAAACAGCCCTCTCCGTCATGGTCTGGTCTCGCTGTCGTTAACTTACCACCTGGCTAAGTCAAACCAGAATGGCATCATCCTCACTACATTCAATCTGGGACTCGACCTCTCATAATGTCTATGGACGGTTTACGTGTCAACACCTTATTCACTAAGCAAGCTACCTACATGCATGTATGGCAAACAGAGAAGCCTGATACAGAACGACAAGTTTATGAGAAAGAAATATGTAGTTTTTTCAGAGAGACTGTGAAGAGTAGCACACACCACATATACTCAGTAACGTATGTTAATGCCCTTTCGCTCGCATATTAAAGCGGTGAACTACGTATAGGCAACAATAAATCCGGGCACAAACATACACCCACTTACTTTTAGAAAATAACTCTTGGAGCGTACATAAATGACATGCCCTTGTATTGTAAACAACGGAAAGACGCAATTTGAGGCTCAGTTCATGAGACTGAGAGGTGGGCGGCATGCCATGAGAAAGAGGACAATAGTGTGCTAAGATGATGGGAAGAAAGACACAACGCCAAAACAGAGGACACTGTGCATTAATAAAAACAGTACACAGAAATTCCCAAGGGGCACGGCTTGATAACTTAGGGAAGGCTTCACTTGTTTTTCTATACTGGGTGACATTGAAACCTCTAATGTACAGTATGTGGCATATGTAAGGGCCTTTATTTCTGAACTGTGAAAACCCTCCCGGCAGACCTCATCAATAGGAGTAATAATAACAGTTTGTATCTTAAATTAAGAATTTTCTTTTGTTGATGAGCGGTTATTGTTATTATTCCAGCGTCACACAGTGACCGGCGAGTGATGACGTATGGGCAATTTTAACAATTATTGTTTGGATGAAGGTATTGTTTTATTGCATAGATATTGTAATACGATACTGAGATTGCAGATTATTCTTTGATATGTCGCTTTTATTTAATTCCTTGCTGCCGATCGGCGACTGGTTGTTCGCGTGCTGACATTGATATAGCTCCATTAGTCATCGTGAAAAACAAGACCATCGCAAAGACATGATACTTTTCTCTGACAGATTCCCTGTAGGTCGTAGTAAAGCTTGTAGTCTAGTAGACAGTGAGCTGGCTTACTAGACTGACATTACAGCGTGCCAGGGTTCGAGTTCACGGATAGGACGACAACAAATCCGGACTATGGTTCTTACCTGGTACGACCGCTCCTCCGGTAGACCCAGATGTAAATGGGTACCTGACGTATGAGTTGGTGAAGGTAGAAACCACGAAAAAGATAACTGGCCACCCTACCTCACATAGGCTGCGGCGTAGCACATGAAGAGTTATATTTATCTCCGACAGCAATTGTTGCCATGAGACTGACCTTTCCCTTTATAGATCATAACATCTCTCTCAAACCATAAAAAAACAACGAATTATACAGCCTGTCAGAGGTACTCATCAACAACAGGATGAAAATACAGAAGGCCCCAGCTCACTGCAAGATGCATGGAAATATAAAGACGGATTGATTAGCCAAACAGAGAGGAAGCTATTCCCAAACTGATAGCAGGATCTAGTATCAAACACATTAAGACAATCATAAAAATGAATTGCAAAGACAAACGACTCAAAGTAAACCAGGTGTCAAATATAGCAGAAGCCTACTACTCCATGTGTGAAGAGTTTCAGTTATAATATTCAGGCTGAGAAGAGTTTCAGTTATTATATTCAGGCTGAGAAGAGTTTCAGTTATAATACTCAGGCTGACAAGAGTTTCAGTTATAATATTCAGGCTAAGAAGAGTTTCAGTTATAATATCCAGGCTGAGAAGAGGTCACTGCAAACTTACACATCTTTTATTTAACAAATATGAAATTTTGCATCAGGCACGGGCTCATGTGGGGCGAACAGACAGGCAATAGAACATGATGTCCAGATGTTCTTCTCCACGAGAGGAGAAAGGTGACAACATGCCCTTCCCGACCAAAGTAAAAGATAATTTTATGGCTACGTGAGGTCTGACACGGACTATCACATTTATGAGGAAAATGGATGATTTTTTTTTAAAATTTTTTTTTCTTTTTTTTTTTGCTATTGGCTTATTTCTCTATTCTGCAAAGCGGTGTGCGATGCACCGTGGTTTTTATTTTGCGCCTGTCGGCCCAGTGCATCCGACTTCAGCATTCATGTTGTGTATGGGTCTGCTTCGTCCTGCATTTTCTAAGGGTTTGCTTCCCCGGGGTAACGGCCGGTTCTGTAATGGGGATCGAACCCAGCACCTTTGGGTTGTGAGCCGTGTCACTTAACCACTAGGCCACGCCAAGTGATTATGTGAGAAAATGGAAAATAGATCATAGAGCAGACGCCATTACCCCTTGACACACACACCCCCATGTATGCTCAGTCCCTTTCAATGCTGATAGTGTCGACATAAGAGCACGAAATCCGTAGCTCGAAAATTGTCAACCAACATCGTGAGATATACATTTAGAGCTGGGTGGACTGTCAGAAACGAATTATTTGAGAACAATTGACGAAGAAGATTACGAAAGCTCTACAGACACATCGTCGTCTACAACATCTTGGAGGACACAAACACATTTTAAACAAGCAGATGATCAGAAAAAAAAGAAGACAGTGAATGTATACCTACCTGCATCACAACTTGTTTCTACGCACCGGTTAACATGCCATGTAGGCTACACCCGAGACAGCACAAGAATAGCCGAACATGCACACAATTGAAGAGCTGTGTGGTCTGAATTCGGTTGTCAGAAACAACGGACGAATAAACTGCCTGGCATCCTTTCAGAAGAAAAAAAAATTGCATTCATACAAGGTAGGTACCCTGGGTCTGATAGAGTCCTGGGATCACTTACTGTTAGGATTCCACAGTCCCTTACTGATAGGATCCCATAGTCCCATACTGATAGGATACCATAGTCCCATACTGAATGAATCTCATAGTCCCATACTGATATGATCCCTTAGACCCTTACTGATAGGATCCCATAGTCCCATACTGATAGGATCCCATAGTCCCATACTGAATGAATCCCATAGTCCCATACTGATAGGATCCCATAGTCCCATACTGATAGGATCCCATAGTTCGTTACTGATAGGATCCCATAGTCCCTTACTGATAGGATCCCATAGTCCCATACTGATAGGATCCCATAGTCTCTTACTGATAGGATCCCATAGTCCCATACTGATAGGATCCCATAGCCCCTTACTGATAGGATCCCATAGTACCTTACTGATAGGATCCCATAGTACCTTACTGATAGGATCCCATAGTCCCATACTGATAGGATCCCATAGTCTCTTACTGATAGGATCCCATAGTACCTTACTGATAGGATCCCATAGTACCTTACTGATAGGATCCAGGTGTCCCTTACTGATAGGATCCACGGGTCCCTTATTGATAGGATCCAGGGTGATTGGCTCTTTTGCCTAGCGACTGCAATCAGATGCGAAGTAAAATATGTGTACGTGATCAGAGGTGAGAAAAGTTGGGACAGGAAACAAAGGGAAATAATCTAATTATAAGAAAAAGATGCATCTACCCACGTCAAAATTGTGTTGTGCAACACACGTCTATAAGGCGATGAGTAATGCATGCATCTCCGTATCTATATAGATGAAGTAGGAGGTAAAATTGCAGATCTGAAATTGAGAATACAAAAGGCGTGAGATGCTTCCATCCTGCTGGGGAACTTATGGAAATCTGAACAAATTAAGTTCCCTACAAAAATGCAAATCTTGAAAAAAATGTAAAGTCTACTCAATTGTGAGGCTATGTAACGTGGGTAACAACGAAAATTACCAGAAAGGTTCAGGGTTTTATCAGTGGGTGACTGTGTCGAAATGAGAAATAGAATTGTATGATAAAGTCCTTAATGTGAAACTATGGGAATGGGCCGGAGAGATACCAGCCGCACTTGACGCGAAGAGAAGGCGGCTGCTCTGGATGGCGCATACATAAAGAAACTGGCTCATTGCATTATAAAACAGTCTTTGTTCTTGAATTCCCAGGGCAAGAGTCGTAGAGGTAGAACAAAACACGCAGGGAAAAGAGAAGCTGCAATAAACATAAAGGAAACAGAGAAGACATGGATTGAGTTAGATAGGAGGGCAGAGACGAAGAAGGATTAGAGTGTTTGTTGAAGAGCTGTGCATCGCTTGGAGCTGAAACGTTGTGATTGATTGATTGGTTGATTGATTTACTGGTTGATTGGTTGGTTTATTGATTGGTTGATTGATTGATTATTTGATTGACTAACAGACTTCGCACTGCAGTTTACGATCTATATGTTTGTGTTGGACTTAATTTCGTGTAATCTAAATTAGTTCCCCCAGTACAATGAAAGCTCACGTATACTTCTATAGGGGCCTGAGTTTCACGGCAATTTCTGTAGTGCAACTTCCTTAACCTTTCATCCATAATACTAATACTCTAATAAAATAGTTTTTTTTTGTTTATGCTGCTTTCGTTTGTTCTGTCATCGATAAAAAAAACAACACTTGTTTAAGTGGAATCGTCGGTACACGCGTGACTTTCCCGTTGTAAATCAGAATTTGAACCTTGCTTCTATCTCAGACGTTACTATATATATATTTCGGGGATCTCAAACTCACGGTTCGTGTAGTTGTTATCTGCTAGCCATGTAGAAGTGTGTATTTCATTATGTCATAAGAGATGATGAAGATTAGACAATAATATAGAGCATTATTTATCATAAAATGGAAGTATTGTCTACCTAAAGTGAAAGCATCGATTAAATATGAGTTTACGGTACAAGAGATGCTAAAATAAGTGAAAACCCTCATAGCAGAAAGTGTGAAATGGATACAAGAGTTATGGTTCAGGACTGCACAACAGTCGGACCGGAAATGGCTTCCATCAAGAATAAAGTCATTACTTAGAAGATCAAAGATTGGGCTCAGAAATGACTACTTAACATCAATTAGAAGAGAACATAATGTTTGCATTTTGAAATAATGCAAACAAATACACTGAAACTAAATAGATACGAATTACGGGAAGAAAAGAACCCTGCATATCTAGGAATAACACTGGCAAGCAGATAGCATGAAAATACCACATTGGTAATGTCAACCAAAATCTAAACAGCAATGACTAATTTAAAAAAAATTGTGGGAACTACGTGGACTGCACACCATCAAATGTCGAAATTGCTGTAAATAGGAAATGTTAGTCTAGCTTTAGAACTAGGATGGCCAGCCTGGGTGATAGCTTGAAGACCCAGTTTTGAAGAAATCCAAAGGCCAAAATTCAAAATCAGGCAGAAATACTTACTACTCCTCGAAAAATGATGTGGACAATAAGAGAGAGAAAAGAATATTTTCTTCACAAAAGGACAAATTTGAAACATATTTTCAGGTTGAGTTTCAAAAGTTCATTTGTCTCCAAACAATAGCTGATGCTGAAAAAAATCATTTGACAAGCAATGGTTGCAGTCTATTAATAGTGCCGTCAATTTGGAGGCGGGATTCGGTCTAGGTCAGTTATAGGTCCCTAACCCTGATGCAGGCAGCCGGCAATGAGTTGATAAATGGCGTTAGTTCATTCCCGGCTGCGTATTCTGCCCTGTAAAAATAAAATGTTTCATGGAGTCTAACAAAAGTTTCTGCAGGAAAGGCTCAATATGTGGGCTGTCGACGTCACTGACATGGAACATTGTGAGATATACCACTTGACAGGAGTCAACATTTGTCTGTACCTTGAAGACTGCTTGAAGTCTTTGCTGGATCAGCAATCACTGATGGATGCTTGTTTTATTCTTGATCCTCATATATGTGATCAATGCAAAGAGATTACAAAGTTCTGCGAGTGAGAAACCAATTTATATGCACATATCCTGCAGCTGTTTCTAGCTTTGCAAGACAAAAACGGTTGCTTGCGGCAGTGAGCTCTTCAATTGCTTCTCTTGTGAACAGAGAAAGAAAACAAAAATTTGCTGAGAATCATCATATCTAGAATCACACTAGATATCCTATTTGGTGGAAGGACAAAGCGAAAAGTCATCATGTCTAGAATCCAACTAGATATCCTATTTGGTGGAAGGACAAAAGCGAAAAGTATTCTCAGCTTAGCCAGCATCCACTCCCTTCCATAAATGTTGACCTTTGCCCTAGGAAATCAAAGTCATTGAAAAGAACCGAAAAGGTAAACGCCAAAATGAATAGATACCACAGATATTAGAAAGATAGATAAGGAAAGGCACCTAGGGGTTATAATAGATCATACAGGAAAGGTGAGTGAGCAAGTTAAGGTAGCAGTGAAAAAGGCAAATGCAATGTTAGGTATGATAAAAAGAAATATTAAACATAGGAGCAAGGAAGTGATCGTCAAACTGTATAAAGCTTTAGTAAGACCTAGATTGGAGTACTGTGTACAGGTGTGGAGTCCTTATCATAGAGGGGACATAAACATGCTAGAAAGAATATAAAAAAGAGCGACAAAGATGATAGTTGGATTCCAGAATTACAGTTATGAGGAACGACTCAGAAAAACGGGCCTACAGTGTCTCGAAGAGAGAAGAATTCGTGGTGACTTAATACAGGTTTATAAGATGATCAGAGGAATCGATAAATTAGACTATAACAAGTTTTTTAAAATACAGCCACCTACAATAACACGAGGGCATAGCTACAAGCTGATTAAAGAGAGGTCCAGGTTAGATATTAGGAAATATTTTTTTAGTCAGAGAGTGGTGTCTGCTTGGAATGCATTGCCGGGGGAGGTGGTGGAGGCAGGGACAGTTAATGCGTTTAAGAATAAACTGGATGCGCATGGATTTTAGAGCAAGGTGATGTATGTGTAACTGGTTGTATACAGACTCTGCAGGGTCTTCTAAACCAGTATAAAGACGTTAAGTTAAGTTAAGTTAAGTTAAGATCCAGACCAGTGCTTGACAATGCAGAACTGACAGTGATTACCTGGTAATTTAAGTTGAACTAGTGCTAGTTTATGGACACATCCCCTTCTTCGACGGTTGCCAGAATCATCATCACAACACTATCTGCAATAAGAATCGTAAAATATCCTGGCCCTTGCCCGATTGATCATAATAAATCAACGAACAGATACGCTGTGATGGTTGTTCTGTTGTTAATCTTTGTTTACGATCAATAGAAGCAATTGTTTGGTCGCAAAAAGTTTGATGAAAAATTTCTTTAAATCGAAATTTGTTGTCAGAATAATTGTCAGAGAGAAGCAAAACACGCTGCAAAATTGAAGGTATCATCAAACTAGACACAGCTACCTGGGATAAAGCTTTAGAGGCTGCATTTGGCTAGAGCTCTACTTTTTGTGAAGCGGAGAAACCAGTTCACTTTCCCGCTGTTATCATTTTCTTAACAGTAAATAAGATTCTCAATTACAGCAGGCTGAAGTGGGACGTACTCCATATAATGTATCATTATCTAGTAAGATCTTAAAGTTAATGGTAGACACAGTTTTCAAAGCCGTGTCTGTAATACATGTGAAATGATTGACGGCGATCAAGATGCTGAACAGCGCATGAGCTGCAGTGGTCAGCGACCCATAGCTGACTGCTAGCGTCAGGGCCAGCGAACCAGAGCTGCCAAGACCCTTCTACACCTCCACGCAGTGATCCTGGATAACAGGCTGCAGCAGAGCAGACTGGCTGAGAAGGGAACGAAGAGGGAATGCTAACACGGTACTAAAAAAAATGCTTGCTGAAGTCGGATGAACGAACGAAGCCAAGCCAAGCCAAATGTTTGACGTATCTTATATAATCCCAGGTCATGTTGCGAGGAATATAAATACAAATTTATTGTAGATTCTTCTTCTATTGTTTGTTTTTCTTTTGAAATTGGAAGGGCCGTGTAATGAAACTAAGTCTGACTTTTTTTTTCTTTCTATTTATCGAACCTATTACAGGGGGCACAACCAAATCAATTATTACTGCAGAATAAATTTCAAATAAAAATTGAAGGTTATTCCCCATACAAAAAAAAAAGTAGCGTGATAGTTTTTAGTTGTCTTCCCTCTTACCTAAGGTATGCGCTATGAACCTGCACTACTATCACAAGAACGTACATATTGCTATCTGTGCACTGAAGACGTAAGCTATTTATTTTCCATCGGATCTCATTTTTAATGATCGTTTTTGTACTGAACACATTACAAATGAAGAGAGACAGATATCAACTCAGCTTTTCTACATATTCGCATTTTGTAAGTAAATGTTTTAAATAAATGTTCAGCACATAATTTTGTATTTGCCATTTTCTTGCATATGGCTTTGATTGACATAGTTAGACTGCTATCTGATAAATAAACAGATTGTAAATTAGCAATATTAGAAGCATGGATTCCTCTGAATATTGTGTTTGAAATCAATATTTGTTTGAGAATTGGATTCCAATTTATTGGTGGACTGAAAATCTATTTTGTTAAATATTTTAAAATGCTGTCAGGTACATTTTAAATGTAGCTTGAATAAATATTTAATACAAATTTGTGATTGCACATTGTATCTTTGTTATTTTTATTCTGAGATGAGAAAAAAAATGTGTGGTATTACTTTCTAAACAACATTCATTCTTTAACTTTTGACTAAGGGCAGACAAGGAAGCAGTAGTGTAATGCAGTCCCTCACAGTTGAAAGCCTAATACAATCATGTCTCTTACACTTGATCCTCTGCTGCAGTTACAGACTAAAGGACTATTTTTAACTTTGGCTTATAGAATTTGATGGCGAAGTTCAGATGAGAAAAAATCCAAGGCTGAGGAGGTACTAAAGATCAATTGTCGACCAAAGACATTTACGGTATATCTCATTTACTACACCAGGACAGATACAGAACAAAACACACATTACAGCAACAAGGCCTTCACTGGGGTCAGAGAACAAACAAAAACAACTGTCAAATTAACAAAATTAACAAGGACAATAAACTTGACAACAAATACTAAAATATGATGGCAATAACTAGCCAGAGAGTGGCTGAGAATGTGTGAATCCTGGTATGCCACTTAGGACAGAGTAGGTTAAACAATAAATGTAATACATGCACTTGTGATAATGAGTATATGCACTTGTATATATATACCTCTACATGTACATTTATACAAAGAGACACACAAGAGTGTATGACAAAGACAAGAATAGCACCACTGCCCCACAGAGAGCATGTCACGTGGCATAACACCGCCATGGTTAGGTGGTTTGTTTAGAGTATCATAGACGGCGCCTAACAGGCTGCGGGTCTAATTTGTTAGTGTTTGGGTCTATTAAGATGGATTCACACATCGGTTAACCACCCTCTGCAGCACCTGTCCCAATGCAGCAAAGTAATAAGCTGTTCGAGCCTAGCCCGCATCCTGATCACACCAGAGCTGGGACCTGCACAGGGGTTTCTGCCCCTGTAGAAGTACAGGTCAACTAAGAACTAAGGGCACACATATTTACATATTTTTTAAAACAGACGTATGTGAACATACAATATATACACATATATATACATAAGGATACAGAAATGGATGTACACATAATAATAATAGAGGGATATAACAAAAAAGAGATGGAAGATATACAGTGGAAAGACCACAGAAAGAGAGAGAGAGAGAGAGAGAGAGAGAGAGAGAGAGAGAGAGAGAGAGAGAGAGAGAGAGGGAGGAATGTGCACAAAGGTATGGAATGTATTCAAACCTGGGACTTTTCTCAAGTTCAAACCAGTGTCAATCTGGGTGAAGTAGGAGACCATGCCAGTGATTCTGACATCAATCTTAACCTGGTGTCTCAGACTATTGAAAGTGTTGGCGACCGGAGAATCTGAGTTATTAGAAAGGTCATTAAGATGTTGGCAGAAGCGAGGACAAAGTTCTATGCTAGTTTTCCTGATGTATTGCATATTGCATGGTTGCAAATAATAGCATACATCAGGTTATATAACTTGCAGGTGAATGGTGTGATCCTGTTTGATCTTGCATGACTTGCAGGTAAATGATGTCTCCTCTGTCTGACATTGCATGTGAATGATGTCCTCCTGTCTGATCTTGCATGTGAATGATGTCCTCCTGTCTGATCTTACAGGTGAATGATGTCTCCCTATCTGATCTTACAGGTGAATGATGTCTCCCTATCTGACCTTACATATGAATTATGTTTTCCCTATCTAAATTGCAGGTGAATGTCTCCCCTGTCTGATTTTACAGGTGAATGATGTCTCCCTATCTGACCTTACATGTGAATTATGTTTTCCCTATCTAAATTGCAGGTGAATGTCTCCCCTGTCTGATTTTACAGGTGAATGATGTCTCCCTATCTGACCTTACATGTGAATGATGTTTTCCCTATCTAACATTGCAGGTGAATGATGTCTCCCCTGTCTGATAGTGCAGGTGAATGATGTTTCCCGTGTCTGATTCTTCATCTTCTTTTGTCCTACTGCTTTTGCCTTGAGGCGCCGCAGAAAGGTGAGATGCGTAGATCTCTTGTTTGGGCCAGGTGAGAAGCTTGTGTGATCGTCAAGTGGAACCTCCCGAGTGTTTCAGACACACCTTCTATCCATCTGCGACGAGGCCGGCCTCTTGCACAAGGACCTGATACTTGCATGTGATAGGCTCTTGCTGCTGGTTGGTCATAACACATTCGAACCAGTAACTGTGCTTTCTATGATTTGCTAATGGCTATGGTCCCTATCTCGCATTAACAGAAAGCTGGTCCATATGTAAGACCTACTGGAACCTTAGATAATGTATAAATGACCATAGACAAGCCCAGCAAAGCCAGTAGGTGATTTACAACTGTTTTTAAACAATAATGCTCAAGTACAAGATAGGTGGTACCCTGTCTGATATTGCATGTAAATTATGTCACCCCTCTTGAAAACCAGTCGAGGAAACCTTGCAACTTTGAAATGTATACCTAGTCTGATCTCGGAATATTGTTTAAACCAGCATTTCTTAACCAAAGTTCTCTAGGGTCCTGTGAGAAATAAGGAATGAATTGACTATCATACGTAAATGTATTTTTGAGCAATTTTTGTGTTTATTTTTATATTCGCAATTTTAATATACACATAGGACATATTAATTGCACATTTTTTTATATTATAATAAAGTCATCAACCTGTTATATCATTTTGAAGTATAATCGGCCCCGAATTAAGAATCTGTGTATCAAAAGACAAGCACAGGTTTCACAGAAATACACATTTTATTATTTAAATTAGCTTAAATAATATCATTTCCTTAGCACATATATTTGTCCATTCTATATTTGACCTTGATTTATAAACAATTCAGTTATTCTAGTAGTTGTTATCAGATTTATTTTGTTTTTTTAAAATGTGTTATATACAATATTGGTTATTCATGTTTATTCTGTGCGTGTTTACAGACATGGAGCTTCTTGGACAGGCAGTTGGATTCAATTTATTTTTTATATTGTCAATACACTTCAGGCATTCTTTGCTTAAAATAGCTATAAGAAAAAAACAATAAATGGTCGCCTTATAAACTTAAAGTTTATTAAAAGCGAAAGAAACATATTAATAATGATATATAATAATGTATATGTAGGGATTCCGTGAGATGTGAATATTATTTCAAGTATTCCGCAATGGTAAAAAGGATGAGAAATGCTGGGTTTGACTTTCAGTTCTGAACTTTCCATTCAAGAAACACATTCTATATATATATATATATATATATATATATATATATATATAATATATATATATATATATATATATATGTTTCTTGAAAATATATATATATATGCCCTAAAATTGTTTGGCAAATATATAGAGAACAATCAGAATATGTTCCTTACACAAAATTTGGGAGTAATCATGGTGTGACAACATACTTAAACTGAACAACACAAAAAAATAAATATAATCCACAAAGTCACTGATTTATCATTTTAATTATGCTTAACAAAAAGCAAAAAAGGTACAAGCAATAACAGAAACAAAATTTTAATAAACACAATGTTAAAAGATATTGTTGAAAAAAAAAGATATAATTACAGCATTTTCAATTGCTATGACCCATTGAGGGGATTTGATTGGCTGAATAATAATGCTCACTTGTGCAAGCAATCACCATGAAGACTGCAGGCTAGGTTTTTATTTTCACTCCCCAATAGACGTGGGGGTGGGGCAACCTTGGCCTTACTGTAGTTCAAACTCTTTACTTCCGAAATATAGACTGGTATCCTACCTATTCGGGCACCCCTCAATGGCTGAATAGGCTAGTTATAATAAAGAACAAATTGTTAAATACAATCCCGAACAAGTTGCAGCAAATGCTAATATACCATCCATAATGAGTCAATAATTGTACAATCCAACTAGTACCTAGGCCTATCAATGAGAGGCAATGTAGTAGCTCCATATTATCACATCATTTTAACTATGCAATATTCTTGACAGACCCATCTCAAAGAAATGTATAAGATAATAGTTATCCCACCTATAAAAAAATAGAAGTTGAAGTCTAGTTCAATGTCATGTCTAACACTTCATACCTGACAGCAGATCTAAACCTGGACTGCATTTAACTATCTACAGGCTTCTAACTTTCTAACTGGTTCCCATGCAAGCTAATGATAGCTGTAGGTCAAAGAGTTTCCTAGGACAACCAAGCTTTTCTAACATTTTGCAAAATATGTGTCACCATGCGTGGTACCTGCGTTGATTAGAACAGGCCCACTGTAACCTCTCAAGCATGTCATGAAAGGCAACTAAAGGGGCTGTACCATTGTAAATGCTTGTATACAGGCTTTCTGAAAATAGGCCAGCTGTAGTGGTGGCTCTATTCTTCACATGGAATGTAACAATGAATAAATAAATCAACCATGTGGATCCTTGGACCCATTACAGGAGAGGGACAAAAAACAGATCCACAGCAACCTACTAAGTATATCATGAAAGTGATGGTAAAGATGGAACTAGCAGCATCATCATGTAAAGCAACCACCACAGAAACACTTAAATGTTATGGAGCAGACTCTCTACAATGAAGTAAATGCCGTAGTGGTAGCATACTTTCACTTGACCAAAACAGGAAGAATAAAAATAAAAACTAAGTTGACAAGAAACATGATAAATGAATGACATGATAGCAACAATTTAGTATAAAAATAAAAAGCCTATATAGTTTGAAATAATAGCTCCAGATCAAGTAGTTTTCCTGGACAGATACACAGCTCAAGCAGCTTATTATATAAGATTATGCTTAGTAGCAAGAAGGATTTCTAAATCTACAAATCACATCAAAAGTTAGAATGCACTCTCTTATACAGTGGTGCGCAATATTTTGTTGTGGGTGCGACCTAGTTGAAGTATTATTTTATTTAAAAGACTCTGTGTCTCAAGATAAATAAAACAAAGTGTAGAATTATTTTAAAAATACATTTTCTTAAATCCATTTTGTTCATTCACCAACATTACTTTTAGTATTCAATAGGTCTACATTCTGAACCTATCTTAGGCCAGACATCTGCCAAAGACCATGTCATTGAGCAGATGCTACATGCATCTATGGATACAAAATTTAGGTATTCATTTTAAATAAACTATTAATGATGTCTTAATAATATTTTTAAATAAATAAATTGAATCTGGTGGTAATGACGGTCAAAAGTGGATTAAAAACATTTATAGATTTATAATGGCTCAATTACTGCACTAGGACAACAACAACAACAAAAATCCACATTACAGCCACAAAGCCTTTTTCAGGAACAAATATTATTTAATAATAAAATTTAGCAATTCTGAAAGCAATGGATTCAATTTATGAAAATCTTGTGGTTCTACACCACTATAAATATTTTAAGACCACTTAGACCTGGGTATATGATATTTAGTTCTGGAATTTCAAGTAGGATATTTTCCATTGGGTGGCCTAGAACTAGTATGTACAGTTTATTGAAACAAAACCTTTACAAAAAATTATAACTTTAAGATCATGTTCAACTTGTTTAGTTAGATCTTGTGGTCAGTGTTTGTTTGTATCGAGTTAACAGAGGAAACAAGTTACATTGTCATTAACACCACAATGCAACTCCAAATAGGGTAGCGACCCCAGAGTTGCGCACCACTGTTTTAATATTCCAAGCAAGCGGTGCAGCAAACAATCATATAGAACTTTTAATGCTTTACTTATTCATCTCATTTTCCACTCACTAGGATGTTGGGGTGTGTTATCTCAGTTCATAGCAAAGCAATTCGCTATTTTCTGTAGTAACAGTGTGCCTCAGTTCGAATCGCGTCCGGAGACTACAAAAATCCAGGTCACGATTTTAATCGGGGCCGCTTCTCCAGTCAATCCAGCTGTAAATGGGTACCTGACACATGAGTTAGGGAAAGTAAAAACAGCAAGGACAGGCACTGGCTGCCCCACCTCTCACACACTGGAGCTTAGTACAATGAAGTCTTCAAAAACTCTATTTCCAACCAGCTGTAAATTCTGCTGAATTAACACTTGCTTTTAGATGTTAAACCTATTTTCATGTGCCAAGGAAGTGAAGAATAACTGTGGAGTCAGGTGAAATATACTGATCAAGACCCCACCTCACTTCTTCATTGGGTTCCTGGAAACAGACTTGTCAATAGTCTAGCAGGTAGAAATTGACACTGTAATCTCCCATAGTGGTGAGTTTATTGAGGAGCCTCATATTGTGTTACAGCCAAGAAGACTACTGGTTCAGCTTCTCATGTATGCCGTGCTATGTAAGAAGAGCTATTGTAACCCTCAACCAAAGAAATGCTGTCACAGGTTAAATTAAGTACGGGTAGTTTTCAACAACTTTCATGTGCCATTTGCATGACGTTATTTACAATCCATTCCTCTGTAGCATTTAACACAATTTTCTTGGTCTTCTTCTTCCTCTTGTACTGCTTAGTAGTGTTATATGCTTATTATATTCTTGTCACACATGGAGCTGTTCCCATATTATGTAATAGTATTCAATTTTTCATTACCTCGTCTAGTGACCCTGACAGCTTATCATAAGCATCTAACTTCACATATTGTGATCTTTCGTGCTTTTGTCTTGATTAGGATACATTTCTCATTCTGATAACAAAGAAATAGTATGAATCTAATGGTAATCATTTGTCTTTGAATATCCACTGCAATCTTCCTTATCTTGTACATATATATAAGCAATGATGCCATAATTAACATGTGGCATACTGTCTAGAGAAGATGGTCATAGGTTCTCCACACTTTCCTGTCCATGGTACATTTGATAAATTCTGTTGTTGACTCTTCTGTAGTATGATGTTAAACTATTCAGCATCTTCCCTCTATGCTGTTTTCTGTTTCTTTTTCTAGCAATTCTTCCCATTGTTACAAAAGACTAATGACTAATTCTCTTACAAGAAAGTAAAATAATTTGTAATGTTTATATTAAGCTGTCATTTAGCCTTGACCTTCCTGATCACATCCTCATTAATGTCCTTGGGAATTCTTAATGACACTAGAAACAATGACTGACCTCCAGTCGATGGTGGATAGACAGGACATGAAAGTAACGATGCACAAATAGAAATATAAAAGACTAATGAACCACCCAATGCACAAAAGAATGAACAGCCAAGGAAAAGTAACTTCACAACAAACTGTGCTGTTACAAACAAAATCCAAGGTCTATACAGCCAGTTAGAACTCCTACAAAACCCTAAATCACAAAAATTATATACATATAATGAATGGTTATGCTAATTTATGCAGTAAGCCACAACAGCACTCAAATTCCACAAGAACACTGAACTGAATGAATTGAGGGTAGTCTTGGTGAATATGTCAATAAGGTTCAAGAAAGCCATAATTCAGTGGATCACTGTAACATCAAGGGAGATAATGACACTGACAGCTTAACCAAAGAGGGAGAATACAGGAAGAATGCCTTTTCAATTGTGAAGAAACAATAGCATTTATAAAAAGACAATACAATGTAAAGTGGCAGAAAGAACACCCAAAACATCACACAGATGATGAAATTCTACCAACTGTCCACAAACGACCAGATTTTCTTACTTCATCTTCAAACTGGCCACAACACATGAGATACCACTTGTACACCAAATTCAAGGCAAGTACCACCAGCCTACGTTGCTGAGGTCTGGCAACCATGACAGCAGCACATGTACTTCAGGATTGCCCCCAGCAAACAGATATGTGTGAGGAGAAGGATGTGAACCACACCTATTCTCCTAGAGAAGAGACTATGGCAGTATTGAGACCTTGAAAAGGACAGTAGACTTTATTGAAGAATCCAGAGTCCCAATCTAACTAAATGAGTAATGATCGTAGAAGATGATGATAAATTCTTACATTTCTATAAACTCACATCTCTGGGGCATTCAGTGATTTACAAATTTCTTCTTCTTCTTCTCCTTTGTCAGCTCTCTATTTCCATAATAAACTTGGCAATCCATCTCAGGCTTCTATTGTCATATTGTATCCTGCAATTCGGTTGAGAAGGGCCATGTTGTCATTCTGCTCTTCTAATGGAACTGGCAGAGCTAGAACATGTTCTTTGTTTTCCTCACATGGGCACATGTCTGTCTGCCAAATTTTTAATTTGATCTTCAGATGATGTTTCAGTCTACAGTGGCCTGTTCACAGTCTGAACATTGTAACTTGATTTCTTGGCAAGTAGTATTATGCATCTGCTGTATCAGATTCTTAGTGTGCTATTTGTCTTTGAAGTTCATTAGCATTTTAAATTTATCTTTATTTCTTTATATATGTAGCCCTGTCTTCAGTTTTAGTGTTGCTTGCTCCCTCTTCATTTCAACCCTCTTACAGTGTGCAGAAATTCACTGAATTTTCAATGCTAAAATTGTAGATGGTATTCACGAGCTCCTCAGACATGCTCTGTGCAATGCACAGTTTTTATGGTTTCTGAGGACTAGCAAGTCTGATAGAGAATCTGTAAGCTTGTCTCTAGCACTGTCCCTGTTTTCCTCAATTTACAAACAATCAAATAGAATTAAGATGCTTTAATTAAGCTAGATTTATCTTATCTTTTCTATCCACCCATGTTGTTCGAAGCAGGGAAGTACAATATTCTTTCATGTGCAATCTTGCTTGGCTGTTATTTATTTTAAATACATGCCTCTGCAGCATTTCTTTAAAACTGCTGATCAAACATTTCTTTGGGCCTTCAACATGTTTTGCAGTTCTACTGTTTGGTGTTATAGGCTTTGTTCGGCATGCAGGCCTGGGGTCATGATTGTTTGTCAGATGCCCTATAATCAACTTGATTGCTGAATGTTTATGATTCACTTCCATATTATATAATTCACTACATATAAAACAAAACAAATCGTATTCTCACCTCCTTTGACAAAGACTTGATGCACAAAATCATTTAACTTTTTGGAAGGCTATTTCTGTTTGGGATGTTCCATTCTTTCTTTACTTTTTGTGTATTTCCTAATGAATCTTATTTTGTTTAAATCAAATCGACACTCCTGCAGAGTTAAAGGTCAAAAGTTGATAATATAAATAATCATGGCTCAGTTACTGTGAATAAACAAAAACAAAAGTTATCTTCCTTGTCAACTTCAAAGCCTTTGTGGCTGTAAAGCAGTTTTTATTTTATCTCCTGGAGAATACTTTTTATGTTGTTATAAACATTTGATCTTCATTTGATTTATACTGTAGTCCATTTGACTTCTTCTTGTCCCTTTTCACTCCAGCCAGAGTACAGGTTCACCACTACAGTGGCCTCCTTTAGAAAGCCTGCACCAAAGCAAAACTGGCAGCAATTTTTCTACATGATCAAGTTGCTAGCCCCATGCACAACTCCCTTTTGTTGCCCTTTACAACATGCATAGAGATCTAGTGGCTCTGTTCTTTTCTCCCCAGTAAGGGAATTAACTGCTTGGGGAAGTCTGAAAATCAGTAATATTTATAAAAAATATTTGCTACCAGTGTCAAACTTGATCCTTATCCTTCTTCTTCAAATCAATGTTACAGTTTCCTTTATAAAGGCCACAATTGTTATAAAGATGTTTCACCTCCGTACAGCTTTGGCTCTTGTCTGTCTAGAGAGACCAGTATTTTTCTCTCTTCCTGTGTTAGCATTCAGCTTTGTAGGGTATGTTTCACAGTCATGGTATGCTCCCCATATGAACATCTGTCCCAATCCTCATTTCGTTGTAAGTATGACTCTTTGAGTCTATTATGCCCAGTTCTCAGTGTAAAGATGATGATTTGCTTATCTCTAGTTAAATCATAGTAGTTATCTTCTTTTCTGTAATGGGAGTGTTGATCAGCTTTAATTGTGCTCTCACTATATGCGAGACTCAGGTCTATTTGTTGGGAAGTCCTCCACACTCTGCTAGTCTGTCTGCAGCTTCATTGTCTTTGATATTGGAAATAGGAAACGATCCACTGAATAACCAACTGTAACCGTTCTGTGGAGAGCTGTGTTCGAGAGAGTATTTATCCATAAGACATGCGAGTGCAGCTCAACACGAGTAACTTCGAGCAACAACTTTACTTCCACACATGCAATGTTGTTCAGATCAGCGATATCTTCTGTTTGGCGTCCCTCAATTCTTTTTCCACCAATGGAACCATTGTTAATATAATCCTTCTCTTCTCATAAGATTCCCTGAAAACTAGGATGACTTCCATTTGACGTGCTTCAAACAATTCAACAGCAACCACTGCAGTGATAAACAACAAAACACTCACAAACTATGCCTTACTCAAACAAATATTTGTGGAAAATAGTCAAACATTTTCTATGAATAAAGAAATGCAGCTACACGTTTTAAATCTCAGATATTTACTGGGGATAAAACGCTGAGGTCTCAAGCGCAAAATACAAAATAAGACAAAACAAATTTGCACTGATATATGTCATCTGGAATGCTATGTCAACAAAACAATGATTGAAATAAATGAGAAAATATACAACATGCAAAACCTTGGTCCAGTGTCTGTTTAAATGTTGCATGATTTGGTATTCTGATCATCAGAAGGGTTGATATTATTAGTGCTGATATTACCAGTACTGATATAGTTTCTGAAAACTTATAGCTGCACTATTACTGAGAAGAAGAATTTCACCACTGTTGAAAAAGATCACTGTTACTCGATAAGATAAGTGTTTTCCTGAAAATTATAAATAACAAATTGCAGTACTTCCTACCCATTGGTGCATGACCACCTCTGATAAATCTGCAAGAAGTAACAGGAAAACAATTAAGAAAGTGGTGATTTATTTTTGTTAAATTTGAATTGCTAATTCAAAAATATGGTGTTGAACAGAATATCAGACTAAATTAATTTTTTTAGCAGAGATAGACTGTAACATGTACTTCACAGTACTAACTTAATGCGTTGTCCCAAATACTGATAGACAGATAGAGACAGACAGACAGACAGACAGACAGACAGACAGACAGACAGACAGATAGATAGATAGATAGATAGATAGATAGATAGATTAGATAGATTAGATTAGATTAGATTAGATTAGATTAGATTAGATTAGATTAGATTAGATTAGATTAGATTAGATAGTATATACATGTATTTATCCCAATCCTAACAGCAATCGCTCATGGAATGTGTAGTAATTTGACCATTTCATGAATCTGTTGATTTCTTTATTGGCTTGTAACATATTTCTTGAGCTTCACTCATGAGGTTTAGACTTCTATTTTCCTCTTCTAATGTTCTTCACCTGGTGTTTCTTGGCCTCTTTACCCTTCTCTTCCAATCTAGACTCCCTTTCACAATCATTATCATCCTAGCTCACTTTGACCAGCATACATGATCATTTGTTCCCACAACTTCCTGTCATGTGAGTGCATTTCATCAGTTCAGCCATTGACTGTCCTTCATATCATATGTTAAACCAGCCAGAGTTATCCCTTTTCATCATCCTCTGCACTTTTTTTTCCAGCAATTGCGTTACTTTATAACAGTGTCCTCAAACTTCCCTTTCTCTGGATATTTTTCCACCTCCTCAGTTCAGTTCCATCCAAGTGCCATCTCCACATCAAAGAGATATTGGGTCTCCAAATCTTTTGTCTTTTGCCATGACAATTCAATCATGAGTTTTCCTGTCTATCTTTTCATGTTATCCTCCCATTTATAGTGTTGGTTCCGTTTAGCACATGTGTCCTTCACCTTTCCTTCCAGAGTTATTGGAAAGGTGTTTTGATGTAACCAAAATATCTGAACATCTTGACTGATTTCATTTATCAATTCTTTTTTCATTTTTTTCATCTATTCTCTTTGCACTACTAGAGACTTCCTTTTTTCCTTTCTTTTTTTCCCAAAAGACGTACCTCTTTCTTTTACAAATTGAGATTTCAGAGACATCAATTCTCTTCTCCAACTGTTTGTTCATTGCCCGCATATCTACGTCACACAGTAAAGACAAATATACACAACACATGAATAGCCTCCTTTTAAATTCGTGTGCTTTGTGTTTTTGTATCATTGAAAATATATTTAACCTTAGATTTCCATTTTGTATCTTCATCTCTAGTTAATTTCCAAAAATGCCCTCAGCAGTAGAACTATTATCATTTTGTTCTGATCTGTGTGATGATGTTTTTGTGCATGGCCCTTTCTAAACATATTCTCCTTAGTCTGTTATGCTGTCAATACATAAACATTTTTTTGTAAAACAACATCACTTTTCTTCTCCTGATAGCAGGGAAAACAAGTTATCCTTTCATTTTCTCCTGTAGTGTTTTATATAAGGCATTGTGTCTAGAGACATCTTTCTGACCCATAAGGTTTATTCAGACACACACTGCTCCTGGCCAGAGTGAATTGTTGAATGTGCTAACTATGTGTTAAGGAGTCATATATCCCTTAGAGGTTTGACAACGCTGTTTGTTGCCTGTTCTGACATGCTATCAGTGTGACAAGTGGTTCTATTCTCTTTTATGTCACATACAGCGTTCTGGGAAAACCACATCACCAAGGAGTTGATCCAGTACGTCCATAATCCAAGTTGGAATTCACTTTGTGAGTAGAGCACATTCGTGACATATCTTTTTGATTTAGCTGTTATAATCCCTTACTGAATCTTATCCAAACTAGTAATAAGTATAGACATGTGAATTTCGAGGACAGTCAACATTTTCTAGAATATTATATTTGTAGATAACACAGGGATTTGTGTAAATGTAGCCTTCAAAATGACATGGGTCAGCACACTAAACAAGTATTTGCAGTTTAAAGTTTAATATAACCTCTGAAAATACACAACAGCCAGCCTGCCGTACCAATTAAGACTATACGGTCGAGCCAGCCTCAAAGTGATAGGTTAGTAGGACAGAGGAGATAAATGTTCCCTTGTCAACTGGAAGGTCTCACACGGTTGGCCATGTAAATAACTAAACATATTGCATAGCATTTAATTAAATCAATTATATTATATATATTTTCTAGAGGCAACATCTATTTCCAGGGGATGTTTCTATGTTGAAGAGAGATATTATAGTTTAAGAAGAAGCAATCCATGTGTATCAAATTTGTTCTGACAAAAGGAGGACAGGAAAACATCTTAATTGCTACAATGGGTAAACTTTAGGTTAATACATTTTTTAAAAGCCAAATGGGAAACACATTGTATTACGTGGAAAAAATGTTGAATGGGAGCTGATAATATTACATATCTAAATTGTTTTAGGAAAAACCATCCACATTCATCAAATTTGTTCTGAGAAAATGAGGAGCAAAATACAGCATCCTCGTCATCACAATGGGCTAAATATTATGTTAAAATAAATCAAGAAAGACAGTGAGAAGATTTTTTCAATCATTTTTTTACAAGTTGTAAATGATTTATGATGATAAACCAGAAATAGAGAGAAATTGATGTACATTATTGGTTGCTATGGCAATGATCACAATCAATAGGTCAATTAATTGTTAGGGAGAGGGAAGGAGGATGGGGTGGAGAGTGCTCAGTGGCACGGTTCACAAGCCAAACATGCATAATGTGTACAAATTCATGAACAAAACACAATCTGAAGTCTGATGCACAAGGCCATCAGGCGCAAAATACAGTACAGTCCACTTTGCTGTAATCCTTTACAGCTTTATTAGCTTCATGTCACACCAACAACAAAATTTTCTGTCTGACTCAACTGGCTTCAATATCTAGCAGACATAATATGTTCTGTCATTTAGTTATGTCGTTTCGGGTTTTGAAATGACCAAAAACATGGTTGACGAGCCTGTGCGTGCACAGCTTTAGTTTAATAAAGAGTTTCTTCTGTTAGGTGGATATTTACATTGTCAGTGATTTTCTAAAGTTATGGCATTCTGCACAATAGAAATTCTAGTTCCAGAGCCAAGAAATTACTTTTTATTTGAATAGGTCAATGTTCATGCATCTGGATTACACATGAATAAATACAAGTCCCATTCAGGCTCTGATTTTGATACAGATGACATTATGTAATAATGCTTTAGAGGGGATATCACAGCAGTCTGACCAATGAGGTGGGGATGTACACTGCAAACATCATAGTGGTGGACTTACTTAGAAGCCTCGAATTGCCCTGCATCCAGGAGGACCCCCCAACCACCTCAGGGTGTAAGAAAGCCACTGTAACCCACTTTAAAAAAAATGACAAGTTAAACTAAACTCAGCACAAGTAGCTTTGAACAACATCCTGAAATTGGGTTGGGGATGGCCATGATGTCACTCATCTCCTCTCCTGGAGAACATGTTCCAGCATTTGTTTCTTCTCCCCAAAATTGGTAATGTTTGTGTGCCTAATTTTTAATTGATTCTTCGGTTTGCAGTGGCCTGTTTGCAGTCTGAATATTGTCACCTGATCTCTTTTTTGGCGTGGATTAGTATGCTTATGCTATATAAGAATCTGGATATTCAGAGTGCCATTAATTTGTATCATTGTCTTTATTAATCTCTGTTATTCAATTTTATCTTAAGATCTCGCAGGGAAGAACCAAAAATGCCATTTTTGTGACTGTTCTTATTTTCCATGCATACCTCTTCAGTGTAGATCTATCTTAAGTCTTACTCTTGCCCTGAAGTGTCTGGTGTTGTAAGTTTGTGAGCAGATAGTTATCCAGACATTCTTATCATATGTTCAAACTATTAAATTCTATGTCTGTCTTTATATGCTATACAAGGTGCTATACCTACTTTCTATAGAATCTCTTCATTTCTTACACTGTCTTCTAGGTGTTCTTGACTTTCACAAATAAAGAGATTATTTATATATAAATCTATAACATGAATGGCTCACAACATTTATATTATTGGTTTATGTAGCCCTTATGAAGTTCTTGGATCACTTTGTTTTGTTTGAAATAGGGCTGTACTGAATGTTGCTGTGTATTTGCTTCAGAGTAAAATAGCTCATTCAATTAGCTATTCAGTCTAATAGTGAGCCGCAATCAAATAGTAATAGCACAATATCTGTTCAGCTCGCCAGCAATACTCTTAAACAACAGCTGATGTATTTTGGCAGAGAATGTTGAGTCTATTGTTCTAAGTGATTGTGTGTTTCACACAGCAATGAGTGGTAAACTGGGTTAAATTTCAATATAGCACTTTCTAACATAATCTAAAGGATATTAGGTAAGGAATATATCAAAGCTGATCCTTAAAGTGCTTTAAAAATAGCACTGTTGAGTAGTTAATTAGTAGCATTAAACAGTAGCAAAACAAGAGGCATATATTTGTAAAGCCATAACATTTCGAATGGTCAGTGTTTGTTGTAAACTATTCAAATTCAGCCAAATATTAAAAACCATTATTCGGTACAGTCTAAGTTCTAAACACTCAACTAATACAACTGTCCTGAAAGAAAAGAAGCCAACATTTACACTAAACATTGATATTTCTTTCGGCTGTCATGACAATGGAATATCTCACACAAACAAAACTCAAAACTTCAAACAAAACATTCTTGACAAATAAAAGCTCCAAATATGCGATTACAAGAAAAAATATGAGATTATATGACGAAGAAGAGAACATTGTCTCTATGAACCAGATTACAATGAAAAATATGTAGTGATTCTAAAACAGGCTACATGAGAAGTCCCAAAAGGAAACCATTCTCAGTGCTGCAAGAAGACAAGTCAATGGTCAATGGATATTATGAAGTCAAGTTAATGGGCCCCGAGGGTCTATGAAATCAAGTTAATGGATCAGTCGTCAAATGAAGACCAGTTAATGGTCTATCCCAACTCTCTATTGCCACTTGAAGTGTAACATTTTTCTTGGTTCTCATCTGTACTGTTTTTCCATATGTCAAATCCTCTGATCATAACTTACTACTATAACAAACATTTTTGTTGATGTTTAACACCCTTTTAAGTTTTATTCTTCTTCTTGTGTTCGCATCTTTGATGTTTACACCACTGGATGAGTTTCTGTGATGAACTCGACCTGTGTTTGCAGCCCCTCTTTAGCTCTATACAGTCTAGCGAAATTATTTTAAGTGAACACTTTTACCACTATATGGATCATGAGGACCCGTACTGGAAGGAAAGAATCGTAACACTGCATCCTACAATGTATGAGGTGGTTATCTTCTTCTTCTTCTTCTTCTTACGCTGTCAGACGTCAACCTTTTTTTCTCTCGAAAAAGCAGCAGTCATCCTGAGGCTGTCGACACTGCCGTAGAGCTTGTCTAGTGTTGCCCCTGGTGATGGCCACATCTGCTGTCTCTGATCCTCGTATGTCGGGCAGTTTTGCAGTAAATGTTCAGCGGTCATTTTCCCGGTACCACACGTGCATTCGTCGGTGCCACCTATCTTCAATTTGTTGAATAGGTGGTACCTCAGTCTATTGTGGCCAGTGCAAAGTCTGAAGACCATGACCTGCTCTCTTCTGTTCAACTGGTAAAAGGCATCATTTTTTGTGTAGCCAGTATGTTCTGTTTCCCATTTGGTCATGTATCTAGCTTGAGGTGGTTATGAAAGGTTGTGCATGGAACTGGCAACCTCACCTTGTTAAAGCCCCATAAACCACTACAACAGCACACAGATGTTTGATACAGACTACCTGCAAGTTTTCTAGTTATGTCCCTATGTTTCTAAAGTTAAGAAAAGGTAGTTGTACAGCAAGAAAACACTGCCATCAGGCATAATGCGTGATTTGTTTTTCTTGTTCTCAATTCCACTACTCACCAAGCATAGAAGCCTTTACAGGAAGCCTGGTCAAGCACTTTGCTCTCGCAGTTGAGATTTCTGTAGCAATGTGTTTGCCATGATGAGGTTGGGAGCCCTATGCATATCTCTTTAGTCATCTTTAACAACATGCAAGGAAATGCAATGACCTTCTTATGACTTCCCCAATAAATGGTGCAGAATTCCACACAAAATGATGTTCTTCTTCATCTTTGTCCTCATCACCATCAACAAATCCTCTCCAAGCAGTCCTGTGCTATTTTCTCCATTTTTTTTTCCCCAGCTTCTTCCCATTGATAAAACTCTGCCTTTAGGTTTTTTCTCTCTGTGTTCTTTGGTATTCCTTTGTCTCTTTTTCACTGGGGTTCCATGAGAGAGACTGCCTGTTGATACTGGTTTGGGAACCACTACAGGCCCAACATTTTTCTCAGTGATTTGTTCATAATTCCACAAACGGGGTGTTAGAGACTTCATTAATTATAGAACAGAATATATGATAATAATATGTGACTTTCTGTGTTAGAAAGACAAACCCGACATTTGTAAAAAATGAGATATTGCCATTTGAAGTTTGGTGTCATGTAAAACTTATTTGACAGCTGCTTTTTACAGCAATGCATTTGGTGGCAATATGATTGTAAAACGATGCGATGCTCCACTGCCAGCAGGAGTCTTTTCAGGTGTTTCCTCAAGTCTTTCATTTCTCTTGTTCATGATTGTCCTTTTGGGAATAAGAGCAGCAGGAGGTTGTAATGAGATGCAGCCACTAACCATTTTGTGACAACTTCTACAGCTTTGACATTGGTGATGTAACCCATTTGCCTCAGTTCTGTAACCAGGTCAGTGAATTGACTGAATTTGACTGGCTGAGTTGATAGTAATTAACATTTCAAGTGAGCCACAACGACATCCTTGTTCTCTTTTCTGAAGGTTATATCTTAGTTTGCATGGCATTGTGAACATACACAAAATTCAAACAAGATACATGATACAGCTTCACCGAGATGAGTTACTTTGATAGAATAAGAGAGGTTTAGGTACTGAAATATTTAAGAAATCAATGTTTCACTTAAGGCAGGTTCGTCCTTCTCTCACAGAATGCCTTATGCGACAACAATATATATTTAGTTATTGTTCTATTCTACCTACGTTGTATTATATGCAGTTTTCTTCTCATTCCAACTCATCTTTAAGTAATGTGAAAACACACATATCACATTTAGAGCCCATATAAACAAATGCATGAAAAGGCAAGTATCAAATACCAACCACATAAGACTGTGGTATGCTCCAACAGAGCCACCCCTGATCATTACCACACCCTAGACATATTCTCATAAGCAGATCTTGTGAACACTTAGAACTCATCTAACTGTTTATTGTGTAGCGACATGATGATGTACTTGGTGACAGCAGCTGCTGCTAATGCTGCATAAGGCTGCCATTCTTTGTTTTTCGAGCCGTCAACGTAATCTGCTAGGCCGCGGACGAACAGGAAGCTATCTTTGCGGTTACCAACAATGCTATCAAGAACCTGTGGAAATAAAAGATGAGTGAGCCGAATGTAGAAATCATGAGACTGTTGGGGGATTTATTTAAATAAATACATTAACTACTGATTTGAGAAACATCAATCAATCAATAACTGTGAAACCATCAAAGAAGCACAGGCCTTCATCAAATGCTCTAAAAATTGTCAAACCAATGGTCATAATTTCCAACCTACATGTGCCCTGAATGTCCAATTCAAGCATTCTTCTTAACTTAACGTCTTTATACTGGTTTAGAAGACCCTGCAGAGTCTGTATACAACCAGTTTCATTTACATCACCTTGCTCTAAAAGCTATGTGCATCCAATTTATTCTTAAATGCATTAACTGCACCTGTCTCCACTTCTTCCCCTGACAATGCATTCCAAGCATTCACCATTCTTTGACTAAAAAATATTTCCTAATATCTAATCTGGACCTTCACGTATGTCAGTCTACCTCTTGCCATTAAGTACCCAGAACAACATGCTGTGGCATAAAGAATTATGTTTTAATCATTTCTTTATCACCCTGAGGTGAGTTAACAAAATAAACTATAGTTTTCTTTACTAACAGATTGTTATCATATGTATTTTTAAGATAATTGAGCTTGTTTAAATGTTTAAAAAGCTAAAGAATGACAACTTCTATGTTGCAGTGAGTGGTTCCTGGTAGATAACCCTTTACAACTTGATGTGCCCATCGCCGACCACTCACAATATGTCAATTTTCATAAGATTCTAAATCAACTTCTAACACGTGTTATGTTTTGTCATTTAATTTGAAGAATTTCAGGTTTTTACGTCATTTACAAGATTGTCGACATTTCTCACATGTGCAATTGTCATTTAGTGTACAGTTATTTCCGAAAGGTAGAGATTTTAAAATGTAGTGAAGTTTCAAAGTTGGCGCATTTAGTGCAAGGAAAGTTGGACTTCAAGACACAAGAAATGATTGATTATATTTGATCAGAGCAGTGTTCACACGTCTAGATTACTCATGGATATTCAACACGTCCGATTCAGACTTTCTGGGACACAGAAAAAAGATCTGTGGTAATTGAATTGAGGAATTAGTGCTGAAATATAAATATGGTAACTAAAAAAAATGTTTCCACTCTCTTCATCATGGGGTTATCCATCGATTATTATTTTTGGTATGTTTTCTTGAGCTTCGCTCTTGAAATTCACAGATTCAGATTTTCTGGGACACAGAAGAAAGATCTGTGGTAATTGAATTGAGGAATGGGATCAAGATGCTGAGCAGCGCATGAGCTGTAGTGGTCAGCGACCCATAGCTGACTGCTAGCGTCAGGGCCAGCGAACCATAGCTGCCAAGACCCTTCTACACCTCCACGTGGTGATCCTGGCTGCAAAAGGGCAGACTGGCTAAGGAGAAGAGATCGAAGAGGGAATGCTAACCCGGTACTCAAAAAATGCTTGCTGAAGTCGGATGTGTTGGACCGAAAGGTGCAAAATATCGCAAACAAGCTGTAAACTACGACACAAAGCTCTTGAGATTTCCAAATGCCTTGACTTCCTCCTATAGTATATATCTAGTTATATTGTTAGGTATCTTGTAGATTGAATTGAGTATAACTAAGTCTATTAAAATATGTGGCTTAAGTTAGGTATAGATGTCTATTACAAATACATGGATTGAATTAGGTATAGAGAAATCTTTGAAAATATATGGATGAAATAAGTGTAGGTTATTAACCTTACGCACTCCAATATATTTTTGAAAAAAATTTGACCTAATTAATTTTCTTAATTAGTCGCTGTGGTAGTCGTCTTTCAAAATTTGTAACTTTTATATTTGTTTGTCAATAAATATGATTTTCTGGTGTGTAGATACACAATAGCATAACGAACATGTGGGTGTTATTGTTTTTGTTGTATGTTTGTTAGTTTTTGAGATTTAAAAAGATGAAGTTGAAAATTTATGAAAATCTCGGAAAAAATTTGGACTCGACCACTAGGCCTAGTCGCTCCGATAGAAAACCATGGAAACCACAACAACGTATCGATACTGTGTTTACAATATCTACACAACTATTAGTTTCCAATTCAAACGTAGTTCTTTCATTTAAACAAACAAAATAAACAGATCTACGCGATAAAAATCTTTCTCAACAACCTACTTTCCCTTTCGCAAAAAGTCGGCTTGCTCCAAACGGCGTATACAAAATTAAAACTGTTCAAAAGCCATTTGTAATCGCACATACGATACTTTAACCGGCAAAATATCGTGTATATATGGAGGGCGTAGTCAGCAGTAAAAAATGGCTGTCAGGAGTGACTCCGTTCAAAAAAAAAAAATTTTTTTCCGCACACCGTTTTTGCAGGCCGAGCTGGTCCAAAGGGATCGGACATTGGAGTGCTACAGGTTAAAAATATGTGGACTGAATTAGGTATAGATATGTCTATGAAAGTGTGGGGATTAAACTAGGTATAGATAAATCGATTCAATTATATGGATTGAACTAGGTATAGATAAATCGATTCAATTATATGGATTGAACTAGGTATAGATAAATCGATTCAATTATATGGATTGAACTAGGTATAGATAAATCGATTCAATTATATGGATTGAACTAGGTATAGATAAATCGATTCAATTATATGGATTGAACTAGGTATAGATGAATCGATTCAATTTTATGGATTGAACTAGGTATAGATAAATCGATTCAATTATATGGATTGAACTAGGTATAGATAAATCGATTCAATTATATGGATTGAACTAGGTATAGATAAATCGATTCAATTATATGGATTGAACTAGGTATAGATAAATCGATTCTATTATATGGATTGAACTAGGTATAGATAAATCGATTCAATTATAAGGATTGAACTAGGTATAGATAAATCGATTCAATTATATGGATTGAACTAGGTATAGATAAATCGATTCAATTATATGGATTGAACTAGGTATAGATAGTTGCAAGTTCAGTGTGATGAAACGTGAAGCAGGTGTGACACTTGACCGAATCCTTTATTTCTTTATTATAGCAAAGTCTTTCATTACATGGAGAATTGGGTAGAGTTGTGCTACACTTTCTATTCTGTTGTTCGGCAAATACAAGTTTACAAATACTTGTTTTCAAAATCTGTGCTGCTGCTGGTCTATCGTGAAGGGGGAAGCAGCCTTCTGTGATTAAAAGAAAGCTCTAGAAACAATATCCCATATTTGATTCAGAAATTTTTAATACTTGAGTAGCCTAGGGTTCTGGGGAAAAAAAACAAAGATGAAAAAGCCTGCTATAATTTATATTAAACCAAACATCTTCCACAAAAAACAAAAATACCAATTTCTCTGACCTGGTCAAACTCTGTATCAAAGGACTGGATGCCATAACGAGATGCAAAGTCGTGTCGTGACATCTCGAGCTTGACAGGTCTGCCAGCTCCAAGAACACCAAATCTGATGACTGGTGCCTCACTTTTCTCTTCTTCGCCATCGGGGCACTGAGGGTGCTGCACCTCAATGACCTAAACAAACAGGTTAAAGGTAATTTTACTAGTATACAAGCCTATCTACTACATGCAATATAACATGTCCATATTGCCACACAACCTTGCTATTAAAATAAAAACATTAAAAATTGCATGTTTCTTTTAGACATATGCTGGAAGCACACAGCTAATCACAAAACTTATATATTCTATTTACAAGTTTCATCAGAAGTGTCAAATTTGCTTTGTATGAATGGCCCCAATTAAGGTTTTTTGTTTATTTTAACTCTCATATCAGATGACCAGCACACTTTGGAAATAGTCTTGTAAAGTGTTTGATGGCTGAAATGTGAGCTATAGATAGAAGATGTATCTCTACATGGTCTGTCGGTTGGCCTTGTTATTTGTTAATTTCAATAGAGGATGCTATCTGGACTCGGAAGTGCTGTTGTCTCAAAATACATGGGAGGTTTGAGCTAGTAGATGCCAGTATGAAATGCACATTGCCTTTAGATGAACCTGTCATTGTTAACCTTTACTGCGCCGTAGTCTGTTACTTTTGCCAACAAAAGAAACCCAATTTGCGGACCGGAGGTTGACATTTTTGTCCGACGTCGATATATTCATATAAAACACAGAGTGCCGTACAAAAGACGAAAATGCGGCTAATTTGACAGTACTCAATTGTAACTTCCTTCACTACTAACTTTACCCTTATCGACTCCGATAAAACCAAAAGTTTTGCAAGGTTATATTTTTCTTTTTCGATCAGTGTGGACTGGGCCCATTATTGGGGATGGTCAAAGTAAGTTGCTGTAGAACATCTTTGTTAGGTAGTTCAGTTTAGTTCGTTCAAATAAATGTAATAAATACATTTTTAGTGTAAGCTAACAGTTGTGTTGATATAAACACAGTATCGATACTTTATTGTGATTCTGATGGATTATATGAGGAGCGACGTTCCCTAATCGGTAAGTCTAAAAGTTTGTGTTTTGTTTTGATAAATTTTCACAATCTTTTTCTCTCTCAGTAACTGACACACGTACACAAAAAAACAATAACTCCAACAAGTTCGTTATTAATTTATGTCTCCACACATCATCACAATCATATCTATAGGACTACTAATAAAAAGGTTACATGCTCTCAAAGTCGACAACCAAAGTAAAATTTGCTGAAAATTAATGCAGTTGCAGGGCAAATTGCAGTATTTGTTAGTGTGGTAGTGTTAGTGTGGTAAAGCTTAATGCATGAATCAGATGTGTATCTAATTTTGTTAATAGTTTTTGTGTTATGGGGTGTAGAGGTTTGGCAGAAAGAAAGCCAGACTATTATATCCACTGTCTTCTTCTTGGCCTAGTTCCAGTATAGTCCTCAAACTCTTATATCCCGTCCTGGAGGACTTTTTGTCACCATGGGGGTCTGAATGTTTGGATCTTTGTTTCTCATAACTGCTGTGGTAGACAATCTTCTTTCATTCTGCAGACATGGCCAAACCACCAAAAATTGAGATTGCCCCACTGAAGTCTGCAAGGACTGGATTTCAAGCATGTGCTTCTCAGAAGAATTACTAACTCATAGTTTGAAGTTTAAACTTTTACTTCATTATCCATCGCTGCAGAGTAAATTAGTCTTTCAGACTATTAGTTTTTGGTGCAGATTTTCTGCAAGTACACCAACAGTAGTGGTCGCCTTTACTCCCACTGGAGCAAATTAAAGGTACGGTGATGATGACCCAAAGGTATAAGAATGAGTTTCTAGAGTAGAAGGCTTTGCACACCTCGAAATTCACTCAGAGGCCAAGCTTGTTGAGTGTGGAGTAGCCTTGGGTGGAATGAATAAGAACTCTAGAAATTTATTTACTTCTATTCCAATCACATTATTTGTAACAACAATCGCAAAAATGAATATATTATATATACTCTGAAAACATCAACACCAGACAATAGAAAAGAAACTGAAGTAATAGGCAATCCAGATTTGAATCACTGTACTACAGGCAACGGTATATATTTCCTAAGTGCTTATATCATATTTGTCTTTGTGAATGACTTGCTAAACATGTGTTTATATTTACTGGCCTCAGAATTTCCATTTTGTTTCATTAGTACGTCTAGATTGAGGTGTAGATGTCTTCTTTTATTTTTTTAACACAAACTTCATCACTACAGCGATTATTCCCATTGTTGAAGTCCAGTGATAGGATTTATATAGCGGTTGAGAATTAAATGCAGCTTGCTCCTGCATTCACCAAATAATGTTCAGAAGTTTCAAACATGTTCTCGTGGTCAAAAGACCAACATCCAAACCGCTCATGTGTGTACTTTCTCTCTCCCTCATTTCTAGGAGATTTCGTACATATTAGCACAGACTACTCCAATGTAGTTGCTAATTTTTGAATATGTGGCATCTGTTGTGGTCTCTGCGGTCTGAAGATTGCTACTTCTGCATCTTTTTTTTTCTGTTGTATTATCTATTTTGGACATCATGATTTTGGTAGCCTGTATGTTTTAACCATTTTTGACATCTTGTTTTGATAGCCTGGATGTTTTAACCACTTGTGACATCCTGTTTTTGGTAGCTTGGATGTATTATCCATTTGGGACATCATGTTTTTGGCAGCCTGGATGAATTATCAATGTTGGACTTTTTGTTTTTGGTAGCCTGGATGAATTACCCATTTGTGACAAGACATCAAGCATAATGGTCATATGAATTGTGGAAGTCATTGATCAAGAGCCTAAGAAAATGTTAGCACACCAGATTATTGGATTTTTAGGTTTTCAGTTTTGGGATATTTGGATATAAGATAAGGAATGTCGGGGTTACTATGGCTGTGTGCTAAGGTGCTCACTTCTTAAGAAATGAACGAATGAAAAAGCAAAACAGTGGTGTTCAAATTCCACAGGTTTCAAGTGCCCTGTGGCCTCAAGAAAGATGAGAACCTTGGCAGTTGAAAACCAAAACAAGTATGATGTTAGCTGCTGGCTGGACAAAAATTATAAAGGTAGCAAAAATTCCTACCTAATCGTGGCCTACATGAAGGCCAGAAGGATAAAACGTAAGTAAATAAAACAAAATAATATGAAGGAAAATTATAGAAATATTTATTTTTCAATATATAAAATAAAATTTAACAAAAATAATCAATTGAAAATAATTTGAGAAAAATAAACAAATATAAATTATTTGTTTAATATTGTAATTAGCCTCACCTGTCCCTCGCCAATGCCCATATACAGACGGTCAGCGCTCCTGGGTGGGCGGTTGTAGTCCTGCTCCTGTGACTGAAGGAGTTCTTGTCCTTCGTTAAGATATTGCCCCCATGGTGCAAAACTGGGGTCAGCACTGATTGACTCACGAAGTCTGTCAGCAAGTTTCTGCAGTGATGGGTCTCTAGGTGACCACGTTTTCACACTGTAAAATGTCTGAGGTTAAAGAAAAGTCATTGAAAAAGACTATGGGAAAGAAACAAGTAAAGTTAAAATGTACTTTATTTTGATTCCCAAATGGTGTTTAAAGTGGGTGTCAAATAGAGGATGGGCTTTCAACTCTAAAGTGCTCTCAAAGCATTTATTTATTCTATTTTAATTTTTTTTAAAGAAAAAACAGTTGACCATTGCAAATGATGTTTGCAACAATATCAGGATAGAGCTTTTCGCAATTGTCCAAGGCCTGCAAACTGTGATTTGCGTTTTGACCTTTTCTGTTCCAATGGCATGAGATTACAACGATTTGGCTCTATTCTACTGGCGTTGCACACCGCCAGCTGTAGGGCCATTGCTTTATCGTATATAAATTACCAAGTTAATGAAGCAGCTGAACATTCTACTCTTTTGATTGTAGAGAGTTCTATCTCTATCTTCCGTCATGTACGATTAGACGGAAACAACAATATTTTTAGATTTTGGAAAGGATTTCTTCTGTTTTTTGCTTGGTTTTGAAGATTCACCCATTTTTGAGAATAGCGGAGTTACGTTTCTGAGGTAGATCTATTTAGTTTGTTTATGTAGATGCAGTAATTACGTTTACAGTCGAAGTTACAGACATAGCCATTACGGTAAACATCGATAGTAGTAATTAGTAGTAGGTTTTTAAAAAAAAAAATGTTCTCTAACCAAGGGACGCCGCTACCGGGTGAGTCTATGCGTGTGTGCTATTTTTCACTACTATCATTTCATCTTCTTGTATCTCAAAAACTAACATACACACAATAACAACAATAACACCAACAAGTTCTTTATTAATAAATGTCTCCCCAAAAAAATACAAGAAAAAAATATTAGAGGTTCTCAAAAACAACAACAATGTCGTGACCTGACGTGCTGAAAAATTATGCAGATACAGGAAGTAGATGTAATTTTGTAATCTGGAAAGCAAAAGGTTAATTAGATTTTAGTGAGAAAGGTTTACACTTTCATCAACTGCACTCTCTTGTTTTGAGCTGCTTTGGTCCAACAGCAAGACGAATTGGTCATGACGATTGGAGATAGCACAGGAATGGAGATTTATTGTCATCTGGTTTACTCCTGGCTACCCAAATTGGTTAGGAATTTTATTAATTTCTGAATGCATTTGCTCGGAAAGTTACGTATAGTCTACTCTTTTTGATTTTCAACTGCCAAGAGTTCTGTTACATGCAACACACGCTCATGTGAGCTCTGAGTTTATCTTCCATCTACAATAGGACTAGGCATATGATCCAACTTCCCTTAAAGAACAGGGGTTGCTTAAAACTTGCAGGATTCAAACAACCATTGTTTTGAGCTTTTCTTTCTTATAAAGGCATGCGCCTTACCTCTCCACTATAAGCGACCACCTCCTGTGGCATGACTCTTATAACCCACCTCCTGGTCTTTTAATGATGCCCTAAAACCAGAATGAACTAGGCCATGAAACACATAAGCTATAGGTGATAATTCATCTAGGAAAATGATAACTCTTGACTTAGTCGTAGTTGAACAATCTACAGGGGCATACGTCCCTGTGTAGGTCCCATCTCTGGTGTGAGCTGGATGTAGCCAGGAGGAGGATTTCCTGCTTAGCGGGCTAGGCTCGAGCAGCTTATTACTCCACTATGGAGGGTGGTTAATCGATGTGCGAGTCTATTTCTTAATAAACTCAAACACTAGAGCAAAGTAGACCCACAGCCTGTTAGGCGCTATCTATGCTGCTCTTAACAAACCACCTAACCAAGGCCTGTGTTATGCCTTGTCACACAGTTAGTCGCCTCTTACGACATGTTCTATGTGGGGCAGTGGTGCTATTCTTGTCCTTGTCATTCACATAGACTTCGTCAAACTACTCTTGACTTCAAACTACCTACTGTTGTGCTGGTTGTATTGCAACAACAAAAGACTAGGGAGAATTGACTGATAATTAGAACTGCCAAAAGCAAATGAAGTGAAAGGTTCACCAAGTATCACAGTTCAACCACAAAATGTCATTTGCTCAATTTTGAAGTAAAATTAAGAAAACAAATAAGAAATGTACTAAATATGTACCACTACATCTGTCAAAATATGTCTCTACCAGTGTCTGAACGAATGGAAAGGTACAAAATATGTCTTTATCAGTGGCTGAACAAATGGAAAGGTACAGAATATGTCTTTATCGGTTGCTGAACAAATGGAAAGGTACAAAATATGTCTTCATCAGTGGCTGAGCGAATGGAAAGGTACAAAATATGTCTCTATCAGTGGCTGGACGAATGGAAAGGCACAAAATATGCCAACATCAGTGGCCTTAGGCCATACTGCAAGCACTGCGACAAACACAGTAAAACACCATCTTCTGTATTATTCATTATTGTCAGAATTGCAGAAGCAACTACTACCTCCATCATCACGAGTATTTCTATATATAGACACAAAAGTTAAGAAAACATGAACATGTACATTCCCCTACCTAGCACAGGGAAAAGAAGAATTAAAACTTATACCTACAGGGATCAGAAAAGTCAAAGTCAAGAGAATGGAACCAAAA
Organism: Ariolimax columbianus; assembly: GCA_036924085.1. Lineage (NCBI taxonomy): Eukaryota > Metazoa > Mollusca > Gastropoda > Stylommatophora > Arionidae > Ariolimax > Ariolimax columbianus. Next base: position 127,180,538 of record JAVGWX010000002.1, read on the forward strand.
TAACCTTCCATTTCAAGCATGTTGTTAAAAAGGACTAAAGAGGGCTGTGTATGTGACCAGCAATCTCATCATGTATAAAACATTGCAATTAAACTACCCGTTATTTAAAGGGGCCAGCTGCAGTGGTGGCCGTATGCTTGACTTGGTGTAAAAAAAACTACTCACTTCACCATTCTTTTCCTGTGTGATTTTGTCACAGAAGTAATAGATTTGGCCCTTGTCGTCAGCTGCTGAGATGACCACATCGCCAAGACGGCCGTGCTTGTAGTAGTCAGTAAAGTGAGGCACACTACCTGAGCAACCAACCAGGAACACATGCTCAATGTTCTGGAATGTTCCTGTAGAATAATATAGCCAGAAATACCTTTAAATGTCTTCTTAGAGTATGAGATGGAGCAGAGGTTAACTTCAGGTTAATTAAACTGACAATCGTACGAGAAGATAAGGAAGACCTTGGCAACTATCTGCGAATTACACTTCACCCGGTCACCTACAATATATTTATGAAATGTGTCCTTGCTAGAATCCGCCCAACCCTAGACATGGTGCAACTTGTTGAACAGGCTGGTTTCGTCATGCTTATAGTCCCATGGACTCCATTTCAACCTGCTGTCGACTGATCGAAACAGCCAGAGAGTACCAGACCCCACTAATCTACAACTTCATTGGCTACAAGAAAGCGGTTGACTCTATAGAATCAAAACTCGTCTCTAATATCCCAAGGTATCTTCCCGGGACACACAAAAATCCTTACTGACTGCAACACCGATTGCATGACTACCTTCCAATCCTTTCAAAGACCGGTAGTAGTATCCATACAGAGAAGAATCCATTAAAGTGACCCCATCTCACTGAGCCTTTTCTCCGCGTGCCTGGAATTCATCAACAGCTGGTACTACTGGGACACCTTTGGCATCAACATAAATGGCAGCCGGCTAAATCACCTTCGCTCTAGTATTCATTACGGAGGCCGCCACAGACACCAATGAAATGCTAGCAGCGTTCCACCGAAAGGAACAGAAGGCTGAACTTGATATGAACACGTCGAAGATGAAAGTTATACACAATCGCTTCCACGACCCAGTCATTCTTGATGGACAAAGATTGGACGACATGGATGAGTACATCTACCTTGGACGCCTGCTCAACATGCAGAACAACCTCAACCCAGAGTTGACAAGACGGTGTTGTGTGGGTTGGGCCATTTTCACTTGGATTAATCCTGTACTGGACAACATCCACAATCAGAGCCTGTGCACCTCTTTCTTCAACTCCACAGTACTACTATGTTATGCAGCAGAAACATTGTTACTCACGAAGGAGATGAGGTCTAAACGAGAGAGAGAGAGAGAGAGAGAGAGAGAGAGAGAGAGAGATAGGGAGGGAAGAACAGGGAAGAAGAGGGAGGGAGAGATAGAGGAAGGAGAGATGCAGTTATAAATGCAGACAAGATCTGCTTAGCAGGCCATTTACTGTGAAGAATGGAGGACCATCAATGGAGCACAGTGAAAGCAACAATAAGCAGACACAGCGACGACCACCAACACGCTGGTCCGACTCCCTTGCACCTAGCAACAACATTCGCGATGTCACAGATTGGCGACTACTTATTCACTGGTCCACTATGGCCCATGACAGAGATAGTTGGAAGAGAAGTTGGGACCCACAACAGTGCACCGCGGCTGAAGCATGGGTCATCCAGTAATATACAGAATTGGGGGAATGTGATCAATGAAAAAGTCTGCAGCTGAAAGAGTGTACGTTATGCGAGTATGCAATATGTGGGGTATTCCTATACTCCTAGAACTAAAGTGTGTATACAAAATTTGTAATTATAAAACTCTTTAGGGCAAAACCTGTACTTAACAATGTACAGCTAGTCACATAAGTAAATATGAAAGACCTGTACCAATTAATAGTAACCACACAAGTAGACCACCCAAGTGGTTCCCGGGACAAATAGAATAGACTCACTGTTTCCACCCTTGCAAGCTGTAAGTGATGGCAAAAGAAGGTTGTGTATAGGGTGACATCCTCACCATGTAAAACCCATTTCTATAAAACAGAACTGCAAATGACTGGAATCAAGCTATACTAAAAGCTGGCTAGGGTAGTCAAATGCAGTGTTGTACCTATGATCCAACAAATGATTTGAATCAAGCTGGCTATGGTAGCCAAATGCAGTGTTGTACCTATGATCCAACAATTGATTTGAATCAAGCTGGCTAGGGTAGCCAAATGATGATCCAACAAATAGCTGGAATCAAACTATTCTAAAAGCTGATTATCATCACGCAGCATGTCCTTTGCAGAACTTCACACTCACGACAGTCTGTCCGAATGACTTTTGATCCTGTGCTAGTTCACCAGCCTGCCGCAAAGTCATCTTCAAGGAATCATTGATGTTCTGAGTCAACCTTCGTCTTGGTCTGCCTATACTATACCTACCAGGAATGATGTCCTCCGGTAATGTTCTTTCCAAACCACCATGGTGTTTAATGTGGCCAAAATATTGAAGCTTCCTAAGCATGACCTAGTTGATAAGCCAATCTGCTTTAATGTTCAACTCCCGCAGGATGTCTATATTTGTTGTGACAGGAACAATTCAAGTTCTAAGTCAAGTGCCGTGTTGGACCTATGCTTCAACAAATAAAATGCTGAGGTAGCTTATCACTCCTAGCATGTCATAAAGGTGACTAAAGAGGGTTGTGTATGGGGCTAGTAACCTCTTCATGTAAGAACATTGCTATTGAAACTGTCAATGTTAATGCTTGGACACAGGTTTCCTGTAATGGAGCCAGCTGTAGTGATGGAACTATGCTTCATCTGGTGAGAAAAAGAGAATTAATACAAATAGTTATCCTGAACATACCCAACAGCCTGGTGGTTGTGTTCCCTGAGGAGATCTGAGCTGCCCTGAAATGGCCGACAGCAGGTAGCTTGGTGGTGACCACCTTGTGTTCTCCAATGTAACCAGTTGTGTAGACATTAGACTCTCCTGGGATAATCAAAGATACAGATAGGTAAGTTAGATCATTAAGTGAATGAGGTTCAAAACTTGTAAAGTGCAGAGAGATACAAAGGAACACTTCTTTATCTTCCACTTCTTAGTCCTTGCTCAATGACTGGCAAAACATTAAGTTACCTAGACTATGTTTTTAAGAGCCGCAACAACCTCCCACCACTTCACCAGGTCTGTTGTTGGTCATTCTACTAACTATACTCCAGCCATGATTCATGATTTTGATTTCAATTCCACCTTTGTAATTCACTCTCAAATAACACTGGACAACAACCACAATGTATTTGAGACAGAAGTAGCTCTCTAGTTTTCAAGATTTGGGAGGTGGAATTGGGGTGTTGGTGTCTGATATACCCCAAAAAATTTGATAACCTTGAGTGCCAATTGGATCACACAATCTGTAGCGGCTATTGCAACCACATTTCCTTCTTGTCATCAAGATGCCTTGTGAATATGTGAACATTGCAGGTTGTTTTTTTCCATATTTGTGGACAAATTACTTTGCTATCATAAATTTGAACCATTACACTGATAATAAAGAAAACTAAATGCATTTTGTTTGGTTGTGAGATTGGTGACCTGAAGCAGAACAAATATTTATGTGCAATGAATCTGAACTGTTTGTTAAAACTGAAAAGGATGCTTGATGTGTTTTGCAGTTTCAATGGTGTAGAGTGAACTGGCAAACTATCTTAAAGATTATTACTTTTGCATGACTCCTCCAATTGAACAAGGTATTTCTAAATAGAAATTGTTCCTTTGGACCTCTCCAAATATTCTTTCTGCTAAGCACCCAGTGCCTCACGGGAAATGCACTCCTGTTCTGGATTCTCCAGATTCTTATACTTTGGATGATGAAAACTAAGGTCAGTGAACATCCGTTGCCTGTGAAAGCATCGACATCAATAGATACTGATTTTGTGCCTATTGAAGAGACTGCATTGAATGATTCAGCGAGAGATCTGTAATTGCCAAAAAGTAAACCAGAGCTGTTGGGATCCAGAATACAGCAATGGAATCTTATAGAAGCGAATGTGCATATGTCTGAGTTTCTTGATCCTCAAAATGACATAACCTCAGCTTGAACTGTTATATTAGGTATGATAGTATAGTCCATCTTTAATTCATAAACAAGATCCGAAGCAATTGTCTACAAAACTGCATGTCATTTCAAAATGATTTTTGGCATATAGCCTTAGAATTTCCATGACGTTAAGTTTATACATTTGTTTTTTCCTCAAAGAAATTTGATGCATTTTGAAAATATATTCATTAGTTTATATTAAAAGCAACTTCACCGAATTGGACATAATTTTAACATTTTTACGGTACAAAGTCGTGCTCTTTTACAAATAGATGTTTTGACATTCAAATAAGCTGAGTCAGGGGGACGGCTTGGTCTAGTGGTTAAGTGACACGGCTCACAACCAGAAGGTGCTGGGTTCGATCCCCATCACAGCACCGGCTGTTACCCCGAGGAAGCAAACCCTTAGAAAATGCAGGAGGAAGCAGACCCTTACATAAAATGCATGCTGAAGTCAGATGCACTGGGCCGACAGGCGCAAAATAAAAACGCAGTGCAACGCACACCGCCTTGGGGATTAGAGAAATAAGGTGAATGCAAAACAACAACAAAAAATAAGCTGAGTTAACAACAAATTCATTATTATCCCGTGCACAAATTAGACAATTTGTATAGGGCGGAATAGAACCAAGGTCATTCATGTGAAACTGTTGTTCAGTTATAGGTGTTTCACAATATTATAGTTTGTGAAGTTGTTATTGTGACATACAGTTGTTTTTACAAAACTTACAATGATATCAATTTCAAAATGAGTTTGAAGTGCACATTTATAAAAATGCAGAGAGTTACCATTTTACTATACAAGTTTTTTCTCAGCGAATCTAAGATGTGTCATTTATATTGCGATATTCATAACCCAGAGAAACGAACGCAATTGGCGCACAGTCTGGATAGATCATCCTTTTACCATTGGATTGGACAGGACTCAGAGTGCACTCATATCAAGCAAGGCTTAAGGAGACGGTGTGGGCTAGTTACATGTCTCACAATCCGAAGGTGCTGGGTTCACTCCTCATCACATAACCGGCTGTTACCTCAGGAAAGCAAACCGTTAGAAAATGTAGAAGGAAGCAGGCCCTTACATAAAATGCATGCCAAAGTTTGATGCACTTAGCTGACAGGCGCAAAAAATAAAAACATAGTGCGACGCACACCGTCTTGTAGAATGGAGAAATAAGGTGAGCGCCCAACAAAAAAAAAATTACATGAGACATATAGGTGAACGGCGTAGGCAATGCTATGATATTGTATACTTGAACGAATCCTGGGTCAATGCTTACCACCACACCTATGGTAAAGAATAGCAATCAGTTGACGGTGAACAGAAAAGACAAATTCCAAGCAGCAAAGGGCAGCGCATTTTACTAACGTATGTCGGAAGCAGTGAAAATGGACTTTTCACTGCAGCTTGTGATGAAGACAAATAAGACAAAGGTGTATCATATTGACAAAATAATTAAAGAGTACGTCACACTTCTCTTCGACTGCATGCATATCATGGGTATCTAAGCCATATATAGGTTGTGTGGACTAAAGTCAAAGGACAAGTTCCAGAAAAGAACAGGACATTTAAAATGTGTGATGTTGAAGTGCTGCCATGTGAGCACTTTTCAAAAATAGACATCCAGTTCTGGAAGAAGTGTGAACATTTGCTCCAAGAAGAAAAACAGTACTGGCAACGAGATGAATTACAATTTGTTCAGCCAGTAACAATTATCAACCTCTTTGAATGGACAGATTCAGAATGATTAATATAATCTTTTGTGGACATACTGATTAGCAGACTTGGATGAATTAGCGTTTGTTTATCAAAATAATTAAGTGTACATACAATGACAACAAAGACACTTCAATATTTAATAGTTGCACAATTGATACGTTAGGGTCTGATGGTGACTGAATAGCTGTACTAACTGTTGCATATTGGTGCCATTTTTAGAATTGTACATAAAGGGCAACACAAACAATCAATTGATCTATCAAGCCATTAAGGAGATACGCCTATAAACAAAATACGACGAGAAATTAAACTGCTTTCTGTAAAATCTTAAATTTAATTCCATTTCTTTGCAATGGTCCTAAAATATCAACGGAATTTGTGATGTACAAAATTCAGAACATCTATGAACTAAATAAAATCAATGTTTTAGAGTCATGGATATTACACAGCTGCATGCAAAAAATCATTTGGATATAACATGAAGCTTTGTAGAAAATTGCTTCGGATCTTGTTCATGAATTAAAAGACGGACTATAGCACTATTGTGGCAGAGCCACCTTTCTTTATCATGTCCTTTTTCGTGGATCCTATGTCACAGAGATAAATCTGTAATCTATAATATCCACTTTGTTTCTCCTATCCTGGTGCCTGGGACCAATCTGCAATCCATGACAGAGCCACACTACACAACAACTTGAATTGATCACAACAAAATTCAGCTTTATTTTTTAGTCACAGAAACTGTTACAGCAGGGAGACCGTTGGCACACTACGGATACAATTGGAAAAGAAAGGTACGAAGGATATTTACTGGTGAGCCCTCTGTCTGTCAGGTTGTTGTTTGTTTCTGGACTGGACTCTACCCAATGTGTCTCTCAACTACTGAACCATTCTACTGGACTCTACCCAATGTGTCTCTCAACTACTGAACCATTCTACTGGACTCTACCCAATGTGTCTCTCAACTACTGAACCATTCTACTGGACTCTACCCAATGTGTCTCTCAACTACTGAACCATTCTACTGGACTCTACCCAATGTGTCTCTCAACTACTGAACCATTCTACTGGACTCTACCCAATGTGTCTCTCAACTACTGAACCATTCTACTGGACTCTACCCAATGTGTCTCTCAACTACTGAACCATTCTACTGGACTCTACCCAATGTGTCTCTCAACTACTGAACCATTCTACTGGACTCTACCCAATGTGTCCCTCAACTACTGAACCATTCTACTGGACTCTACCCAATGTGTCTCTCAACTACTGAACCATTCCACTGGACTCTACCCAATGTGTCTCTCAACTACTGAACCATTCTACTGGACTCTACCCAATGTGTCTCTCAACTACTGAACCATTCAACTACTGTACTCTACCCAATGTGTCTCTCAACTACTGAACCATTCTACTGGACTCTACCCAATGTGTCTCTCAACTACTGAACCATTCTACTGGACTCTACCCAATGTGTCTCTCAACTACTGAACCATTCAACTACTGTACTCTACCCAATGTGTCTCTCAACTACTGAACCATTCTACTGGACTCTACCCAATGTGTCTCTCAACTACTGAACCATTCTACTGGACTCTACCCAATGTGTCTCTCAACTACTGAACCATTCTACTGGACTCTACCCAATGTGTCTCTCAACTACTGAACCATTCTACTGGACTCTACCCAATGTGTCTCTCAACTACTGAACCATTCTACTGGACTCTACCCAATGTGTCTCTCAACTACTGAACCATTCTACTGGACTCTACCCAATGTGTCTCTCAACTACTGAACCATTCTACTGGACTCTACCCAATGTGTCTCTCAACTACTGAACCATTCAACTACTGTACTTTACCCAATGTGTCTCTCAACTACTGAACCATTCTACTGGACTCTACCCAATGTGTCTCTCAACTACTGAACCATTCTACTGGACTCTACCCAATGTGTCTCTCAACTACTGAACCATTCAACTACTGTACTCTACCCAATGTGTCTCTCAACTACTGAACCATTCTACTGGACTCTACCCAATGTGTCTCTCAACTACTGAACCATTCTACTGGACTCTACCCAATGTGTCTCTCAACTACTGAACCATTCAACTACTGTACTCTACCCAATGTGTCTCTCAACTACTGAACCATTCTACTGGACTCTACCCAATGTGTCTCTCAACTACTGAACCATTCTACTGGACTCTACCCAATGTGTCTCTCAACTACTGAACCATTCTACTGGACTCTACCCAATGTGTCTCTCAACTACTGAACCATTCTACTGGACTCTACCCAATGTGTCTCTCAACTACTGAACCATTCTACTGGACTCTACCCAATGTGTCTCTCAACTACTGAACCATTCTACTGGACTCTACCCAATGTGTCTCTCAACTACTGAACCATTCTACTGGACTCTACCCAATGTGTCTCTCAACTACTGAACCATTCTACTGGACTCTACCCAATGTGTCTCTCAACTACTGAACCATTCTACTGGACTCTACCCAATGTGTCTCTCAACTACTGAACCATTCAACTACTGTACTCTACCCAATGTGTCTCTCAACTACTGAACCATTCTACTGGACTCTACCCAATGTGTCTCTCAACTACTGAACCATTCTACTGGACTCTACCCAATGTGTCTCTCAACTACTGAACCAATCAACTGGACTCTACCCAATGTGTCTCTCAACTACTGAACCATTTTACTGGACTCTACTCAATGTGTCTCTCAACTACTGAACCATTCTACTGGACTCTACCCAATGTGTCTCTCAACTACTGAACCATTCTACTGGACTCTACCCAATGTGTCTCTCAACTACTGAACCATTCTACTGTACTCTACCCAATGTGTCTCTCAACTACTGAACCATTCTACTGGACTCTACCCAATGTGTCTCTCAACTACTGAACCATTCTACTGGACTCTACCCAATGTGTCTCTCAACTACTGAACCATTCTACTGGACTCTACCCAATGTGTCTCTCAACTACTGAACCATTCTACTGGACTCTACCCAATGTGTCTCTCAACTACTGAACCATTCTACTGGACTCTACCCAATGTGTCTCTCAACTACTGAACCATTCTACTGGACTCTACCCAATGTGTCTCTCAACTACTGAACCATTCTACTGGACTCTACCCAATGTGTCTCTCAACTACTGAACCATTCTACTGGACTCTACCCAATGTGTCTCTCAACTACTGAACCATTCTACTGGACTCTACCCAATGTGTCTCTCAACTACTGAACCATTCAACTACTGTACTCTACCCAATGTGTCTCTCAACTACTGAACCATTCTACTGGACTCTACCCAATGTGTCTCTCAACTACTGAACCATTCAACTACTGTACTCTACCCAATGTGTCTCTCAACTACTGAACCATTCTACTGGACTCTACCCAATGTGTCTCTCAACTACTGAACCATTCTACTGGACTCTACCCAATGTGTCTCTCAACTACTGAACCATTCAACTACTGTACTCTACCCAATGTGTCTCTCAACTACTGAACCATTCTACTGGACTCTACCCAATGTGTCTCTCAACTACTGAACCATTCTACTGGACTCTACCCAATGTGTCTCTCAACTACTGAACCATTCTACTGGACTCTACCCAATGTGTCTCTCAACTACTGAACCATTCTACTGGACTCTACCCAATGTGTCTCTCAACTACTGAACCATTCTACTGGACTCTACCCAATGTGTCTCTCAACTACTGAACCATTCTACTGGACTCTACCCAATGTGTCTCTCAACTACTGAACCATTCTACTGGACTCTACCCAATGTGTCTCTCAACTACTGAACCATTCTACTGGACTCTACCCAATGTGTCTCTCAACTACTGAACCATTCTACTGGACTCTACCCAATGTGTCTCTCAACTACTGAACCATTCTACTGGACTCTACCCAATGTGTCTCTCAACTACTGAACCATTCTACTGGACTCTACCCAATGTGTCTCTCAACTACTGAACCATTCAACTACTGTACTCTCAGTTCTCAATTAACTGACTTTTCTTAGTCCAGTATGTGTCGAAATTACATAGTCTCCCCTGTTCCCATCATTTGACATCTTCCAATGTCGCGGGTAAATTCATTCCACAGTTCCTAAGCTTTCTTAACTAATGGTCGGTGGGCTGTTCCCACAGAATTATTTTGACCAATGGTTAGCGAGCTGTTTTCCTGCACAATTTATTACGTCTTAACAGAGACACCAGTTAAAGGAGGAATAGGTCAAGAAAATTGCCAGAGTGGTTTCAGGCAGGACTCTGTGTGACAGATGAGAAAACGCCGACAGCTATACCAAAAGGATATTGTAAGATGTGAACAACAGTGCTATCATATCTAACCCATCTAGGGTAGAAGGCTCTCTTGGTATTGCACACAAGGTCATTCACTCAGGCTAGAAAACAGTGGAGTGTGGAGTAGCCTGATAGGTTTGAATGAAAGTTCTAGAAACAATAATACATACATTGTAGAGAAATTAACGGGTGATAACTTGTTTTCTTGAGAACTGGGGGCAGATGAAAAAGAAGATGATGAAAAGTAAAAAGAGGAAGAAGGTTGAAGCAGGAAGAAGACGAAAAGGAGAAAAAAGATGAAAAAAACATGTACATACCCTCTGTCTTATATCTGACATACGTGGTTTTATCTTCCATCATTGCATCCACAGCCATTTTTTCGCAGTACTGATATGTGATGATTGCAATTGTCGGCTGTAGATTGCTAGCAATCATGGGCATATTCTTGACCATCTGGACCTCTGAAGGTGGAAAGAAATGGGGCCTTTATAAAACATTGTGAATCTAAATTGGTCAACTTGTTCTCTTTGATGTAAAGACATCATAATTTCAAAGCATACAATGCTATTGGGGATGAAGTATTATACTTTTTTGTCTCTTGTTTTCTTTCTTAGTTTTTTGGGGGAGTTTTGTTGTTGTTGCAGCTAAGTATCTTTTTGACATTTTTATATATCTTATTTATTAGTTCGTCTCTTCTTCCATGTGTTAGTTCTTATGTGTATTGTCAGATGTCCCTGATCAAGGTCTTTTGGTCATAACACAGGTTTCTTTCTTGTTTCTGTTCCAGCGTAGTATCTAAACATATCAATTCAAGTGTTTATATACTTTATTTTAATCTCTAGAACCACCACAGCCTCACCTTTTTATTTTATTATAAAAGAATGGGTAATCACTGCAGCTGGGCTCCTTGTAGAAAGCCTGCACCAAAGCTTTTGTGTACTTGATGTGGTGGCTTATGTGGCAGTTTGCTTGGCATGATTAGGGTTCAGCCCCCTGCACAATCCTCTTTCGTTAATTTTTACTGTGTCCATTGTAGGCTGCTGCAGGCACTTTCACTCCTTGTTCAGTAGTAAAAAACTAAATATATAGGAGTCAAGACTTACACCAGGGTTAGGTGAAACATAATGATCAAGTTCACCTCACTTCCTCATAGTACTCCTGGAAACAACACTGTAATCCCGAAAGTGACAAACTTACTGAAGAGCCTCTCATTGCACTACAGCCTGGAGGACATTATACCTTCTTAAGTATGTAAGTAGAGCTACTGTAACCCATCACCAAAAAAACATCAAAAAGTTAAATTATCTTGAGTATATATATATATATATACAGAACAAGACTATTTAGAGTTGATTTAGACTATTTGGTTGATGGCCTATACACCACAAGATAAGGGCAAAAAAGTAGTATGAGTAAAACAATAATATCCAAGTTATACTTGTCTTGTCGTCCAACACTTTACGCACAAATCCTCCTTCATTTCCCATTGGCTGAATGAGCTGCCTTGACTGCAGTTCCTGAAGCTGCATGGTGACAATGGAAGCATCTGACGCAGTTATTCTGTAAAAGAGGATTAATGTTGAGACATGAGACTAGATGTACAACCTGCATCATGGTTTCTCAAACAAGACTTATGCATGCTAGGGTTCAGTCAAAGGTTTCAGAGTGCTCCACAAGAGATCATCTGGTACATCCGGATGCTTGTCTGCAGCACTAGTTGATCTTCTCTCTTACTGTCTGATATTCAACAATGATTGCATTTCTTTATCAAGAAACATCCACATCCATGGCCAGTCAGCTCAGATTCAGAACCGTGATCATTAGACTCTGTAAGATCATCATCAAATATCCCTCCCCACAAGTAGAAAGGAAGACTAACGTCTGGTCAGGCACAACATACTGATCCGACATATTCTGCTTCCTTGCAGCCGTTCCTGGAAATGATCTGTTTTCATGACAGCCTGGCTAAATAGGTGAGGTATTGATGTGATCCCCGTGGTAGTGAGTGACACGCAGATGAAGCCAAGCATAGCACAACCGCCTGGAGGATCCCAGTCCACCTTCATCAGCACGCTCAGGATGTGAGGGAAGCTAGAAAAACCTACTACTCAAAACATATGATACAAAACATATTCAACAATAATGTATGTAGAGAACAAAAGGCAAGAACATTATAGAAGTACACTAAACACTACAAAGTAATGATCAATTCAGTGATCCAAGTCTGTCAGACTCGCAAATGGAGCAGAGCAACAAAATGGCCCTCTACAACCTATACTGCAACTTGAGAAGAGCGAGACATACTACCGAGCTTTATGGGGAAACAGATGTAGTTAACAGGAAAAAACAAGAGAAGCATGAGACACACCAAGTTTATGAGGAAAATGAATGTGGTTAACAGAGGGATAAGTTCTAATGCAAGAAGACAAACCTGAGACAAACCATCTGGTTTATGAGGAAAATAGATGCACTTATCTGATGGATAAGTTGTAAGGTGACAAGAGCGACCTGAGACATGCCATGAGTTTTATGAGATAAAGAGGTGTGGTTATCTGGTGGATAAGTTGTAAGGTGACAAGACAACCCTGAGACATGCCATGAGTTTTATGAGGGAAATAGGTGCAGTTATCCGATGGATAAATTGTAAGGTGACGAGAGATCTGAAACATACCATGATTTTTATGAGAGAAAGAGGTGTGGTTATCTGATGGATAAGTTGTAAGGTGACAAGAGAAACCTGAGACATGCCACTAGTTTTATGAGGGAAATAGATGTGGTTATCTGATGTATAAGTTGTATGGTGACAAAACTAACCTGAGACATGCCACTAGTTTTATGAGGGAAATAGATGTGGTTATCTGATGGATAAGTTGTAAGGTGACAAGAGAAACCTGAGACATGCCACTAGTTTTATGAGGGAAATAGATGTGGTTATCTGATGGATAAGTTGTAAGGTGACAAGAGAAACCTGAGACATGCCACTAGTTTTATGAGGGAAATAGATGTGGTTATCTGATGGATAAGTTGTATGGTGACAAAACTAACCTGAGACATGCCACTAGTTTTATGAGGGAAATAGATGTGGTTATCTGATGGATAAGTTGTATGGTGACAAAACTAACCTGAGACATGCCACTAGTTTTATGAGGGAAATAGATGTGGTTATCTGATGGATAAGTTGTAAGGTGACAAGAGAAACCTGAGACATGCCATTAATTTTATGAGGGAAATAGATGTGGTTATCTGTAAAGGTAAAGGTAGTCATACAGCAAACACTGCTTTCAGGGATTAATAGTTAGTGTTTTTATTGTACTTAGACCACAGCTTGTTTATGAGATGGGTGTGGCAAGTTCCCTTCCATAAGCCTTTCCTCCCCTAGAGTAAGCTAGACACCAATTTACTATTATTAATTTTTCTTGATACGAGTCTTTAATCTCCTGCGAGACATATGAGACCTGTCCCCTCGAATCAGTCGATCTGTTTCTATGTAAACCTGCTTGGTGGGTAATTAGTAAGTGTATCGATTCCATATACTAAGTTATTCTAGTGTTAACGATTCACTTCATTAGTCTCCCACATAGCTGAGTAGACTAACAGGTCTGTAGCAGCCTGGCCTCATATTATCCTTCCTATGTTTAAGGATGGGGATAGTTCTTGCCTCCTTTCACATATGGAGGGCACCTTCTTTGTTTCCAACTTACATTAAAAATGTGTAGTAGTTTGAGCGTTTAGCTTTTTCTTGTATGTTAGAAAGCATTTCATTAGTAATGGCGTCCTTTCCCATGACTTTTCTATTCTGAGTTCACTAATGGCTGTTCAGTCCTGATTATGTTTATCATATGGTTTATTTTTCTCTTATCTTCCTTCTAATATCTGTGGGAATTTTGGTCCTACTTGTTTCTGTGTAATGTTTTACTACAGTAGAACATCTGCTGTTTTTTATTCTGGTTAGTACATTTCCTTCATTTTCAATCACAATTGTTGGCTTTTAGCCGTTTTTGTCACTTAGGGCCTTTGCTAGCTTCTAGAGCTTCTTGCTCTCCTTATCAAAGTTGAGCACTTCTGTATGATCATGCAAATTTTTCCTGCGTGCTTGGCTGTTTTCCTTTATCTTACCGCATATGCCTTGAGTGCAATATTACTTTCTTGATTTTGGTCTATTTCCACCCTTTCTCCTGCCTCTGTTATTTGAAGCTCTATCTTTTGCACTTACGGTGACCAATACAGTTTATAGTGCCTCTTAAAATGTTTTCCATTGCTGCTTTTAGAAGGCACTGGTTAAACTTTTACCAATATCCTACCTGAGGTAGGGTATTGATAGACTGGCATTAGAGATTTGTTCTTGTGGCAAACTTCTGCCAGTCTGGGTTCTTATAGATCTATCTGGGCATTGGAAGTGGTTTGGTGGAATGTTTCCCAGGTTTATGGTAAGTATGACGAGTCCCTTTCTGCTAGAGGCAGAGTACTGTTATTTTGGGTTTTTGGCTTATGTAGTCAGCGGTAAAAGCTAGATATGGCGATGATGATGATAACTATCGCCTTGAATAGAGTGATTCCGACTGTTGTTAATTGGACTACTGGTAGTTAGGCAGATGTTTGCCTGCTGCCAAGTAGCCAAAGGCTATCCAAAATAATTATTTTCATGCTTTTTATTTCCTGCAGCTCATTGGGCATGGGGGAAGGTAGGTGATGTATTAAGTATGTGATAAGAATTCCATTATTTTTCTAAATATTTGCCAGACAGCAGTTAAATAGTCTGTTAAATAGTCTGCTCTTTTTTATTTTTAAACTACCAGCAGTTTTTTTTTTCTTCTTTCGGTCGCCTGAAAATATAATGTCTATATCTGCAATGTTGTCTATTGTATTAATTTCAGTCTTTTGTAGTTCACATATAGGTCCATAAAGTTTCTTTTCCAGTGTTGTTTCTATGGCGATGAGAGTGTCTCTATATATCATATTCGATGCAGTTCTATAGTATGTGCCCTGCAATCTGGGGTGCCTGTCCGCATGTAAATGCAGCTCCGCATGTACATGCAGCTGAGTTGCCAATCTTCAATGTTGTGTACGTGTGGCTGCAGAGTTGGCTGTGTCCTGTTCTAAGGCACAACACAACAGTTTGCTCTTGTCTATTAATCTTATGGTCATTGTCTTGTGTTATTGTAGGCAGCTTTCTGACTGATTTGATCATCCTTATCTTCTGTTGGTATGTAACTGGTACATCTGGTTGCTCGCCTGCAGCACCCTTCTTTACCTGTCGATCTGATCTCTCATTTCCTGGTACTCCACAATGAGAAGATATCAGCTGCATGACAATCTTGTGCTGATTAAGTTCAGACAGTAGAGCCTGTACATGTGACAGTTTCCCAAACTTCAGTGCTTGGAGTTCTGATTGTGCAACTGTCAGAAGTACTACAGGTTGCGGACCAAGATTTGTGTTCAATAGTTTATCAGTTGCAACCATGGTTGCCTGGATTTCTGCATCATATGTATGACAGAATTTCCTGGTTGGTACTCTGACTGTATTCTAAATGTTGTTTGGGTATTCTATGTACAATCCCACCCCTTCATTCGTTACTGAACTCTTTGCTGACCAATCTGTCTATACTCTGACCAAGAGGTCTTTGTTTTCTTCATCGAGGAAATAGAGTCACTACCCTACGTTGCACACTGTTCTGTTCGTCCTTGTCTAGTATTCCCTTTCACTTTTGTTGTAATGCATACTGATAGTTCATGTTCCTCTCTCCATGAGGTTTGTTCTGACCTGACCCAGATATTAGGGTCATCAACTCGACTCTGGCAAATGGCAGGGAACTGGCACCAACAAACCATTCCCCCCCCCCCCCCAAAGTTTAGACTATGGAGTCAGGCAAACCCGACAGAAACTCCTGGCAGAGCAGGTCTTCTAATAGATGTGGCAGATGCTAGGCCCACAGGTGTATGGACATGTCCTGATCCCTATTGAGACCTCATCCACAGAGAATCCCTGGTAAAACAAGACACAGCAGGCAAGACCACAGCCTGCTAGCAAGACATGGTGCTGAAGATGGAGGCAATAAGCCAAAAGGCACATCACAATAATCAAGATACAACACAAATACAAAATATGAAAGTATGCCTATATCTACCAGCAATTTTTTTACATGCACAGAACATACATGTGACATCCGAGTTTAGGACTGGGCGGTTGATCTCACCTCCTTTGAGACCAGGGGTCGGCTGAAAAGGCAAGTTTTGAACACCTGCTGCTCATACTTCCATTCATTCCTTGAGAAGCAAGCATCTTACAGCTCTGCTGTAACAGCCCCTCTTTTTCCCATTTTTATTGGCTTGGTACATTGTTTATTAAATTTATTTCAAGGACGGAACAAATTCAGGAGAAAAAACTAAAAACAATACACACCTTACTAAATCTTCAACAGACAAAACATTAGGGTAGGCTGATTCCAGAACAGTGAGCAGTTTTTCTCGGACTTTCTCCTCAATGGGCCTGTTGTCTGCCTTGTTAAATCCTGCCAACATAGAAAACAGAGTGTTCACTAATAACATGGTAAACTTGAAGAGTCATTCTAATCAAAGACATAAATGTCAGTTTCAGCTGAAAAAAATTTGTACACCTTGGTTAACCAAAACCAGTACAAAGAAGTTTTGAAAAACTACAATCAGGATTAAAAAGTAAACATATTTTTTTAACATAATAGTTAATTCTCTTCTAAAACACCCCACACACCCACGAATGTGCAGATAAATAGGTGGTTGGCTTGTTGTGTCTTTGCATGGTGTAGCTAGGTGTGACCTCTTTTGGGCCTTCATACTTGCCATAATTGGGTAAAAATATCATTGACTTCAGAATGTTTGTCTGGACAGCAGCCAACAGCCTGCTCCTTTCGATTTTTAACTGCCACAGGCTCATTTTGTGCACTCAGTGTTCACATGTTCTCTGATTTCATTGTTTGTCTCTGATAAGACTAGGCGCTGATGTGACACTTGAAATTTATGGGATTGTATCACCCCCGTTTTGTTATTGTCATTCGTGGTTTCTTGAGAGGCGAGAAGCGTGTCTTTCAGTAATATGCGACCACACCCTCCACCCCCACGCACACAAACAAAAACTTTTTGCAGGATATATAATTTAGTATTTCACAATTTAAAATTATGTAAGATACTGTAAACATCGATTTGCAGAACCCACATAATCAAACTGTTTAATTACTTTCAGTAGTGCATAAGGTTGCAAAAGCCATTAAGGAACCGCTGATGATTCATCGTTGCTTAACCCACAACGGTAGAATATAGATCAGGGCGGCCCAACATCTTCATAGTCCATGGTCATATGCACCATAATGTACATACCATGGGATATTCATGAAACAATACAAATGTAAGTATTCAAATAATATTTTGGGGACGGCGTGGCCTAGTGGTTAAGTGGCACGGCTCACAACCAGAAGGTGCTGGGTTCGATCCCCATCACAGCACCGGCCGTTACCCCGGGGAAGCAAACCCTTAGAAAATGCAGGAGGAAGCAGACCCTTACATAAAATGCATGCTGAAGTCGGATGCACTGGGCCGACAGGCGCAAAATAAAAACCACAGTGTAACGCACTCACGCCTTGGGGAATAAATAGATAAATATGGCGAACGCAAAAAGAAAAAAAAAAAAATAATATTTTGATGGCAAGAGTAGTGAATGACACGCAGATGAAGCCAAGCATAGCACTACCGCCTGTAGGTCCCTGGTCCACCTCTGGATGTGAGTAAAACTACGACAACCCGCCACTTAACGCCCTTTATAGGACGCACAAAACTCATTGTGGGCATTCAACAACAACAATATTACATTATTCACTACTGAAAAATAGTTGCTCGTTAACCACAAAATAGGATGGACGGACAGACAAATGAGAAAGACACGCAGACAGATAGATCAGCCATGTTATAATATAACAAAGCTCTGTATGCCCCTGTATTATGCATGCAACAGTACAAAAACAACACAAGCTAGGCTAGGCACCCTGCCAGCAGGAAGCGTGGAGCAGCCTAATCACAAGATCAGAACAGGCCAGTGAGCTTGTGATGTTCTTGCAAGGATAAATAGATACAGAGCAAGTGGTTCCCAAACTTTCCCAGGAACGGCCCTCCCTAAAGGAACACTAATTTGTCCACATGATTCTTGGCGTAAATTCTCCGCTCACATAACTGTTTTACAGACGACAACAGTATTCTTGGTAAACACCCACAACACTCTTGTTGATGAACTGTGCTTGAAGAAACCACACAAAGCTTTTGGTAAACCACCTACAATACTCTTGGTTAACATCCCCAGTATCTTTGGTGTATCCCTACAGCACGTTGAGTGAACCCCTATAGTAATTTGGGTGAACCTCCGCAGCGCTTTTGGTGAACTCTCACAACACTCTTGGTGAATCTTCACAGCACACTTAGTGAACCTCTACTCTTGGCAGACACCTCTCCAACAACTATAGGCAAACCCCAAAAGATTGTTGATGGTTCGGGCATAACTCACGATGCAGCCCAAGTTGAGAACCACTGACCTAAAGACCATAAAAGATCCCGACGCCCACAAATGAACAGTCCCTAGTACAACCACTCAATATAATTATCGTTATCGATCAGAACCAGGAAACGATAACTGAGCTCTGACTCTCTTGTGTCTGTAAGCCATTTCAACAGCTACATGGGTATACCATTAAATCCTGCCAATATGGATCAAGTCAATCATGTTATTCACGTTTTTGTCGATCCAGTAGGAGTATGGGGTCACTGCTGTAGTTCACCTTCTCTCCAGGGAGTCAGTGCTAAAGTATGTATGTGTTATGCCATGGTGATTTCTGCAGCACTTCGTTTTCGCTTGATGATGTTGCCAGACCGTCCACAGAACATTTGAGGAATGTTGTTGTTACAATAAGATACTCGTACTGAGTCCATTATTCTTGATGGATTCTCTCTGGTAGCAGGTTACAGTGGCTTTTCTTTTATCCCGGGATGTATTTAAGAATGTTGACCTCGGTCCTAACGGTCGTAGTGAAAAGCTAGGCATCTCAATGTGCTCACCACCACGTAGATCAATAACGATCCCTACTTTGTCGGTCATGATGCTGTAACACAGTCTGTTTCTAGGTCTATGAGGGGGGCATGAGGTGGGTTCTTGCTTAGTACGTTGCACCTGATCCTGAAGCGATCTAGTTTAGCACTCTTTTGAAGGACAGGGAAGACATAACCTACGGTCAGTTTCATTTTAGAAAAGAAGACACCAATACGAGGGATATAGGGGACGAGAGATGAGCGAAACAGGCCGTAAAGTAAGAGCTACATAGATACGATTCTTTCTTTGTCTGAGAGAAAGATTCTCAACGCTTTTGTGAGCTGAGAACAGGACAAGGATAAGTGGAGCATGACATCTTAGGAAGAATGTGGCGCTGTATAGCCCACGCAATGCAAAAGTCCTAAGCTAGTATCACCAGGCAATCTGTCATGGAACCTACGACGGAAGAATATATAAACAAAAAAGCACAAAACACACTAAGTAGAGACCTGGAGTCCGAGACAAGAAGAACTGAGAACCTGGAAATAAATGGACAAAATCGCACAGGACAGGTCTTTTTGGAAAGAGTTGGCTGATGCCATATGCACGCCAAGGTGATATGGTCTAATAGCACAGGGAGTGTGTTCCTGTGAGGGTTGACCGATGCCTTATGCAGCCCAAGCGATAAGGGCTAAGCAGATATGGTGTTTGCTGGATAAATGATATGACGACAAGAAAAACGTTTGCCAAACGGAGAGAAAATAGCTGTGGTTATCATTGAGCAAACCAGGAGATTAGTTTTATGTTGATGGATTTTTATTTGATTGTGGACTTCATGTTTTTATTCTCAAACACACCATTTTAATTTAAACTGTCTGTCTAATGCTTCTCTCGATCAATTGGTCAAGCTATAACTGTTCTTTTCGTGGAGCCCACAGACTAGACGCACTTGTTCAACTGTTTATTTGTCCCTGTCGTACCTCCACAGGACCACGAGCAGTCTACGCGACATATGTTTGACTTCTTGAACACATCATGGTTATTCTGAAGACTTGCGACACCATTGTGCGCGTGTATTTATCTGATACCATTGTGGCAGAGCACTCGCTTTTCTAGGCAAAGGTACGAGGTACAACTCCGGCTGCCGCCTCGCTTCAGTCAACCTTCCTGTAAATAGTACCTGGTTTACTGTAAGAGAACTGGCCACTCCACCTCATAAACAACATGTGGCCTCGTACACATAAGTTTCTAACACGTCATCCCTGACAGTAGGGTCTACTGTGGGGCTAACTTTCCTTACTTAGAAGACTAGCCGGTATGCATATGTATATACGCTGAGAGGATGGGAAATCTATGAGAAGAACAGTACGGCAGCCATGTTCATTTACATGATATCAAAAACTGCGGCGGTAGTGAAAGTCAAAGATTTATAACATAACGCGTATAATAACATACATGTATGGTTTAGACACCACTCGTCAACAGAGCTGAAACAGAACCTGTGTTACGGCAACAAAGCGTTTGTCAGGTACACGGAACAATGCAAATGAAAACAACCAACAAATCACAAGAACACACAAGTATAGCTCAGGTACAGCGTCCCTTAGGATTGAAATGGTGATCAGATTACAACATTCCTGGTCTCTATTCATCATGGTTATTCTTCATCTTGTGATAGCACCTTTGATGTTTACACCATCAGACGAGTTCCAGTGATGAACTTGACAGTTGTTTGGAGCTCCTCTTCAGCTCCACACAGTTGTGAGTTTAGTGTTGTTGTTGTTGTTGTTATTATTCAATGCCCGGAATGAGTAAGTTTACTCTTTTGTGCACCCTGAAAAGGGCGTTAAGTGGTGGGTTGTAGTAGCTTTCCTTACATCCCGAGCGTGCCGATGAAGGTGGACCACGGCCCTCCAGGTGGTAATTGCTATTCTTGGCTTCATCTGCGTGACGCTCACTACTACGATGATCACTTTGACCCACATCTCGTGAACCAGACTGCCTTTAAAACAGCTTGTTTCCAGGGAACGCTACATGGAAGAGAGATAGTGGTCTTGGTGAGTATATTGCGCCTGATTCTGACCAGACGTCATGTCAGTACATTGTGCATGATCGGACTAGCGTCTCAGTTCCCCAGAGTTTTATCGTTGGACCTATGATTCTTCCTTAGCTGACCATACAGAAAACAGCATAAACATGCTCAGCAGTGTGTGTTTAGTTTACCTGTGAGCAGTGGTAAATGAGGCAATCGAAGCTTGTACATGTCTGTTCAGTCTGGTATGTCCTGCCTTGAAGCCAAGAAGGATGATCTGCCTCTGCTGGTCAAGGGTGTGACAGCCATCCACTGACAGCCTGGACAGCAGTTTTTTCTCAAAATATGTGAGTTCAGTGTCTTCTTGTTCACAGCCCACGCCCGCCCCCCCCCCCCCCACCCCAATCATGTCTCAACTTCTCGATCTCAGATATTACATAATGGAATGTTAGTCGCTGGCGTATGGTTGGCTTTCTGACGGCTATCTTGTAATCATTCCTCAAGTGCAGGAGATTGTCACACTTGATAGCTTGCAGTACAGAAAGTGTTGTGAAGACGCCTACCTGGTTCCAGTCAGAATTGTTATGAATCATACTCGCAGTTCATCAAGTGATTGAATATCAGTTGCATAGTTATTTTCATTCGTGCTGTGTTTTGTCTAAGACGAAGACTTTACAGTTGCAACTTATGTTTCGTTTTGTTTCTCTTCCAGCTCAGTTCCTGAGCTTTACTGTGTCAATAAGTACCAGATTTGTGTCTGCTCATTTACGCTGTGCCAAATGAGAACTGGATACATGAGAATATGTTTAAAGGTAGGGAACATGTTACCGGGGTTAGGAACGCGTAACATTTTGATTCATAGATCCAGTTCTGGAATGTTCGTTCAGGTCGTGGGAAAAAAATGTGTGCGTAGTGTTTACGAAAGGTTGTGTAGATCAGGGTCGGGGGAGGGGGAGGGGCGCGAAAGAGTGAGAAGATGGGATTGGTCGCGAATAGGAGGAGCAGACAGAATGAAAGAACGTGAAATCGTAGTGCCTCGTGTTGTTGGCCTCTGATCAATCTGCTGCATAAGGTACCCAACATAAGAAGGGAATATATGCCCTCACTAGAACCTAGATACAGTTTAGGTGATACAAATACTCGCAGGATGAAAGCTTATGTCTTTTGGCCTAATTCAAGCTGATGTCTGAAAGCGTATGACGACGATAACGACGACGACACAGAAGAATTGAAAGCACGGATGACTCTAATATGTTTTATCAGACCAGAGCGATTGTTGGGACTAGAGCAAGTAAAATAAACTAGTTTAGGAAAGCCCGTGTAGGAGTGTCTAAGTGAAAGAGCACTCTTCTGCTACTTCCAATCCCCGGGAAAACGAGTTTCTTACTCCTAGTATTTCCTGTGTCATTGTTGAGGTATAATTTTTTTTAGCGTTCTTCTAAACCCAGATGGTTACGCTGCACTTGACTTTTAGCCTGCATAAATGGTGAGGTGTATCCTGTGAGTTGGTGAAGTCCTCTACTACTAGATCCGCGTAGGCGTATAGAAGTAGTGGAGAGGTAAAGGCCGAGAGTATTAATGAAGACAATATGTTATCAAGAATGGTTACGATTTGATCAAAGGAGTTTGTAAGCGAGCAAAGGAAGAACTATCTCCGAGAAGCCTTGGTAGCAGCGTCAAATGGAACGCAAAAGCGAAGAATACGGAATGGGTATTAACACAGAGAACACACAAACTACAATAATTGAAACGGTATATCAGAAATCAGCTCTACTGACACGAATAAACGATCAAACACTTGGACAGTTCAAAGCAAGAGCGTGTCCGTTTTTTTGAAATATTATAACGAAAAATGGAAGATGTGAAATAGAAATCAAAATGAGTATATGAATAGCCGAATCTATTTTCAAATATTGACCAACAAACACATGCAGTAGCCCCTTTCAGTCATGACTAGTAATATGATGATACGACTGTGGAGCAGTAACTCACTACCGAGTTTTTGGTTGTACTTTTCCTTGCTGCGTTGTCTGTCCACTTATTTGTGTTGCATGATGAGCTTCTTTTCACTGAGTACAACCTATGGTGAAGCTGGAAGCGCTCTTCAGGTCGCATTTTTGTGCATATTTCTATGGAGAACAAGTTGATGACCGTGTAGATGTCCTCAATTCTCCGTGAAACTAAGTGATACATTTTTTTATTTTGCTTTGCGTTCGCCTAATTTTTCTAATCCCCAAGGCGGTGTGCGTTGCACTGTGTTTTTATTTTGCGCCTGTCGGCCCAGTGCATCCGACTTCAGCATGCATTTTATGTAAGGGTCTGCTTCCTCCTGCATTTTCTAAGGGTTTGCTTCCCAAGGGGTAACGGCCGGTGCTGTGATGGGGATCGAACCCAGCACCTTCGGTTTGTGAGCCGTGCCACTTAACCACTAGGCCACGCCGTCCCCTACTAAGTGATAAATGAAAACTACATTAGCAGACACAGAATCATGGACGACGTTGCAGGAGTTGCCAAAATATCGATGAAACCATACCCAGAATGCCTTAGGGACACCAGCTCCCAATGTTTCCCCCGGAGTTGACTCAAAATAAATAACTCACTAATTAAAAATGAGTGATTGGTTGTTATGCATATTAGTCACTTTAGTATGACACATAAACACGGATAACGAACAAACAGTTGGAGACGAGAATTGAGGGTTTTAAGTGTGTGTGTGTGTGTTTGGGGGGCGGGGTGCTAGGGGTGTTGTTAAATATATAATGAAAGAGCCAAAGCCCAAGATAGAATATAAAGTAAATTAAGAAGTCGTGGTGTGAAGTTAAGGTTCAAAAGATCATTAATGGTCAAAATCACAAGCAGACGGTTCAAAAGTATGGCAACAGACATGACGTCGGGGTTGAAACTGGAAGGAAAGATAGATGGCAATAGTAACAGAGGAAGGCAACTCAATAAAGGGCAAGATAGTATCCAGAGATGGACATAAACCAGTTTGATAGACTGCACAATCAAGGCAATATCCGATGGAAATTGATTACACATTGCAGTTGAACATCGATGTGGGGTTAACTGTCTGATCTGATCAAAGCGATGGAGTATCAGAGAGGAAGAGCTACCACGGAAGTGAATGTCTAACGAACAACGCCTGACTTCCTCTAAATAACCAAAACGACACACATCTCACAAAAACATAATAGTCTGTCTCAGGACACGTTATCATGCGGTTTATCAAGCAAATGGTGTTGCAGGGGGTCATGGCGTCACTCGACTCGCGAAGTCGACAGAATAGAAATAGGTGATCGATTGTTTGTCATTCCCGCGCAAGTATGTGTCTGTGTGTCCGATTTGTGTATCTTGTGGAGATACTATTTAAGTCAGAAAATGATAAGTCGCTGTCTAAAAATGTGAAATTTAATCTCTTCTTTCCGTAGCTGTATGCGTCTTTCACTTAAAGCAAATACATTAGTGATTTTCTGAGTGAAATACATGATTGATTATTATAATAAATACATGATTGATTATGTGAGCAAATACATGATTAATTATTTGAGTAAATACAGTATTGATTATTTGAGTAAATACATTACTGATTATTACTTGAGTAAATATATTGGTGATTATTTGAGTAAATACATTACTGATGATTATTTGAGCAAATACATTACTGATTATTTGAGCAAATACATTACTGATTATTTGAGCAAATACATTACTGATTATTTGAGCAAATACATTACTGATTATTTTAGCAAATACATTAATGATTATTATTTGAGTAAATACATTATTTATTATTAATTTGAGTAAATATATTCTCTCTTTCGCCTTCTATCACCCAGGGGTGCATAGGCCATCAACCCACCCTCGCCAGGTGGCTCTGTTCTGACCAATCTATTCCACTTTCTTCCAGCTTTTTTCCTGTTTTCTTTACTTCTGCCTCCAGATCACGTCTCCATGTATCCTTGATCTGCCTATGCCTCTCCTTCCCTGGTGGTTCTATGACAGGGATTGCCTAGTGATACTGGCATGTGGCTATCTTAATGTATGACCCATCCATCTCTACTTTCTTCCTAAGATATCCTGTTCCAATTTACCTTGTCCCGCTCTCTCCCACAGTCTGTAGTTTGTAACTTTGTCAAACCATTTTATACCAAGAATCTTTCTCAGGCATCTGTTGACAAAACCCTGCAGTCTCCTGTCATTGCCTTTGGTCATCCTCCAGGTTTCCGCTCCATACAGCAGGACTGGCTTCACATTTAAATTGAAAATCTTTATTTTTGTCTTCTTTCTTATTTCCTTGGAGTTCCACTTGGGTTTAATATTCCGAATGCAACTCTTGCTTTTTGTATCCTTGTTTTTATATTCTCGTCTGTCCCTCCGTCCTTGTTGATGGTACTTCCTAGGTATGTAAATACCTCTGCCTCTTTCAGTGGCGTTCCTCTCAGCCTGATTGGTTCTGTGTTTGCTGCATTGACCCTAACTATTGTTGTCTGTTCCTCATGTGTCTTCAAACCGATTTGTTTAGAGGTATAATCTAGCCTATCCAGTTTTCTTTAAATTTGGCTTCGGGGCAGAAGGGCTATTTTATCCGCAAAATCCAGGTCATCCAGCTGTTTATTCAAGGTACACTGGATTCCATTTTCTCTCATTTGTTGTTACTTTCATAATCCAGTCCACTGCCAGAGTGAACAGGAAAGGCTACAGTACGCAACCCTGTAGTACACCTGATTTAATTTTGAATGGCTATGAGTTGTCTTTCGTGTAAAGCTCTACATTGCATTCTTTCATACGTCTGCCTAATTATGTTTGTGAGCTTTTCAGGAATTCCATAGTGCCTCAGTAGTTTTTCAGAGTATTACTCTGTCCAAAATATCGAAAGCAGTTTTCATAATCAACTAAATGTATTCAGAAAAAGTCTGAAAATGTGTCATTATATCTCTTCTTTACATAGTTGTATGCGTCTTTCGCTTTGAGGAAATACATTAGTGATTTTCTGAGTAAAATACACGATTGCTTATTAATTTAAGCAAATATATTCCCGATGATTAATTTGAGCAAATACATTACTGATAATTAATTTGAGTAAATATATTATTGATTATTAATTAGAGTAAATGCATTATTGATATTTTGAGCACACACATTACTGATTGTTCTCCGTCCTCATTCGCTTGTTTTTTTCATATTTATTTTATGTGCGCAAGATAAGATTATGTACGTTACAGATCAATTGCGATATCCCTTCCTTTCTTCCTGACCCATTTGTTTTCGACAAGTAGTTTTATTCGGGTAAACTCTCCTAATTTGTGTTTGTCTTTCACTGCAAGCGAGCATGTCATTTGAAACCATAATTGTATTTCAGCTATAAAAAATTCATATAACAAAAGCATGCTGGGTTTGGAGCGGACTTCATCTAGCCAAAGCATGCTGAATTTTTATCGGATTGCATTTAGCCAAAGCATGCTTGATTTGGAGCAGGTTTCATTTAGCCAAAACATGCCGTGTTTGGAGCGCCAGAAATTGGCACCTCGAGCCATTTACTGTTTGAATGAGCAAGAGCTGGATTGTTACTCGTAGAGTGGTGCTGTTCAATCACTTCAGTGTGACTGACCAGCAGAATTTTATTTATAAAAGTATGGACGAGTGTCCAGTTCAAATATTATTGTCCTGTTTCTGTCGTTAAAAATTATCATTAACATCTGCTGAAATGCATGCATAGATAATTCTTCGACTCTCATAATTATAGCAGTTATAAGTGTTTTCTGCTATAACGGTTTACAAAATTGTAATAGTTATTTTTTTCTTCTTGTCCTTTGCAGACCCACGCCTGAGGGATGACGGAACGGCACTTTCAATGAAGGAAGCTTTGCGTTAGAGCGCTTAATTAGAATAGGCAGCTAATTACCAATCCCACTCCCCTTTACAATAGCATATTGTACCCAGTCTAATCCGGAACATAAAAATGTTTTTATCTGTGGACGGGGTTGAGGGGATAGAAGAAAGTGAGAGATATGTGGAGGAGATTCGGTAGGGCAGTGATTAGCGCACTGCCTGCATCGAGAGATCTAGACTCAATCCTCAGTCGGCGATGGCAGTCTTAACATTGGGTGCCGCCGCAAGCCTGGAAATGTAAGATAGTCCGCGTGCACTCCTAACGTGCCACTGGACAAGGCAATATGGGCACCCAATTCACAATGTCCCACAACGTGAACGCGGGATAAGAAGAAGATAGCAGTTATCAGTTGGTTTGTTTATTTTTTACTTTAAAAAAAAATTACCTTTATTTGTCCTGATTCCCTTTGCGGACCGGCTCTCCCGGGCAGGGGTACCCGTATTGCATAATATTGTATTTGATTAGAATAGGAAGCTAACCACCAAATCAAATCCAATTTACGACACCAAATTGTGTTTATTCGATTCCTAATCTGTCAGGAATGTTGGTGAGAAGTGTGGACGGAGGGAGTGAGTTGCAGGAGGCAGAGGGGTATTTCAATTGGTTAAATAGGTCACACCAGGTAAACATGAATCATCAGCCAGTTGACACCGGTGCAGTTCCCAAATTATACATACCAAATGGCAACATACGACGCTGACTAATGTATGTCACCCCCACCTTGCTAGTTGTTTTGGTCAACTATAAGTCATCCCCTTTTCTCTTCAATGTGAAGCATAGACTGCAAATGTAGCTGTCTCTATTTAAAGTAATCGTGTTTCCAAGTATTTGCACATCATTCACGAAGATCACAAATATATTTTGTTTGGCTTTATCTCACTCCACTTCTTATGAAGCAACCAGCCACTCCTACAATTGGCATCCCTATTCCAGGCCGTGTTTATACGAACCGCAGAAGGGTCAATGTGGGGGAGCTGGCGACGCTGTCAAACCAGAATGCTTTGGATAGATTGAAACCCGTAAGGGATCAAGATGCTGAGCAGCGCATGGAGCTGCAGTGGTCAGCGACTCGTAGCTGACTGTTAGCGTCAGGGCCAGCGAACCAAAGCTGCCAAGACCATTCTACACCTCCACGCGGTGATCCTAGATAACAGGCTGCAGTAGGGCAGAATGGCTAAGGAGAAGGGATCGAAGAGGGAATGCTAACCCGGTACTCAAAAAATGTTTGCTGAAGTCAGATGTGTTGGACCGAAAGGTGCAAATATCGCAGTCAAGCTGTAAACTACGACACAACGCATTCCGTTCTCTGGACTACATTCTGCTACTTAAGCCCTTTCAGGGTTTGGTAGCGGGAGATTGAGAACGAACGAACGAACGAACGAACGAACGAACGAACGAACGAAGAAGAAGAAGAAGAAGAAGAAGAAGAAGAAGAAGAAGAAGAAACCCGTAAGTCATATTTGGGTAGCAGCAAGACAATAACGGCTTCATACCACCTACTGTCTTGCAGGTAACATGGAAACTGTCAAAGGCTAAAGTGGCGTTCAACCGGTGGAAATAAACTTGATTGGCGAAGAATGACGCGACTGTCCAAAATTACCAGACACCTTAAATAATCCAACTGTAAAATGTGGTACAACGTATCTTTGTGCGTTTTCTAAGTGACGGGTTTCTTTTGCAATTTTATATGATATGATATGCCTCATCGCAGACAGAGAGAGAGAGAGAGAGAGAGAGAGAGAGAGAGAGAGATAGAGAGAGAGAAAAGAGAGAGAGAGACAGAGAGAGAAAGAGACGCACACACATGTATATTAATTAATATATTTATATGTATATATATAATTGATCAAGTGCATTCTAACGCTTCTAATATCCTCTCACATATATTGTTACCTAGTCAGTTTGCAGCCAAGCTAACATTCTTCTAATTACTCGCAACCGGAAGGCCTTAAGCGGACCAGATATGATTTTTCTTCATAGCACAACCACCTGGAAGACATCAGTCCGCCTTCACCATCCCCCTCTGGATGTGAGGAAAGCTACTGCCACCCCACCCCCTCCCCCACATAACGCCCCTGAGTAAACATACTCAATGTATGTTTTCAACTACTTCCTAAGATTGAGCTAATTGTCGTGGGCGTATCCACTGCGTTTCACTCTATTGGTGTCAGAGTTGAAATAAATGAAGGGCCGAATAAGGGGAGACATCGAAATTGCGTCCTAGAAGCAAAGTCGTAGACTGCGATGCCCGTTAACAGCACACTCAAGTCGACCTAGCTGTAAA
This sequence comes from Ariolimax columbianus, assembly GCA_036924085.1. Classification (NCBI taxonomy): domain Eukaryota; kingdom Metazoa; phylum Mollusca; class Gastropoda; order Stylommatophora; family Arionidae; genus Ariolimax; species Ariolimax columbianus. Next base: position 127,209,951 of record JAVGWX010000002.1, read on the forward strand.
CTGACACCTAACCGTTAAGAAATAAAGCCAATTTAAAAGAAATTACTGGTAACCAAATCCTCATAAGAAGCAAACAATTCAAAAAAATTGATGCTGAAGTCGAATGTATGAGTTGTACGGTGCAAAACATAGTACAACACACTATGCCTTAGAAAACGATTCGGAACGAAAGAAACCAGGAAAGAAATAAAAAGCTGAGGCCCAGTACAATGACATATCTAACGTTTTAACCCGGACAGCGGTTCTAGTATGGGACTACCTTTATCATACATATTTAACAATTCTACAACATTCATACAATGCGGTTACTGGCAGTGTCAAAAAAGTACCTTTCATATTTTGTTATAAAATGTATGCATAAATAGTATCTAGTAATGAAAGAACTTAATATTCAGGTTGCGGATTGACTCCTAGTATTTAAGAAGGTTTTATAAATTTTGTGTACAACGCGATATATGTCTAATTCACCAAAGTGGTACCTCGGTTCAAAAGAATAGGTCCACTGAAACCTTCCAAGCAAGTTGTAAAATGCGAGTATAATGGTATATACATTGGGCTAGTAATCTCATCATGAAACAATAATGCTATTTAAACCACCACTTCAAATTCACAGATACAAGCTGTATGTAGAGGGCCAGTTTATAGATATTTGCCTTACGTTTCAATATTTTTTGTAAACATTTTTTAGTCATACGACATTTTTTCAAAATGAACTACAGGACTACAGGCCACTTCTACACTACTGTCGTCACGTCGTGTGCTGGCTATATTTGTTTATTTCACCCCCAACAGAAAAACAACATATGCCATACCGGGGATTCGAATCCTTGTCGGCAGACAGGCCGCTAAACCATTCGGCCACGCGCTCCTCTACGCTTCAAATTGAACACATATATATATAGTGATTGATGCAGCCTGTGTGTTACTGAAATTGAATTTATGATGTACTTCAGAAATTAAAATTGTGTTCGTGTTGTCCTTGAATCATTAAAATTATGTTCGTGCTGCCCTTGAGACATTAAAATTATGTTCGTGCTGTCCTTGAGCCATTGCAGTTATGTTCGAGCTGTCATTGAGCCACTGAAATTATATTCGTGCTGTCCTCGAGTCATTGCAATTATGTCCGTGTTGTCCTTGAGCCACTGAAATTATTTTCGTGTTGTCCTTGAGCCACTGAAATTGTGTGCATACTGTCCTTGAGCCACTGAAATTGTGTGCATACTGTCCTTGAGCCACTGAAATTATGTGCATATTGTCCTTGAGCCACTGAAATTATGTGCATATTGTCCTTGAGCCACTGAAATTGTGTGCATACTGTCCTTGAGCCACTGAAATTATGTGCATACTGTCCTTGAGCCACTGAAATTATGTGCATATTGTCCTTGAGCCACTGAAATTATGTGCATATTGTCCTTGAGCCACTGAAATTATGTGCATACTGTCCTTGAGCCACTGAAATTATGTGCATACTGTCCTTGAGCCACTGAAATTATGTGCATACTGTCCTTGAGCCACTGAAATTATGTGCATACTGTCCTTGAGCCACTGAAATGATGTGCATACTGTCCTTGAGCCACTGAAATTATGTGCATACTGTCCTTGAGCCACTGAAATGATGTGCATACTGTCCTTGAGCCACTGAAATTATGTGCATACTGTCCTTGAGCCACTGAAATTATGTGCATACTGTCCTTGAGCCACTGAAATTATGTGCATATTGTCCTTGAGCCACTGAAATTATGTGCATATTGTCCTTGAGCCACTGAAATTGTGTGCATACTGTCCTTGAGCCACTGAAATTATGTGCATACTGTCCTTGAGCCACTGAAATTATGTGCATATTGTCCTTGAGCCACTGAAATTATGTGCATATTGTCCTTGAGCCACTGAAATTATGTGCATACTGTCCTTGAGCCACTGAAATTATGTGCATACTGTCCTTGAGCCACTGAAATTATGTGCATACTGTCCTTGAGCCACTGAAATGATGTGCATACTGTCCTTGAGCCACTGCAATTATGTGCATACTGTCCTTGAGCCACTGCAATTATGTGCATACTGTCCTTGAGCCACTGAAATGATGTGCATACTGTCCTTGAGCCACTGAACGTACGTTTATGGGATCACTGGGTTATCAAAATGATGTTTATTAAGCCCCGATGTTGGTTTCAGTTTGAGACGATGCCTCTACAAACGTCATCATCAACATCGCCCTGGAGTTCCTGTTACAATAATGATTCATCTTGCCAAGAGGTTTATTTAAGAGCAAGGCTGACCCTGGCATAATGTTATATATTGTGGAAGGCTGACTAGATCAAAAATAGCCAGTACAAAGCATAGACCTGATGCAAACACTGCTGCTGGGCGTATTAAGGGCTGAGGCGGGCAACGAAAATAGATTCAAATACGAATGGATACGTTGTGTACGTAAAGGTATCAACCACTATAGTTATTACGTAATATTGTAAAGCGTATTGGTTTACGTTATGGTAAACAGAATCGACATCACTGAACTGAGCAGACTCATAGGCGCCCATTATATTATAACAGAGTAAATATACGGCATTACGCAATCTACCTTCTCACAGACACGGTAAGCCGTAGGAAGTAATCATCGCAAGCATGAACGTTCAATAGATATCCTGTGGATATATGGCAGTAGGCATACATCTGCCTGTTTTGATATCGGGATTCCACGAAGAGTATGAATACTGATGGGTTTTTGGTTTCTTCTGAATTCGTTAATTGTACACCCTCTCAGACGCCGCATTGGTCAAATTCCAAAAGAGCATTTGTGTCGTCAATTCATTGATCGCAGTATGGCAATTCAATAAGAGGCAATTGCCCGAGTCCAATATGTCCTCCCATCCATGTGCATGTTACCATGATGTTGCTCAAGAGTTGCCAGAGCTTGAACGGAGAGGAAAGAATAGTAAAACCTGCCAGGCATGCCACGAGAGGTAACTAAAGAGAGTTGATCATGGGGCTGGCTACCTCATCCCAGAGAAGTCCCAGTTTGAGGACTTGGAATGTGTATGTTGAAGACGTGCTCCACGGGGAGATGAAAATGTAGAAAATTGATACTACGAAAAGCTCAATTGTTGCTCTTACATTGCCATTAACCCCAGCATGACCATATCCGTAGATACAAAGATTTAAGGCCACTATGCTCGCTACGCTCTCAGGCAGCAACCATCTCTTACAGCATCTTCTGAAGCAAGGTTTGATAATCTGGCACAATGACTGGATTGAACAATGTTATTTAGGATAACCGTATCATGGGAGCGAAAAGTAATTATTCAGATGAAACATATTGATACCCCACCTCGCGTCTGCATTCTTGCTCCTGGAAACAGGATATGTCACAAGTGGCTGGCCAACGAGGTGGTGATCGGCAGCACAATCCTCACACTGCAGTACAGCGAGGAGGATACCAGTCCACAATCTCAAGTACATCAATTGATGTAAGAAGAGTCACTGTAACCCGCTACGAAAGAGACATTCACATAAGTGACCAACTCAGCAATCATCATCATAGATCCTTACTCAATGACTGACAAAGCAATCAGTGAACGGGTGTTGCTCTAATCAGTGAACGGGTGTTGCTCTAATCAGTGAACGGGTGTTGCTCTAATCAGTGAACGGGTGTTGCTCTAATCAGTGAACGGGTGTTGCTCTAATCAGTGAACGGGTGTTGCTCTAATCAGTGAACGGGTGTTGCTCTAATCAGTGAACGGGTGTTGCTCTAATCAGTGAACCGGTGTTGCTCTAATCAGTGAACGGGTGTTGCTCTAATCAGTGAACGGGTGTTGCTCTAATCAGTGAACGGGTGTTGCTCTAATGACCGATACACGCCATACTAGTAAACCATGGTTCATTATCTTCATTTTTTTTTTTTTACTTATATGCAGAGCTTGACAAAAGCGCTTGTCTGCGACGAGTAAAAATAATCGTTCTTATATAACGTCTCTCGCACAATTATTAACGATATTACGGCTTGAATAGATTGTACATACGCTAGCTTATGGTGATGAAGCTTTACCTCCACCACCACATTTTAAACTTACTAAAGCCATCAATAAATGGAACTACAGTGCTAAAACTACCAAGTATGTTCAAGAACACAAACGCCATTGACAGCAGTGCATTAAAAAAATGAAATAGGCTAAATACTGTGTAAGTAGTACAATATATGTTGGTTTGGTACGGGTACGTATTGTTTTTTGTAAATAAAAGCGAATTAGCGCCTGTTTAAATTTGTTAACAAATTGCGTGACTGCAGTCCGACCATGCTGACCGGTGACATTTTTGACTTGGGGAGCCACCCTAAAACTTGACACACTCTGCTTACATGGTTCATTATCAAGTTGTCCACATTCCCTCCGGTGACCGTATCATGGTGGTTCTGTTGGTGGCATCACGTTCGATTCTCAGAACAAGGACGATACAATTACAAAGTTGACCTGTTATGAGTTCTAACAATGTGCACGTCATTTCCTTCCTCCCAGTACTCACCGCGCGTCAATTCTCTACTCACAGCACGTCAATTCTCTACTCACAGCCCTCATTGCACGTCAATTCTCTACTCTCAGCCTCATTGCACGTCAATTCTCTACTCTCAGCCATCATTGCACGTCAATTCTCTACTCTCAGCCATCATTGCACGTCAATTCCCTACCGCTACTCTCAGTCATCATTGCACGTCGCACGCATTTCCCTAATCTCAGCCCTCATTGCGCGGCAATTCCCTATTCTCAGCACTCATTGCACGTCAATTATCTACGCTCAGCCATCATTGCACGTCAATTCTCCACTCTCAGCCCTCATTGCGTGTCAATTCCCTACTCTCAGCCCTCATTGCGCGTCAATGCCCTACTCTCAGCCCTCATTGCACGTCAATGCCCTACTCTCAGCCCTCATTGCACGTCAATTCCTTACTCTCAGCCATCATTGGACGTCAATGCCCTTCTCTCAGCCCTCATTGCCCTACTCTCAGCCATCATTGCACGTCAATTCCTTACTCTCAGCCATCATTGCACGTCAATTCCTTACTCTCAGCCTTTATTGAACGTATATACCCTACTCTTAGTTCTCCCTGCACATCATTCACCTCTTTCTAATCGTCACCATATATCATTCCCCTCCTCTCAGTCCTTATCATTCCATTGAAGTTGACGTTTGACAGCGTACGAAGAAGAAGATTCACCTTTTCGTCACAATGTGAAATCTAGGTGTCAACTGCAGGAGGCTCATAGACAGGAAGCTTGTACCCAAGTTGTTGCAGTGGTTGATTATAATAGCAATGTTTCTAACACGATGATGTTGTCAACCCCAAGCACAGCCCTTTTTAGTTGCATTTCTAGCATACTTTTTATAGAGGGCTAATATTTTAATTCCGGGTATCCAGTAAATTGATGGCATGATAACAAGTCTTCGTGTAGGCCAAATGAAAACTTACATTTCAAGTAAGTGTTATTAATTGGTAGTACAATACACTGACAATGAAAAAGGCCACCTTTTGGCGAGTCAGTTGCATCGTTGACTGAAATACCACTAGTTTAGCAGTCTGAAACTGGGGCACACTGACAGGTGCCGTTCTGGGGAGGTCACAAAACAGTGTCAACAGGCTGTCAACTCATCATGAGGCGCACAGTGACAGCCTGACCTTTTAGAAAACATTTGAGGCAATCATTTGTGGCGGCGAGAGAATGAATGCGACATCCATGTGGGAAACAGATGGGGTTATTTGATGGATAAACTGTTTGGGGGTGAAAGAGCAGGACAGCCAATTTTATTACGGGAAACAGATCTGGTTATTTGATAGATTAACTTATGAGGACGAGAACTAGAGAAGCCTGACACGATCACCCGTTATAAAGGTAGAAAAACAAAAAATGGCTGATAGAACCGACTTGAACCAGGGCGATCCAATTTGTGCTCAGTTCCATTCCCTGCTGAAAGTGCCGACGTCAGTGCACGAACTCCGTAGCTACAACAGTGGATCCGACATTTCCCACTGACTTCGTCGAGTACCCATATACAGCTGGGTAGACTGGGAGAAGCGGTCATGTAGGAAAAGAACAGATCACAGCGCAGTATGAACTTGGTACGTTGGGATTATAAGCAAATGTCACAATCTCTATGCCACCATCTTCTCCTAGATTAACTGTATGAGAACAAGAAGTATAGAAATCTGAGACGACACATCCTCATACAATGAAACTATTGACTAGTTTATTACGTCTACACGTGAATTTAAGTTATTTCAGAATGTCACGCAGAGATGGCAGAAATGTATAAATGCAGGTGGTGGCTACCTTGAGATGGGAATAAGCACTGTGCCAAATTTCAACTTTCTCCTCCTACTCCTTCGTGGTCAGGGTAAAACTAATGACAAGACCCGTGTACATACTCACACAGACACTGTGGGGTTTCAAAGATACATATAACCTTAAAACGATAGAAATCGTTGCTAAGAACTTGTGAATAGGGAGGCGAGGAGAAGGTAAACTAGCTCCTTCCTTAGTTGCTTTGCCTTTGCAAACTAAGCCAGAGACCTAAATAAGGCATCATCTTTCGCATAAGAACGGACTATACAGAAGTTTGTTATGTCATTTACTAGTATCGCCTCTAAACATCTCACACAAACGAATGTCCCATGTTGAACTGACATTCTGACCCCCGAACATGTCATTCCCAACTGTCCAGCCCATAATAACCTATGATGCCATATCTGAACAAGGGCGAAGCTGTGGGACGGCCACCCAGACTTGGAAAAGATGGCTATCTTCTAGATGACCGGTCTGCAGATGAACATGGACGAAGAAATCACACGTGTATAGACGCATACCATTGCCGTTATGCCAACAAGCGGTACACTTGTGTTAGCACATTATTTGGCTGGCTTCGTTCATTCTCAATCTCCCACTACCAAACATTGATAGAGCTCAAGTAGCAGAATGTAGCCCAGATAACGGAATGCGTTGTGTTGTAGTTTACAGCTTGACTGCGATATTTGCACCTTTCGGTCCAACACAAACGACTTCAGCAAGCATTTTTTTAAGTACCGGGTTAGCATTCCCTCTTCGATCCCTTCTCCTTAGCCAGTCTGCCCTGCTGCAGCCTGTTATCCAGGATCACCGCGTAGAGGTGTAGAAGGGTCTTGGCAGTTCTGGTTCGCTGGCCCTGACGCTAGCAGTCAGCTATGGGTCGCTGACCACTGAGGCTCATGCGCTCGCACATTATTTGAAAACACGGTGAGTATCTGAATTATGTTTTACAAGCGGCCACAGAATTATGATACAAAAGAGGGGAAAACTCCAAGTAGAGAAGTTTTCGCGTAAACCTAAGTTTCAAAATGTGCATAACAGTTTGGGTTCTCAAAAAGCTCTGGCAGTCACGAGCATTAAATAAATACACACGAAACGGGAACTTCTGAGAAAACCAAAGCAGCCACGCGATTTGTGTAAAGTTGGGAAGACTCTATTTGAGAAATTCCAAGAAAGTTCAAACCAGAGATCACACACTCAAACCCCCCTGAAGTCACTGAGGCCAAGGCACTTATGAAGTCACGTTAATGATTGCACCAAGGACCGCATGGATTCAAGTTAATACGCCAAGGCACGTATGAAGTCAAGTTAACGGACCAATGACTGCATAAGGTGACGTTAATGAAAACAAAATCTGTATGAAGCCGAGTTAATAAGCAAAGACATGCATGAAGTCAAGTTAATGCACAAAGGTCCGTAAGAATTTTAATGGACCTAGGTCCGCTTCAAGTCACGTTAATGGACACAGCCCTGTATGAGATCCAGTTAATATACCCAGGCTCGCATGAAGTTAAATTGATATCAAGTAAACATAAAGTCAAGGCAATGTATCGTGGACCAAATGAAGTCAAACACGACTACCCACTATTCGTAACAAAGACCCGCATGTATACGTGATAACGCCTTGGTAACATATAAGCCTCTATGTTTCTGCACATGTGTAAAGATATTTCGTTTTATTTGTTTGTCTTTAAATATGTAAACATTTTTATTTTTTTTAAACATCCCAAACCTTTATCGTAATCACGCATTTAATTGACAATGTATCTTACCGTATCTCTATAAACAAATGAGATTTACTATTTTCTAGATTGATGCACTGTCTTGGCATTTGTACGATGAGAGATTACGATGTGTGCATGGATAGAGTTGTTCGAAGCTGAATCTGGCCATTCTTATCACCGCGATAAATAGTTTGCATGTGTGCAGAATGAAAGAGGATCGGATACCATAGTAACGGTAGTCAGGTGAAGCAAATAGTCAAGGATCCTACCAAAGAAGATTACCCAAAGTTGGTTTGAATGGCAGTATAGGAGTCTATAAGACATCAAAGATTAAATTTAAAACAGGCCAAAATGGACAGCGGATAGATTAGTATGGCATTCTTTCTTGTAGAGGTTTGCATGTTTTCTTTAGTTGTTTTGTCTCCTGACACGGTGTTCGATGTGGAGTGAGATAGTTTAGGAAGTTGTTTTGTCTCCTGACACGGTGTTGTATGTGGAGTGAGATAGTTTAGGAAGTTGTTTTGTCTCCTGACACGGTGTTGTATGTGGAGTGAGATAGTTTAGGAAGTTGTTTTGTCTCCTGACACGGTGTTGTATGTGGAGTGAGATAGTTTAGGAAGTTGTTTTGTCTCCTGACACGGTGTTATATGTGGAGTGAGATAGTTTAGGAAGTTGTTTTGTCTCCTGACACGGTGTTGTATGTGGAGTGAGATAGTTTAGGAAGTTGTTTTGTCTCCTGACACGGTGTTGTATGTGGAGTGAGATAGTTTAGGAAGTTGTTTTGTCTCCTGACACGGTGTTGTATGTGGAGTGAGATAGTTTAGGAAGTTGTTTTGTCTCCTGACACGGTGTTGTATGTGGAGTGAGTTAGTGTCGTAGTTGTTTTGTCTCCTGACACGGTGTTATATGTGGAGTGAGTTAGTGCCAGTAGTTGTTTTGTCTCCTGACACGGTGTTGGATGTGGAGTGAGTTAGTGCCAGTAGTTGTTTTGTCTCCTGACACGGTGTTGGATGTGGAGTGAGTTAGTGCCAGTAGTTGTTTTGTCTCCTGACACGGTGTTGGATGTGGAGTGAGTTAGTGTCGTAGTTGTTTTGTCTCCTGACACGGTGTTGGATGTGGAGTGAGTTAGTGTCGTAGTTGTTTTGTCTCCTGACACGGTGTTGTATGTGGAGTGAGTTAGTGTCGTAGTTGTTTTCGATTCTGACAATGATGGACAACCCACAAGACAGTGTTTTACTGCCCCCCCCCCCCTGTCGTTCGTCCCAATGCTTGTAGTACATGTATGGTCTGCGATCATTATGTAGGTGTTTGTTTAGTGGTATGTGTCATGTTACCCATGCGAAAATTGTACGCTCCTCAAATTGTTGATGATGTGTGGGTTCAGGTTGGGGCGTGTTTAATGAACGCGTGCGTAGCCTTGAGAGAATTTGTTATAATGCGTTCACATGCCTAGATGGTATCAATACAAATCACACAAATTGACGATACTACTGACAGTATTAATGGTTACAGCTAGTATAAAGAAATGCCTTAGTGGGAGGTCCTTAACCTGTGGGGAATTTAGGTTTTTGTTTGGGAGAATTAGGACCACAGATACAAACTGTTGAAATGTTGATCTCTCCCCAACCTACAGGACATCACACTTGATTGCACTGTCACTCCTGTATATGTGTCACTGTGTTTTGTTAAGATCGGGAAAACCCGAACTATCTTTACAACCTATTTCTCTAAAAAAGACATGATACGTTTATTTATAGAAACTGCAAAGTTGCTCGCGCCGCCCCCACATTATTTCGTCATTCGTCGCATTCTGCGTTTCCAAGAATTGGTGAAGAAAATAAAAGCACTGTTCGTTAATTGACTCAATCTTCACCTGAATAAAAACAAGTATTAAAATACACTGGACTGTTTGTGTATTGAAATAGTCTTTAGGATAGTCTGTTAAGTATTTAGTTCTGAATATGTTGTTAATACTTTTTTTTCTTGTTTAACAGAAATCTGATCATATGCGAGTGGATATTATTTGGCCACAACGACAGGATAATGCCATTTTACAAATATATGTGCCACATAATGAAAACTGTGGTGACGAATTGAGGAAAAGTATTATGAGAACTTATTCCAGACCATCAAACCAATCAAATGTACTGATAGTACTGGGAGATATGAACTCCAAAACAGGAAAAGGCAAATAAAATAACAGGACAAATTGGTCGGGGAATAGAAACGACGGAGGAGATAGGTTGATACATTTTTGTTTAATGCCAACAATGAGTATGCGCAAGGAAGCCTAAGGTCAATCGCCAATCTTGTGATAACCACAGAGGAATCTTCCTGTGTCGATCAAAATTCTCAACCGCCTAACAACTCATCGCGAGCAGAAGCTACTCCCAGCGAGTCAATATAGATTCCGAGCTGGTCGCGGGACGATTGACATGATTGATGCAGCTCGTCACATCTCTGAGAAACGTCGCGAACAGCACCGTGATCTGTACACGACTTTTGTTGACCTGACAAAGGCCTTTGACACCGTCAACAGGAACGGAAATTCGGATGCCATGCAAAATGAATCACAGTTTTCCGCCAGTTTCATGATGAGATGTTGGCCCGTGTACTGCATGATGGTGAACTCTGCAGCATTCCAGTCATGAGTGGAGTAGTAGTTGATGTCAGTGAATGCCCAGATTAAGTAGGATTCTGTGCGCTCTGAAAAGGGCGATGTGACAAGTTGTAGTAGATTTACTCACGTCCCGAGTGCGCTGATGAAGGTGGACCGGGGTCCTCCGGATTGTTGTAATATGCTTGGCTTCATCTGCGTGACACTCACTACCACGGATAACGCGTCGATCCACATCTCGTCAGCCAGACTGCCTTGAAAAACAGCCTGTTTTCAGGAAACCCTACATGGAAGAGAGATTGTGGTCCTGGTCAGTGTATTGTGCCTGGCCCCGACGCGACATTCTGTTCAGTATGTTCGGTCTGACCGGACTAACGTCTCAGTATCACACACATTTTTAATAAAATAACCGCTTAGTCTTTTGTAACACATTTTTATGAAGAGAACCGCTTAGCCATTTGTAACACATATTTAAGATACTACTCCCAGGACTGAACACACGTAGAGTCGCCCAGGTGCAGTGAATCCGGTTTTATTAACCATTTTCCTTTTTTTCCCAAGAACATTATACACGTAGAAAAGACTCTTCTTCTCCTGCATTCATTCTCAACCTCGCGCTACTAAACCCTGAACAGGGCTTTGCAAGTAGCAGGATGTAGTTCGGAGAACAGAATGCGTTGTGTCGCTAGTTTACAGCTTGACTGCGATATTTGCACATTTCGATTCGAAACATCAGTCTTCGGCAGGTGGAAAAGACAGAGATGTAGGAACAAATCAGATTGACTGTATTACATGAAAGAACAGATTGAAAAATGGTGTTGCTTGCAATTGCAAAAACGTATACAGGAGCAAAAAAATTCATACCACAATCATGTAGTGATTAAAGTGACAAGGGTAGAGGCTGCATCAAGGACAAGAATGAAGAAATCTTACTCGATGTGAAAGAAATATCAAACAAGTGGGCGGAATATGTAGGTCAACTGTTTGATGACAACAGAGTAACAACCTATCATTACTTAATCATGATCCTCAGATCAGAAGTAGCGTAAGCAATAAAAGATGTGAGCAAAGGGAAAGCAAAAGGCAGATGTAATAAATATAGACATTACACTTATTTATACTGGTTTAAGAAGGCGCTACATAGTCTGTATACAACCAGTATATTTCACTCCATCTAAACGAAAAATAACTGTGTGCATGCAATATATTTTTCAATGCATTAATTGACCCTGACCCCCACAATATCCGGTGGCAATGTATTCCAAGCATTCACCACTATCTGACTGAAAAATGTTTTCCTAATATCTAATCTGGAACTGTCTAAAAAATTTGAAGCTATTCTTGTGGCCGGTTGTACTTTGAAAAGCTTGGTATAGTCTAATGTATCCTTTCCATTTATCATATTATAAACGTGTATTAATTCACCTGGAAATCTCTGTTCTAGTCACTATAGACCGGTTTTTCCTCATAACTATAATTCTGGAATCCCACTATCAATTTAGTAGCTCTTCTTTGTATCCTTTCCTGCATGTTTATAGCCACTCAAAGATAAGGACTCCACACCTGAACCCAGTGTTCCAATTTAGGTTTCATGTATGGTTCATGATGTTGGACTATCTAAAATGATAAAATAGTAATTCGGTGTAGATAAAATCACTGTTCTCTGTAACGGCATCTACACTACGGGATCTGCTTACATCTGTCTTTTCACTACGTAATAAGCGTTACGTTATTGAATATTGAGAACAATCAGTCTTATGAGCCACATCATTAAGATAATGCTTACAATGATTCAGGAGAGAGTTACGCGCAAACGAAGTTCATGATGAACAATTTGTATATAGGCAAAAGCGGAAGAAAATGTCCACTGAACTTCCATGTATGCTGTTAACAGCAATAGGTGTGCATTGTGCTACCAACCTCATAGTGTCAAACAAATGTGCTACATATACCACTATTGCACTGCAAAAACACTAACGTACTTTGACACGGGTATCCAAAACTAGGCTAAATGTGATGGTGATCACAGATAAGGTGAAAAAGGGACAAGCTATTGGGGGGAGAGGGGTAGTGGTTGTGTGGAAGAAGGTATATTGATGAGGAGAGGAGAAGGGATATTGATGGGGAGAGGAGAAGGGATATTGATGAGGAGAGGAGAAGGGATATTGATGGGGAGAGAAGAAGGGATATTGATGAGGAGAGGAGAAGGGATATTGATGGGGAGAGGAGAAGGGATATTGATGAGGAGAGGAGAAGGGATATTGATGGGGAGAGGAGAAGGGATGTTGATGGGGAGAGAAGGGATATTGATGGGGAGAGGAGAAGGGATATTGATGGGGAGAGGAGAAGGGATGTTGATGGGGAGAGAAGGGATATTGATGGGGAGAGGAGAAGGGATGTTGATGGGGAGAGAAGGGATATTGATGGGGAGAGAAGGGATATTGATGGAGAGAGAAGAAGGGATATTGATGGGGAGAGAAGGGATATTGATGGGAAGAGAAGGGATATTGATGGGGAGAGAAGGGATATTGATGGGGAGAGAAGGGATGTTGATGGGGAGAGAAGGGATGTTGATGGGGAGAGAAGAAGCGATATTGATGGGGAGAGAAGGGATGTTGATGGGGAGAGAAGGGATGTTGATGGGGAAAGAAAGGGATGTTGATGGGGAGAGAAGGGATATTGATGGGGAGAGGAGGGATATTGATGGGGAGAGGAGAAGGGATGTTGATGGGGAGGATAACAAAATGCAAAGAGAAAATATTTCCACGAATGACTTGACTCCATTTCGGATGCAATAGAACCGTTATTTGTAAGCATACATCCATTACTAACTGGCTCTGTCATTGCTGATTCGTGAACATATAGTATAGTCTACATAGAGTATAGAACGATACAAATCTATACAGTAAATGCATTTCATTTCTATTGCAATTATTTTGTTAATTAGCCAGGTTGATGTTTCCGTTGTACGTAATTAAACTACACTATCCTCGCATGAGACACACAGTGCTGGCTGGGTTTAATAGACTATGACCACTGTAACAACCAAAAGCTACTTAAAAGACGACTAGAAAGAGCGTTTAACGTGGAACTAGTAAATTCATCATGCAAAACCGTTGCTACAAATGCTTCGGAAGCAGGCTTTCTGTAAAAGGACCAGCGGTTGTGCAGATCACATGCTTCGCTTATTACAGAACAATTAGATCACTTGCCTTCTCGTCTCAAAGGGACCACCTTCAATCCTATTCCAGTGGTTAATGTTAAGGAAGGCAAAGATGAATAAAACTGATCCCTACCCCCTCAGATGAAGTTGAGACTGTGTACACTGAAGTCTCTAACGCTTGGGAACAAGGAGTAATCGGAGTCCACTGAAACACACTTAACAAGGCCCTCTCATTATGTTCTCATTTGATCGACCCAGAAGGCAACTAAGTTAAGCTGCAAATGAGACTACCAACCCCAATGCGACACAAAGCGATACAGAGACTCACTCTACGAGATCACATAATGGTTTTGCCACTTGCTTCCTGGAAGCGGTGTCAAATGCAACATCCGTCCTACTTCTTGCGAGAAAAAAAAACGGATGACGCGGGTACAACAAAAATTATTTTTCGTTCTTTATTCCACACACACACACACCCCCCCCCCCCCCCCCACCTTTCCTCAGCAACCGTTCGCTCAATCGGTGGATGTTTGTGTGGAATGTGCATTCATAAATTATTTGTCGCGGGCTTCCTGGAAATGAGCCAACTGTAACAGATGCTTTCGGGCTCCTGAAAAGTACAAGGCTAGACCATCATACTGGTACAAACAGTACCTCATATATCTTCTTCCTCTCCCCCCCCCCCCCCCCCTCTCACCCACAATTATACGCTAAACCGTTGGTTGGATGTGTCGGCCTTCATACCTGTAGAAAAGATGTAGGAACCATGCACAAACATCGCATAGATTTGAGCATTGCTGACAAAGCGTGAAAGCATGTCCACTCTTTCAAATTATGTTGCAATATTTGCTGACTGCCTGGGACTGAAGCAAGTACTATCGCAAGCTTGTGTTTATACAGCAAGGTTCAAATTGTGAAAAGGCAGCAATATAAAAAGGACACTATGACAACAATGGTCTCCCGTTGTATCTTATAACAACAGCAGTGATGTTAGCGGTGATTTGTCTGTTCGCTCCAATTGAAGCATACAGCCACAACTATAGCTGGGCCCGTACTTGAAACATGTATCCGAGCATTTTCAGTGGCGGCTTTAATAGCAATGATTTTACAAGTCGCACAACTTCCGACCAGGTAGTTCGAACGAGGCACATACCTCTTTATTCACCTTTCACGACATGAAAGGTCACATTGTCCAATTCTTGTCAACCCAGGTACAATTCGAGCGACGGCAATAATCAATCCCTTTCCCGTTGGGGCATATGTCTCCAACAAATAAATCTAAAGTCACCAAATGTTGACCTGTCTATATCTTTTGAAGTTGTGGCTTAGTTTCTATACGTTGAGAGAGCCAGTCCCATACCGAACCCTCATTGGTTCTTAAGGCATGCCTGACAAGTTAGTTTTACTAATCCTTGCTCCATTTTCGGACACCGGTAAGGCAGCAGCAGAGAGAAATTATTTTTTTTGTTAAAGTGATAATGGTGTTAAATATAACCAAATACAACAACTAATCCATAAGAAATATGACAAGACCTACTGCCTGCATGCATAGGAATGCCGACAGAAAGCTCATGAAAATTAACATGTTATAACATATTCAGAAACAATACTACACCATCAATACAAGCCATAGGCAGATGAATAAAGATGAATAAAACTGATATTCACGTCGGCTTATTTTCTTTACACTCTCGGCAACTCTTTCATCCTTGGCCTGATCAGCTGACGCATTTTTCACGGAGATATCAAAGTAATTAAGTTTGGTTTTTTTTTTCTCTCTGCTGTCCGAAATTTCTTGGTGCCAAATGACCAAACATAATTGTCTACAATACCTTTACTGGAAGCACAACACTTTTTTAGAAGTATTATATTGTTACTAAAGACTGGTGAAACTACGCATTATGAAGGGGATACAATTTGTAGTTATTAACTGTAACTATTTCATGATTCTAACGACAATTCATAATACAATGAGAAGAGCTGCCCAAGAACCTAGAAGCTCACAGAAAGAACAAAAGGAAGAGTACAGGAATTACTGAGGTTTGACCTGCCAGTCATTAAACTTGCACCGATGCGGCCATCGGCTGAGTTTTAGTTTGAGATCCCTGAGACACAATAATAGAGACGTGGCGAGTTATACATAAATAAATTAGAAGATCTATATTGAGATGAACCTTTATCACGCGGGTGATAAAAGATGGCAATAAAGAGAAAGAATAAAAGGGAAGCTGAAAGAACGTAAGCAGAAACGATAGTCAGCTCACTTGAATTATCATTGTTTTGTTCAAGTCTTTTCACGTGTTCTCCTCCACGGAGAGAAAGGAATAGGCTCTCTACGCCTACATGCATGTTGTCAAAGAGAACTCAAGATAGATGTACATGGAGACTAGCAACCTCATTATATCAAACAAACAGCTGCAGAAAAATGGCCGCAGCAACAGCAGACAAAGTGCTTTACCAGAATGCTTGCTATAATCTACAGGGATAGCGCCAAGCTCTATAATCAGCTCAATTTAATAATACCTTTACAGCTCCCATTGGAGCATAGGTCTTCAGTACACATAATCAAACTCATCAAACATCTGTCTACATGTGTTGAAGTTGTGACTTAACGTTTTTACAGGATGGGATATCCAACCCTGTGCCTAACTTCCCTATGTTGTCGCCCACGGCACGCCTGCCAAGTTACAATATTACTCTTCATATTTCCGTCATCGGTAGTACTCAGGGAAAGGAGCTAAACTGATAGCAATTTAGTCATTATATATGATCAATTACTGATGTCTGGCCTTCCCATGGACAACAGGTGGCTAGTTTGTTCTGACGACTATTAAATTATATAATGAAAAACTAGACATGAACTAGAAATTTGCTTTGTTGAAGGTGATCGATGATTCGACTTATCGATACAAGAAAAGAACTTGGTTACCACTCCAGCATGCACCTTTATATGAAGCCTTATACAGGTAGCGGTGGTTTGTTTCAGCAGTAATTGTTTTTAAGATTATGAAGTTGGTAGCTTCACATCCAACCACATTTAGCCGTCTTTTAAACGACTTAACGTCTTTATACTGGTTTAGAAGACTGCAGAATGTGTATACAACTAGTTTCATTTACATTACCATCTTTAAAAGCTATGCACATCCAATTTACTCTTAAATGCATTAATTTTTCCTGCCTCCACTACCTCTTGTGACAATGCATTCCAAGCACTCTCTGACTACAAAATATTTCCTAATATCTAATCTGGACCACTTTAAGTTAATTTGTAGCTATGCCCTCCTGTTCTTGTGGATGGTTGTATTTTGAAAAACTTGTTATAGTCTAACTTATCCATTCCTCTCATCATCTTATAACGCTGTATTAAGTCACCTCAAATTCTTCTATTTTCTAGACACTGTGGACCAGTTTTTCTGAGTCTTTCCTCATAACTAATTCTGGAATCCCACAACCAGCTTTGTCGCTCTTTTTTGTATTCTTTCCAGCATGTTTATATCCCCTCTATGATAAGGACTCCACACCTGTACACAGTACTCCAATCTAGGTCTAACTAATGCTTTATACAGTTTGACTATCACTTCCTTGCTCCTATGTTTAATATTTCTTTTTATCATACCTAACATTGCCGCGTAGCGCAGTGGTTAGCGCTCTGGCTTCGCATCTGAGTGGTCCTGGGTTCATTCCCCAGTTGAGGCGGTAATGTGTTTTTCAGACTGCAATGGCTCCCGGGTCGACCCAACCTTAAATGGGTACCGGGAAGTAAAAGCGACGAGAGAGAGGAGATGGCTACCGCCCTCATTTAGCCGAGCCTTTGAAATGTGAGATCGCTAACACCTCACACCCCTACGGCAGTAATGCTATGGGATACTTTACTTTAACATTGCATTTACCTTTTTCACTGCTACCTGAACGTATTCACTCACCTTACATGTATGATCTATTATAACTCCTAGGTCCCTTTCCTTATCTATCTTCCTAATATTGTTCTCGCCCATTCTGTAATTATGTGCCATGTGGATGACTGTATATTTATCTACATTAAACTCTATTTGCCAGCTTACACACCATTCTTGAATGTTATCTAAATCCAACCTCAATATGCCCACTTCTGCTTTAGATGAGACTGCATAGTTTTGTGTCATCAGCAAATTTTGCAAGCATGGATCTCATATTAATGTCTAAATTGTTTATATATATCTAGAACAAAAATTGTCAAAAAACCGAGCCCTGTGGTACTCCACTTTTCACTTCACACCACTCAGAGTACTCCTTATTTATCCCCACTCTCTGCCTTCTTCCCGTTAACCAATTTTCAATCCATTTGGCAACTTCCACACCTATTCCATATGCTTTTAACTTTCTAAATAATCTTTGATGAGCTACTCTAAATAAAGGCCTTTGCAAAATCTAGATAACTAACACCCACTGGCACCCCTTTATCTATTATTTTAGTAACCTTTAGACTTCCTTGAAAGATAACTGCGGACCTGTTATTTTAGTAACCTTTAGACTTCCTTGAAAGATAACTGCGGACCTGTTATTTTCAACCAGA
Organism: Ariolimax columbianus; assembly: GCA_036924085.1. Taxonomy (NCBI): domain Eukaryota; kingdom Metazoa; phylum Mollusca; class Gastropoda; order Stylommatophora; family Arionidae; genus Ariolimax; species Ariolimax columbianus. The sequence goes on from JAVGWX010000002.1 coordinate 127,228,336, forward strand.
GATATGGTTACTGAGAGACTCTGGACAGAGGTGAGAATATGCTCACCGCCACACTGATAATACGCCCAAAGAGATTTTTAACAATGTCGCCTGGCCCCATTAATTATGGTAGAAATTAGAAACTAGGCAACTGTCATACTGAAAGCTTGTCAAAAAGGCAACTAACAGTGCAGCTGAATCTTAAGATGGTAGAAGGGTGTGTGTGACAGAGATGAGAATATAACAACCACACCCAAAGTATGTCAAGAGGTGTTTTATAATGCAGTATGTCCCTCTTAGCGTGTCGCTTTGAGAGTACATAATGTATAATAACCCCTTTCAGTCACGCATGACTATACTGCATGGTAGTACGACCTTAAAATGGTCACGAAATACTTTAACATAATATCAACTGACTGAGTCAGCAAAGCATACGAATAAAACAAATGGGGTCAAATTTTAAAATGATATTGAAGTGCTAATTTAAACTACAAGATATAAATAGAAAAGTTTATACAAAAGAATGAAGGCACATATTGTCATGTTTTAAATGTTCTAGATTCAAATAGTATAAAATTAGGAGCAAATAACAGATAGAATGAATCAACATAAACAACATGACACGAGCATGCTAT